>JASEVX010000010.1:42732827-43332827 GCA_031761405.1 Serripes groenlandicus | reverse complement strand
GCATGCTGAAATGGAATCTCGTTGTAAAGTGTTTTAACGACTTTTCTCTTTATATCATATCTATAGATATCAATAACGAGGATTGATGGATTGATTTTCGGACAAGTAAATGTCTTTTGATGCATCTGCAGCGGACGAAACTTAATTGAAAACATTGCAAGGATAGAATAGGTTGCTAGTAACTTGGGTGGACGGACGTTTTGGCCAACGGATGTTTTGGCCAACGGAGGTTTTGCCCTAGGACTTTTGGCCTGGACCTTTTGGCCAGCCAAATTCTTTAGATAGGATCTTTTGGCCAAATTACTATTTCCCCTACTATAAATAACTCTATTAATATAAGAAACGTATTAAGTATAAGAAAACTATTAAGTATAAGAACATTATATTAATAATGTTTATAATATAAATGTACATTTACACATTTTTAATCCAAAGTAAAATCTTGTTATCTAATTAACAGTTCATTGCAAACATATATCAGTTATGATAGTCATTAAAGGTTTTCTTTGCAAACATATATAAAGAAATTATACCAGTTAACTATATGGTGAAGAAGATCAAAGACCATTATCTTAATTTGAATAACTCAGTGATGCAGTTATGAGAATATATACAGTTTTACAAAATCATTTCATAACCATTCCAATCTATCTACAATGAAGATCATCTATACGAAAAGAAATGGAAAGAAGCTATGTCTAGATGGCTTTACCTACACAGTAAAATTTGAGTCAAAGATTGCAAATGAATTGAAATGGAGATATACAAAACGTGTATCTGATTCCTGTAAAGCCATTCTCAAAACTACAAAAGACCATGGAATTGCTAATATTCTGTCACAACACAACCACATTGGTGACAACAGTGCAGTAGAAGTTGAGAAATATAGATTCCAAATGAAACGCCAAGCAGAAACTACCAATGACAAACAAAATCAGATCCTGATATTCACCACAGCTGCTGCTTCAGATGAAGTGAAAGCCAGACTTCCAGACCAATAATCAATCAAAAGAGTTATACGTCGAACCAGAGCAGCACACAGGCCTAAAAACCCACACACGTTACAATAATTATTTATTAATCATCATTGGTCACAAACAATCCGTCAGAATCCAACAAACTTCCTTCTCTACGACAACACTTCTTTTCCCACAACGTTTTCATTTTTTTTCACAATATCTTTTTTTTTTTAAATAAAACATGAAAACACTTCGTATTTTAGATATAGAGATACATTGATAATAAAAAATAAAATAAAATAAAAATGTGTCTTGTTATAACTGGCTTTTAAACCTGTCTGGCCAAAAAGTCGTATTTGATAAGAATGCCTGGCCAAAACGTCCTAGGCCAAAACATCCGGGCCAAATCATCCGTTGGCCAAATCGTCCTACAACCAGTAACTAGTCATAGGTTCTGCTTCAATTATATTTTCTCCTTTACAATCGATTGAAGGGTCATGGGTTCTAGTTATTGTTTGATCTCTTCATTTTCGACTTTGTAACTTTCAACATTTTTCCATGTGCCATACTACGAGGTAAATTATCCATGCAACATTATATACTCTAGGGTACTTGTACAATAATACAATAAGTATATATATATACAACCCTTTTAATTTTAATTTGTTTCTAGTAATTATATATATATACCACAATAATTCTAATCTGTAACAATGAGTTAGATGTTTTTTTTCTTGCTGTGTAAACAGTAAAAATCAACATATATTGAAAACATTGTGGGAAAAGAAAAATTTGCTTAATTAAACAATTTCTTAATTCCCATAACCTTTCTTTACCGTCGTATAAACCAAATTTGTATGAGAAGGCTGTTATAAGTAAAAAACTTGAATGTTGCCAACTTAATCACATATCATATCATTGTAATAGCCAAATAATTAACAAAAGTTGCAATTAAAGTCCGCATCTATTATTGAAATATCCACAGGTGCATGAACACAAGATTTGTGAAACCAATTTGTGCATTTATCACATTGTACCATGACGGTATCGACACATCCCGGCTTTAGGTTTATTGGGAAATGGGGTTATATTTATAATTATATGACACTCTTACACAATGGTAATTAAAAGTGTATGGTCACACATCCTTAATGGATTTGGCAGACTAAAACACCCTTTAGAGGAAACTGCGGACAGCTTAGGTGCAGACGGCATAATATTGGTTTTATACTGCAGACAATATATAATGTAGAGTAAACTGCGGACAAATGCAGTATAGAGGGAAACTGCGGACGGCATAGCATATAGAGTAAAATGCGGACGGCATAGGTATTGGTTTTATACTGCGGACAAATGCAATATAGAGTAAACTGCGGACAAATGCAATATAAAGTAAACTGCGGACAAATGCAGTATAGAGGGAAACTGCGGACGGCATAGCATATAGAGTAAAATGCGGACGGCATAGGTATTGGTTTTATACTGCAGACAATATATATTGTAGAGTAAACTGCGGACAAATGCAATATAGAGTAAACTGCGGACAAATGCAATATAGAGTAAACTGCGAACAAAAGCAATATAGAGTAAACTGCGGACAAATGCAGTATAGAGTAAACTGCGGACAAATGCAGTATAGAGGGAAAATGTGGACGCTATTGAATAAAGAGTAAAATGCGGACGGCATAAGTATTGGTTTTATACTGCAGACAATATATAATGTAGGGTAAACTGCGGACAAATGCAATATTGAGTAAACTGCGGACAAATGCAATATAGAGTAAACTGCGGACAAATGCAATATAGAGGGAAAATGCGAACGCTTTATAATATAGAGTAAAATGCGGACGACATGGGTATTAGTTTTATACTGCAGACAATATATAATGTCGAGTAAACTGCGGACAAATGCAATATAGAGTAAACTGCGGACAAATGCAATAAAGAGTAAACTGCGGACAAATGCAATATAGAGTAAACTGCGGACAAATGCAGTATAGAGGGAAACTGCGGACGGCATAGCATATAAAGTAACATGCGGACGGCATATGTATTGGTTTTATACTGCAGACAATATATAATGTCGAGTAAACTGCGGACAAATGCAATATAGAGTAAACTGCGGACAAATGCAGTAAAGAGGGAAACTGCGGACGGCATAAAATATAGATTAAAATGCGAACGGCATAGGTATTGGTTTTATACTGCAGACAATTTATAATGTACAGTAAATTGCGGACATATGCAATATAGAGTAAACTGCGGACAAATGCAATACAGATGGAAAATGCGGACGCTATAGAATATAAAGGAAACAGCGGACAAAATAGATTATGAAATATTAACTCTTTGTACAATTAGCAAACACAGACAAAGATACAATTAGAGCTTCACTAAATTCACAAACATAAATTACTACAACGACAATGAAATTAATCAGGTTTTTTTAAATGTCTTTTTATTTAATTTCACAAGTAGGTATTATTCTATTACAGTCCAATATAATCGTATCTCACAAGCTATATAGAACTAGTACATGTAGGTTATACTGTGAATATTGTAATGGATGTAATTGTACACGTTCAGATGAAACTGGAAATTCATTTTGATAGACAATTATGTTGAAGCAGCCAATCAGACATTGTTTGCCAATCTGTTAATTGGCACCATTAAAATGTATTTTTACCATAACATTAAAAACGAAATGTGTTAATGAACAATATCAAAAAAGGGCCGACAATTTCAGTATCAAACTGTCAATTAGTGTTCAATTCATTTAAAGAATTAAAAATCGTCATTATAATAATTGCACTCAACAAACAATTTGTTCTTACCATATACAAATACATATTATAGCGTCCGCATTTTCCCTCTATATTTAGGTTTCCTTCTATACTGCATTTGTCCGCAGTTTACTCTATATTGCATTTTTCCGCAGTTTACTCTATATTTCATTTTTCCGCAGATCGCGTCCGCATTTACGACCATCCCGCAAATAACAGTTGCAGTCGGGATATTCGGATTTTCAAAAATAAAAGTAATGATTGACGCCGCGTGGAAGCGCGGCGTCAGTATGGGATAGGTTTTAATTTTGTACCATGGGGTGACGTAATCGAAAAGGGAGCAACCAATAGTATTATTGTTTAGAAAAACTTTTGAAAAAAACCCAAACTTTTAGGAATAAATAAATTGTATAAAATGATTAAAGAAACAGCAAGATACAAAATACGTATGTCCTCTACCGTTATTACAAAACTTTAGACACATGTGTAATGGGTATTTAATAACTTTCCCCTAACTTCCTAGGCTACGCCTTTTTTATAGTTTGGTTTACGACCTGATTCATCACAGCTCAGAAAAAAGTTTCTGACGATGTTTTTGCCTATTTACAATATTGAGATTTTTAAATAAATGGGTAATCTTTAAAGAATCAATGATGATTCATTTTAATTACTACATATTACAGTATAATTCTAGAAACTGTAAAAACAACGTTAACCCAAGTATACAATGGGCATGGCCGTAACGTGACTCGTTCTATTATTTGTAAATGCAGCATGTCATCGCTTGGCGATTTTGGTCATTCTTTATTTAATAGACGACAAGGTGTCATCGGTTCCCATATAGAGTAATTAAGTTGTCTCTGCTTCCTTCCGTTATGAATACTTCGCTGTTTCATCCGATTTCTAAAATTCATTGGATTCGTACCCGGTTTTTCATGTTCCGTTCGAGATGAACGATTCATACCAACTGGTTTTCGCTCTTTGCTCTTGGGGAACTGACTTGAACATTTTCTTTTGTTTATTTTTCAGTTTTCTACTGGCATGTTCAAAACGATTCAAGTGAACAAATAAAGTGATTACAAACAAACAAAAGAGACTTAATAACTCTTGCTATATGTTGACTATACATGTGAACTTTCATAATGCTCAATCTTGATCATAAATATCTTCTTTTTTTTTTTTTTTTAAATTACTTCGTATTTTTTGTTTATATACTCCCGTTTTTGCTATCATACTTCTGCTAAAGTGGAAGAAGAATAGACTCGCCCCTCTCCTTCCAAAGCTTGTGTCACACACTTAACTTATAACTAGAGGCAATAAACCTTAATATATGTTAATATTTAAGCACCTATGTTGTTGGGTTTTTTTATCTAATGGATCTAGTTAGAGGATTTAAAACAGTTTATTGTTAAAAAAAAAACCTTGAGAAACTTCAGCTTGTATGAAACATTATAGTTGTAGTGAATGTTAAGCAAACCGTAAAACAAATGATCTCAGGACTAAACTTCACATGCTGAATATCACATAAATCGTAGCATATAACACGTTTAATCCCTACGTCAATATTGACCCTTTCTGCTCTTGGTAACCTTTTTATATAGGCTATGGTAGCCAGGTGAGCAATATAGGCACATCTTGGCCTTCTTGTTCGAAATATTTACATCCTGTCAGCTTGCACAGGTTATTTAAATGTACTGAACTGCATCTGCTTCCTTTAAAGGGACTGAACACCATAATGGTCCAAAATCGTTATATTTTATACTTATTCTAATTAATCCACAATACGTCGATATATATGTAACGGAATGTTGTAGAAGGTCGTACAAGTCTTGTTTTTCATTATTTCATAGGAAGTAAGTAGTTAAAAAAACGTCCGCTCCGTGTTTTCCCGTTTAAAAATACCGTGGAATTTCCTCTTGCTCATTTGAATTTGTGGATTCAATTCGGCATTCTCTAACACTATCGACTCATTACATTCATGTATGCGTGGGTGTAAGGAACGATAACTCTGCGAAGGAGATTTTCAATTCGGTTTTAGTGATCACGTGATAAATATACAGCGATATTTTTAGATTTACTGGGTTACTAACCCATTAGATTTTACAATGCAAAATAACGAAAAATCTCCGCAATATTAATAGTGTGCATATATTGTAGTACATCAGTCAGCAAATCTCAATGCCTTACATGCAAAAACATGAAGGTAATAGCAATTTGTAACAATTTCCTTTTTTTTTTCGCTTTTTTCTCATATGGGATTCAGTCCCTTTAAATCATGCTTCAAAATCATGCGCGGCGTCTTTGATGCTTTGCATCAAAATTCTTCTTGTATATATATATAGTAAGTTTGTTGTACTTTTGTGGGGTAAATGGTTTATTTTAATGTTAAAAAATGTGAAAAGTAAGCTGTCAGCATGGGTTTTAATTTTGCGGGTGAACCATGTCTCCTTCTGGTTGATATGTTTAGACTGGGACTATAAGTAGTCCCAGGTTTAGAGACAGGCGCGTGACAACACTGCTTGCGGAGGGTAGGCGTGTAAAGTGTACCTGGTTGTTCACGGAGTTTAGCCATCGCGGGTCAACATACAGGCACTTACCGCGATGCAAGTTGCTTGAAAAGCCAACCACTTTACCAAAGCCGGCTTCTACAGCAATGGTATTTATACCTATACCCCATTCCTTTTCTCTTTCTTTTCTCTTGACTTCGACCGATGTCATACAACTGCACACTGTCAGTACACCAAGCGGAGTCTATGTAACTTAACGGGGAACCACCGGGGTTCGGGGATGATGGAGATGTCACCCCAAAATTCCACCGTTGCCACCATTTGTAACTTGTACCGGGTACTTCTCGGAGTTAAGCCTATGAGGGTTACCCATCGAGGCAAATCCAACCACTCTACCAACGTCGCTGTAAAAGCCGGCTTTTACAGCGTATATTGATACCTATGCCTCATTCCCTTTGCATTACAATAGCAAGAATGTAGAAGTGGTATGTATACCTACACCCCATTCCCATTAATACTTTACAATACATTTGAATACCAGCTTTCCACAGAGTGCCTATTGTTACGAGAATCTAAGCAGCTTTTTAATTTAACAATAACCCCCTGCGTTTTAGTTGGGTGATTCTTGGAGTAAAGGGTAAAATTGCTCTTTTTGTCGTACTTGTCAATCATATTTATATATGACAGTCATCTTCAGTCACATCTGCCCTCAACTATCATATTCACTTTATGTTTTACATACTCATTTATGATATTTTTGCAAGAGCCGCTTAATTTCAGTCACTATTCAAGGAAAGTTTGGTTCCATTAAACGACGTTTTCAAAGTGTCCACACTCAACGTGCCTGATCAAGCAGTGCAGTTGTGCCTTCTTATCTGAAAACGTCCCTGATCAACCAGTGCAACTGTGCCTTCTTAAATGAATACGTCCCTAATTAACCAGCGCAGCTGTGCCTTCTTAGCGGAATACGTCTCTTATCAACCAGTGCAGCTGTGCCTTCTTAAATGAATACGTCCCTAATTAACCAGCGCAGCGGTGCCTTCTTAGGAAATACGTCTCTGATCAACCAGCGCAGCTGTGAATTCTTATCTGAATACATCTCTGATCAACCAGCGCAGCTGTGCCTTCTTAGCGGAATACGTCTCTTATCAACCAGCGCAGCTGTGCCTTCTTAAATAAATACGTCCCTAATTAACCAGCGCAGCGGTGCCTTCTTATCTGAATACGTCCCTGATCAACCAGCGCAGCTGTGCCTTCTTATCTGAATACGTCTCTGATCAACCAGTGCAGCTGTGCCTTCTTATCTGAATACGTCCCTGATCTGACAACCAGTGCAGCTTTGCCTTCTTATCTGAATACGTCTCTGTTCAACCAGCGCAGCTTTGCCTTCTTATCTGAATACGTCTCTTATCAACCAGCGCAGCTTTGCCTTCTTATCTGAATACGTCTCTGATCAACCAGCGCAGCGGTGCCTTCTTATCTGAATACATCAGTAGTAAAGGAGGGTATTTCGTCCCCAAAGGAGGGTAGACCGGCCAGCGGGCCGGTCTACCCTCCCTATAAAAGGGATTTAAAGAGGAAAGGTCTGGAGGGTAGACCGGCTCGGTCTACCCTCCTTTGGAAGGTATTTCGGCTCCAAAGGAGGGTAGACCGGCCCATGGGGAGAAAAGGTCTGGAGGTCTACCCTCCTTTGGAGACGAAATACCCTCCTTGATAGGGTAGACCGTGGACTTATTCGTTTTTCAGGCCATTTCTGATATTCGTCTTAGTCGTTTTTCAATAACAATTTGAAAAAGTTGAACTTTCTAAGTATGTGGGTGGCCCTAAAAAGGGCCGTTTTTTGGGTGCTAAAGTCAAGTGGCATTGACATACCAATTTCCCAACGAAGCACCTATTAGAACTGCAAGGAGACAGAACTCATAAGAAGCTTTTGCCATCATCACCCTAACAAAATAAATCGCATCTGGTTGATGAATTGTATCAATTTCCCTAGGTAGTCTCCGATTAATGTATAATTCAGTAAATATAGTATGCAGTCTACGACCAACGTCAATTAAATCAATGGAGACTTTTAAAACGCCTCTGCATAATTCCATGTTGATGTCGATAAGTTAAAAAGAATGTATGGATTGAAAATGACGTTCTGCTATTTATACCGATAGGTCGGATTGACCTACTTTTGACTCAGAATTAAGCTTGACGAATGAAATAACTGATCGTTATCCAATGAAAAGTTGTGAGGGGTACAAACTACTGCATTTGCATGTTTTTTTCATCTTCTATTTGCGAAGGGATTAAATAACTGATCGTTATCCAATGAAAAGTTGTGAGGGGTACAAACTACTGCATTTGCATGTTTTTTTCATCTTCTATTTGCGAAGGGATTAAAAAACAAAATGTATTTCAGGAGGGGAAGAACTTTGACAATTTGAAAAGTTAAAACTTTTCGAGATTTGTGTTTTAGCCCTTAAAAGGGCTGTTGGGGTGTTGTGATCTTATAGATGATCTACTATTTTCTCTTCTGGATCTTGCAATTGTCAATGTGCTTGGAATGTGCACCTCTCCCACTCACTGTTGGAATTATGTATGACTCCTCACATGTCTTTTTACGTGGATGTTTTGAGGTTTTCTCTTTCTGGATCTTGAACTTGTCAATGTGATCGGAATGTTCGCCTTTTCCAATCACTGTTTGAATTCTGTATGACTCCTTACGTGCATTTTTACGTGGTTGTTTTGGAGTTTCATCTGTTGATTTTCTTTTACGAGATGATGGCGAAACGCTTCTCTGTTTCATAATAGAGGTGATCTGCTCTATCAAATCTTTCAACGAATTACTGTTAACGTCAAACTGAATTGGTACCTTTACCGGTGTAGAGATGCAGCCTGTTCGTTGATCCGCTATTCTCTCCACATTATGGATCATCTTGTTAACGTTCGTGTTCAAAGATTTTAATTCATCCAGTATTTTGTTGAATGTCTTCAACTCTGTAACAACCGTGTTCAATGTAGATTTCTGGCTGCTGTTAATCTTCCGCATTTCCTCAAAGATGTTCTTTAAATCATCGCTTGGTTGTTGTACAACGGGTTGATATTCAACGGGTTGTTAATTCTCCTCTTTCATACTCATTGTTTAATATGTTTATATTTTATGATTTTGAATGAAAACAAGATACGGGTGTTCATATCCCAAATTACTGCATTTCTCATTATGCATGTGATGATCATCAACGAATCGCTTGATTTTCATTGTTCAACTTGTAGTACATCATTTGCAGAAGAAAGAGAAGTTGTATTTCAAGGAGTAAATACATTTACTGATTTTTGCAACTGGCCCTTTTCTGATCAACATAAAGGCATCACAGCTATTGCTCACAATTTTAAAGGATATGACGGTCAATTCATTTTACATCAAGTCATTTCACTTGGAGTGAAACTCCCCAAGTTAATCATGAATGGTAACAGTATCATGAAACTGGAATTGAATGGGGTTCGTTTGATTGATTAATATAATTTCATGAGCTGTGCCTTGGCTAAGTACCCAGATACATTTGGTCTTCATGAAAGGAAAAAAGGTTACTTTCCCCACTGGGCAAATACAGATCAGTTCTGTGGTTATGTTGGCCCTTACCTTGATGCCAAATATTACAAGCCTGACTCAATGTCTAAAGAAGGAAGAGAAAAGTTCATGGTCTGGTATGATAAAAAAGTAGAACAGCGTGCCATTTTCGATTTTCAGAAAGAGATAGAGTCTTATTGTAGGTCTGATGTTGATATCCTTAGACGAGGATGTTGGCATTTCAGAAAAGTGTTCATGAAACATGGTGGTATCGATCCGCTTTTAGAGTCAGTTACTATTGCAGATGTTTGCAATAAGGTATGGAGACAATTATTTACCAAAAGGTCAAATTGCTATTATTTCAAGTAAAGATTCATTCCAATGTCGCTGTTCTATGAAAGCAATACGGTGGATACAAAGTATAGCTAATGAAAAGGGTATTTACATTCAGCACGCTAGAAATTATGGAGAATTCAGAATGTGAAGATATAGTGTAGATGGTTATCATGAGAAGACAAACACAGTCTATGAATTCCTTGGGGACTTGTATCATGGTTGTCCAGTTTGTTACCCAAAACGAAATCAGTTAAGTCCTATCAATGGTGAGACTATGCAACATTTATACAATAGTACAATGAAACGCCTTGAGGAAATTGAAGTTAAAGGTTTCAATGTTGAAATTATGTGGGAACATGAATTCGATGCTAAGATTAACAAGAATTACGCGTAATTAAATGTTTCGCTGTCCCCTGCTTTGACTATCAATGCAAGTGTAAAAGACAAAAAGTAAAATAACAAAACTTTAACATTGAGCTAAACACAATTGTTTTTAAACAAGAAATTAAAAAAAAAAAAATTGAGCTAAACGCAAAGTTCAAAAATTCAAGAAATGAGAAGAAAAAAACTGAGCTAAACGCAAAATTAAAAAAAAACTAGAACTATCACTGAAGATGATAAATACCCCATAAACAGCACCTTGAACTACACCATAACTTAATTAGTAAAAGGGCCATAACATGTAAAATAACATGCAATTGTAACCCCTTTAGGCACATCTCCTCTTGGTATAGAAGCTTCATGTAAAATTTTATTGAATTCCACCCAGTGGTTTGTAAGAAATAGGCCGGACAAAATACCCCCTAAACAGCACCTTCACCTACACCATAACTTAATTAGTAAAAGGGCCATAACTCTGTAAAATATCATGCAATTGTAACCCCTTTAGGATATGCACATCTCCTCTTGGTATAGAAGATACATGTAAAATTTTATTGAATTCCATCCAGTGGTTTGTAAGAAATAGGCTTCCGACCGACCTACCGACCTACCGACCGACCGACCGACCGACCGACCGACCGACAGACTGCCCGGCACAGTGACTCCTATATTCCCCCTCTTCTTCGAAGGGGTATAAAAATACAAATGTGCAAAGTTCAAAAATACAAGAAATTCAAACAAAACAAACATTGACCAAAACGCAAAGTTCAAAAATACAAGAAATTAAAAAAAAATAACAAAATACAAAGGTTTTACCCCGAAACCTGTTTGATATGTTGAAGTACTTTATTTATGAAATGTGTGTTCACAATTTGAAATTAATCCAACAAAATATGAAGAAGCTATGTCCAATTCTCAAAATCCACCAAAAATCAAGTGTTTTACCCCCCAAAAAAGATCACACTCAGCATCCTCAGCGTACAATGTGCAGCAGGGTATAAGATGTAACTATATTCAAAATATGAAAGCCCTAGGACCAGTACTTATAGAGAAGAAAAAAATATCTAAACTTTAACGTTGAGCTAAACGCAAAATTGAAAAATACAAGAAATGAAAAAGAAAATAATCCAAATGTTTCACCCAAAAACCCGTTTGATATGTTGAAGTACTTCATTTATGAAATATGTGTACAAAATTTGAAATCAATTTAACAAAAAATGAGGAAGCTCAAAGTCAACCAAAAACCGCCAAAATCATGTTTTTTACCCCAAAAAGTAGGTCACATTCAGTATTTTTAGCATACAATGTGAAGAAGAGTATTAAATGTAAATACATTCGAAAAATGAAAGCTCTAGTACCAGTACTTATTCAGAAAAGTTAAAAAAACGTAACTTTAACGTTGAGCTAAACGCAAATGTTTGACGCCGCCGTCGCCGTCGCCAGAAAAGCAACACCTTAGTCTCGCTTTCGCAACTTCGTCGCAGCGAAACAAAAATGACAAAGTCTTCAAATCCAACATTGACAAGTAGTTTCCCTATTGTGACCCCATTGACCCAAGAGAGGCTTTGTATGGAGGTCGATACAATTCAGTGAAAATTACTCATGATATTAATGAAAGTAAGGACAAAGAAATCAAGTACATTGATATTTGTTCTTTGTATCCCTTTGTTTGTAAACACAAATCTTATCCGGTCGGACACCCAAAAGTTTTAACCGCTGAGAGTATTGATATGGAAAATATTCGTCAGTATGAAGGATTGATTAAATGCACAGTTTCACCACCAGATGATTTGTTACACCCCGTTTTACCTGTTCATTGCAATAATAAATTGATGTCCCCTCTCTGTATGAAATGTGCACAACAAAGGTCCAATACTTGCAATCATAATCAGGATAAAAGATCAATGATTGGGACATGGATAACATTTGAATTGTTCAAAGCTTTAGACATGGGGTATCAATTGATTCATGTGTATGAAATTTGGCATTTTGCTTCGATCTGAAATCAATTCTTTCAAGGGTATGTAGATAACTTCTTGAAAATCAAGCAAGAAGCTAGTGGTTACCCCGGTTGGTGTAAGTCTGATTCGGAAAAGCAAGAAGTTCATTCATGATTATTAAAAAGCAGAAGGTGTCAAACAAGACTCATCTTCCATTCAGAAAAATCCAGGTCTTCGAGCTTTAGCCAAGATCATGTTGAATTGTCTTTGGGGAAAATTGGCTCAGCGAGAAATCATGAGTCAAACTGAGTACATTAAAGATGCAACAAAGTACTTTGAAATGATGAATAACTCCAATGTTCTTGTGAAACATGTTGAAATATTTGATAATGAGTGTGATTTCATACTGGTGAATTATGAGACCAAGTTAGATCACATCGAAACCCTACAGCCAATGTTATAGTGGGTTCCTATGTGACGGCGTATGCAAGAATGAAACTGTACAGTATCTTAGAAAAATTAAAATCAAGAGTATTGTACTTTGACACAGACAGTTGTATGTACATTCATGATCCATGATTATGGAATCCACCCATTATCAATAGCAGGCTAGGAAAATGGACAGATGAAGAGCCAGATTGTACAATTGTCAAATTTAGAGGACTAGGTCCAAAAAATTATGCTTATGAAATGAAAACAAAAGATGGTATACACAAAATGAAGATCGTGGTCCTATTGTTTATTCTCCACTATAAAACACTTAGGATGAGAAGATTAACATTCATTTATCTTTGTCAGGTCTTTGTGTAAACATGGCTATGCCACACACTTCAAAGTCAGTGATACATGCCTTACAAAACCTAAGTCATGAAACCAACAAACATGCCAGAGAAGCTTTACTCAAAGCAGGATTAAAAGAAATATTAAAATGGTTTCCTTTGGCTGCTAAAATCATTGTTGGGCATAAAATCAAATTACCGAAACAGACGGTTACATACATGACGAAACATAAAGATAACATACATAAGTTAGCCAACCCTGAGATTGATGAAGAAGTCAAGCGAAAAATCATTCTTAAAGCGACTGAACTCCAGATACCGAACTGTCGAAACAAAAATATAAAGAAAATATGTGTTATTTTTGTATTTGGGGCATTAAAATATGATAACTGACATATTACATACCCCTATAATCGGTGAGATTTTCTTGTTTTCAATACTTTTTCCATCGCAAATTCTACCCTGTCAGTAACGGGGTAAGTATTTTTAAATAGGAAACCCCTTCATCGGGACAATTGAAAACGACTCAAGTTCACTTTATTGATAAAAAAAAAGATACATTTTCTACCTTGGTTTTACTTGGATAACATAAAGAATAACATTTAGGGCGAATTCGATTTTTTTTTTTCGCTTCATCTAATTTTCAGTCGCTTTAAACCTGGTGGAGGAGGGTTTCTTGGTGGTGTTATAATCAGAAGTTTGTTACGATGGGACGGAGAAAAGTCAGCTCGTAAATATGGTGTTGACAAACAAAGATAAAAGCCACCCAAAAAAAGAAATGATCGTTTAGTCATTGATGAAAGATTTATTACAATGAGAAAAAAACACAAAAATAAACAAAACAAAACCAAGAAAAAAGATTTGAAGAAAAAAACACCCAAAAGTCAAAAAAGACTAAAAGACGACAAGAAATATGTGACACCACGTAAACAAATAAAGTTTCAATCTATTCCTTCTTCAAGTAGACTTGGTTCTCCTCCATACACAGCATCCCGTGCTACAGACTTGTACGATATTGCACCATTTTCACCACTGACAACTGTACCACTTCAGACATCACGAAATCTTTTGAAACTTGTCAGTCCAAAAGCTAATTTTTCATATATTTTCTTCTTTGTTCAACCAATTATTGCCTCAATATTTGTCAGTCCGAATGAATATTTGCCAGTCAGGACTGAAGGACTGAAGGACTGACGGATTTCGCGTAGTCTGCCACTTTCATCATCCGCAAGAACAGCTTTAGGTGCTTTGTATTCTCGATTTGCATAAAAAGTATTGCGATGAAAAGAAATAGATCATTTGACTTGAGACAGAGATAGCGTCAACATGGGTAAACAAAAATCACCACTCATTAACAAACATGGATCAATGGTAATGGCTATGATAAAGTCACCACACAACGTGAGAAAAAAGCTAGTAAACGCAGCTAATCGTCCTGTCATTGATTGTGTTTCGGAATGATGTCACAACGTTTTAAAAGGCAATGTTCATCTGACCAAGGCTCATAAGACTAAGTTACATCCAATCCGTCAACAACTCAGACAAATTGCATCAAAATCGGTTTCCAAGAAAAAGAAACGAATTCTTAACCAGAAAGGAGGATTCCTACCGTTGCTTGCAGGAGCCTTATTACCATTGTTAGGAAAAGCTGTTATCGGGGGACTTGGCGGTGTGCTGAAATCACTGTAAGAACAATGTCAGTCAGAAAAATGGTTATTGTACCTTATCAAATCTTAGAGGACATGAAACGTCAAAAACAAAGACCTCGATTACCAACAAATCCACAAGTAGCAGATGTAGCACATCTACAAAATAAGATGGCGGGTATATTGGAAACGTCAGATATGTCAGAAACAGAAAAGACGCAAAAGTGCGGTGAAACTTTGTTCAAGTTACACAACTCATTGAAAAAGGCTCAATCGAGTTCACAACCATCACAACAACATACAACTAGTCCATCAAATCCTGAACCTAATTCAATGCATGACCGAATATTACAAAGCGTTCCTAAAACCATGCAAAGGCAAGCTGAATTACTTTTAAACATTGTCAAAGATAATGAAAATCTCGTTTGGGATAATCACGGTGTTATTTCATACAAAGGTAAACGACTTCCTGGCTCAAATATCATTGATTTAATCAATGATTCATTAAGACTTAGAAAAGGTATTGCAAACATCGATGCAGGATATAATCATTTGTTTATCTATTCAGATATTGTTGAACACTCTATCGTTGGTGATACATTAGCCCCTATACTTCGTGTCGTTCCGTTCAAATCATCCAATTCTGCTGAAAATAATAATGATAGCCAACATATCAATCATGAGATAATGAATTTACATTATATCCCAGTCTCAAAATCTGAGTTCGATACAATTCATATCAATATAACTGGTGATTCTGGTTATCCTGTTCATTTTGTCATTGGTAAGACAATCGTTAAGTTACATTTTAGACAGGTTCGCTAAAATGGGTTAACCAATACCAAAAAAATGATTCCTGTATATGAGATGTAAAACACCAGTATGGATATGGACTAGGTTCATTATTTAAATCAGCACTCAGAACTGTTACGCCACTACTAAAACCTTTAGTCAAATCTGGATTACATGCGTTAAAGAAAGAGGGTATTAAACAAGGAATAGGTGCAGCTCAAGATATTTTCTTACATGGAAAAAATCCAAAAACTGTATTGATATCACGCGGAAAAGATTCAGTAAAAGAACTGGCACAGAATTTGATAGGTGGAATAAATAAGCCTAAAACGAAACAGTCTCGTCATTTAAAGTCTCGAACTCATAGGGGTAAGATCGTTTCAAAGAGACATAAGAAACATTACAGTAAGCCTAGAACTTTAGACATGTTTGATTAAAGAAACCAGTATTAAAAATGATGCAAAGCTGGTCTTGCTAATGTAGTAAATCAGAACTTGATGTTCTGTCTGTACCACCAACGATGACAACAATGCAAGAAAGTCAATGGGTTGAGCATTTTCCTGTAGCATCTTTAGGAAACAATTCACCGATAGAATTCATCATTCCATCTCAGACAGAGTGTTGGACAGATTTGTCACAGTCTTATTTGTATGTTAAATTCAAAATTACAAAAGCAGATGATAATAACTTAGAAGCAGAAACTAGCGTTGCCCAAACAAACAATTTTCTTCACAGTATGTTTAGCAGTATTTACCTGTATTTAAACAATAAATTGGTCAGCAGCAATATGGACACATACCCGTACAGAGCATATATTGAAAATCTTCTGTCATACAATACTGATAGTAAAGTCACTCATCTAGCTTCGAGTGATCTTTGGATTAAAGACACTGCTGGATCATTCGATGCATTAGCTCATGATGGTGACAACGTTGGGTTAAAAAAAGAATAGCTGAAATAGTAGAAAGCAAAACCAAAGAGATGTGTTGACGACTTCATCTTGATATGTTCCATCAAGAAAAATATTTACCAAATGGTATTGAAATGCGATTAAGGCTCAATAGATATTCTACAACTTGTTGTGTTACAGGTGATGCCGGAGCACCGGCAACAAAAGTTGTGTTTGAATCAGTTAGTTTTAATGTAAGAAATGTCGAAATATTACCAGTCATTGCAAATGATTTAAATCAAGTCATTGCACAGCAAAACATGAAAATACCAATTCGTAGAGTTGAAGTTAAAACGTTTACAGTCGGAACTGGTCTTCAGTTTAAAGTTGAAGATCATTTGTTCCACGGATAATTACCAAAACGTATTTTCATTGGTATGGTACGAAATGATGCTTTTAATGGGGCTTATGCACGAAATCCATTCCATTTTCAACACTTGAATCTGTGTAAACTAAATGTTTCATGTAACGGTCATAGTATTCATAACAGACCATTTGAACCTGATTTCGAACATGGCCTTTTTCTTAAGTCATACCTGTCGCTACAACAGGCTGTCTCGGCTATTGGCGCTAATAAATCATTCGATATAACTAAAGATGAGTTCGAAACTGGCTATGCATTGTGGTATGATCCGACAGCAGATCAAGGCAGTGAAGAAGGTCAGCTACATCCTATAAAAACAGGGAACCTCAGAATTGAGCTTCAGTTTGCCCAGAGTCATCAACGTTATTGTCTTTGCTGAATTTGATAATCAGATAGAAATCAACGCCTTAAGAGAAATCATCACAGATTACTGAAAAGAAATCATGGCTGGTCATGAATTTGCGATTCTACTTAGAGATGAAGCTTTCAAAGTGAGATATTCAACCAATGTCAGTGTTGAAAGGAAAAAGGACATTTACAATTCTTTTGAAAAAAACATGATAGATGAATTACAGACACTTATCGTTGAAGAAGTATATAACAAATATGATGGGTGTCTCATAGATCATCCAAGTCAAATGCGACATCAACTTTGCCTCTTCATGGACAGACAAGAACTTACAGATATGTTCATTGAAACAGCAATGACAAAGATTAATCCATATAAGATCATGGAGAAATGGTACCCTTTAATACAAGCAATGAAACTGAAGGACTCGGAAATTGTAGTAGCCTACAAACTGTGGTGGAATATTAAACAGGATGTTCTCTTTGGGGGACCTGATACATGGTTGGAACATTGGTGCTAGAAAGTCAAACAGGCGTGGGGAAAGTAATATCCCGAAATAAAATAATGCATACTCATGAGATACAATACATACTGGATCATGGGACTTGGATAAAAAACCTTCATGCACAAGTGTGTGCTAAAGATCAATTACCAAAACAAAACACAGTCAGTGTACAAGCTTACATTGTCAATACAGACTCATCTGACAGATCTGGTGAACATTGGATAGCAGTGATCTTTAACAGAAATGGAGAATCAACATACTTTGATTCATATGGATTACCAACACTCAACACAGAAATTATGAGCTTCATCCACAATAACTCATCATCATTGACATACAACAAACAAGTTATTCAAAGTTTGTTGGGTGTAGTGTGTGGATATTACTGTATATTTGTACTGAATGCAGTAGCGAGAGGAAACAATCTACAGAAATGTCTACAACAAACATTTAGGACAACCGAACATCACAGAAACGATCGAAATGTGACCATTTGGTTCAAACAGATTTATGGAACATTACATGAAAATACTTTAAAAACTTTATTGTAAATATGTTGTTCACTGTTCATAGTTCATAGTTCAATAAAAAAGTTCATTTATTCATAAATCTTTGTGTGTTTGTTTTTTTGGTATTCCTAAAACAATCCATAATATGACATAGCTTGCCAGAAAAAAAAACACATTTAAAAACATGTATTTGCACTAGGTTGTAACCCCCAACTTTTCATTGGATGACGTTCGGTGCATTTCATTGGTCAAGCTTAATTCTGAGTCAAAAGTAGGTCAATCCGTCCTATCGGTATCAATAGCAGAACGTCATTTCATTCCCTTACATTCTTAAAACTCCTTGATATCAGCATGGATTTACACAATCTGACTAAAGTAGACGATCTGACCAAACCTATGCGTAGCGTTAATAGGAGATGATTTTAATGAGATTGGGATTTACACAGAGAACTCACGAATGTTGCAATTGATCTAACAAATATTGGTCAGCGACTCTACAATATGCATCGTCAACTCATAGAAGGACAGACAACCCAGAGAGAATGTTACGCTTCAACACCAGCAACCAGATGTGGTGTATTTAGGCGTTGAAATGAAAAGAAGAGTTCGTTGGGATGGAGAGGGAAAATTGACAGTGACTAAAAGAAGGAGAAACAAGTTCTGCCCGATTTGCAGGGCAAACTTTGGCTGCTGTCATCTCTGAAAACAAAAGCGGAAAAACGGCCCTTTTAAGGGCCACCCCACATACTTAGAAAGTTGTCATTGAAAAAACGACTAAGTCCAACATCGGTCAGAACAAATCTATTCTCCTAGAGGGTAGACTGTGGCATTTTTGCAAAATGCTCCCAGTCTACCCTTTATAGAGGACCAGCAGGTCCTCTCTATGTCCTATGTATCTACCCATTGAAAAAACGACTAAGTCCAACATCAAAAATGGTCGGAAAACAACGAAGTCCAATCAAGGAGGGTATTTCGTCTCCAAAGTATTACCCTCCAGACCTTTTCTCCCCGCGGGCCGGTCTACCCTCCTTTGGAGACGAAATATCTTCCAAAGGAGGTCTCTGATCAACCAGCGCAGCTGTGCCTTCTTATCTGAATACGTCCCTGATCAACCAGTGCAGCTTTGCCTTCTTATCTGAATACGTCTCTGATCAATCAGCGCAGCTGTGCCTTCTTATCTGAATACGTCCCTGATCAACCAGCGCAGCCGTGCCTTCTTATCTGAATACGTCTGATTAACCAGCGCAGCTGTGCCTTCTTATCTGAATACGTCCCTGATCAACCAGTGCAGCTTTGCCTTCTTATCTGAAAACGTCTCTGTTCAACCAGCGCATCTGTGTCTTCTTATCTGAATACCTCCCTGATCAACCAGCGCAGCTGTGCCTTCTTATCTGAATATGTCCCTGATTAATCAGCGCAGCTGTGCCTTCTTATCTGAATATGTCCCTGATCAATCATCGCAGCTGTGCCTTCTTATCTTAATATGTCCCTGATCAATCATCGCAGCTGTGCTTTCTTATCTGAATATGTCCCTGATCAATCAGCGCAGCTGTGCCTTCTTATCTGAATATGTTCCTGATCAACAAGCGCAGCTGTGCCTTCTTATCTGAATATATGTCCCGATCAACCAGCGCATATGTGCCTTCTTATCTGAATATGTCCCTGATCAACCGGCGCATCTGTGCCTTCTTATCTGAATATATCCCTGATCAATCATCGCAGCTGTGCCTTCTCATCTGAATATGTCCCTGCCTTCTTATCTGAATATGTCCCTGATCAACCAGCACATCTGTGCCCTTCTTATCTGAATATGTCCCTGATCAACCAGCGCATCTGTGCCTTCTTATCTGAATATGTCCCTGATCAACCAGCGCAGTTGTGCCGTCTTATCTGAAGACCTCCCTGATCAACCATCACAGTTGTGCCTTCTTATCTGAATATGTCCCTGATCAACCAGCGCATCTGTGCCTTCTTATCTGAATATGTCTCTGATCAACCCTGGATTTCTTGATATCAAGAAATAAAGAGTATTTTCTGATATCAAAAAATAGATTTTCTGATATCAGGAATTTATCAGAAAATCTATTTTTTGATATCAGAAAATACTCTTTATTTCTTGATATCAAGAAATCCATTTTCTGATATCAAAAAATCCAATTCCTGATATCAAGAAATAAGGAATAAATAGTAAAACGGCGCCTCATAGTTTTCAGTGTAGTTTCATACCACTTCCGTATGTAAACGTCTGATAGTTGGTACCTATACGGCTCACATGGTACTGTATCAATTAAATAATAAACGACCATTAGCATTACTATTTATCATTTAAATATAATATATTTTTGTAATTGAAAATGTTATGACAAACAATATCATGCTAGGTAACGAATAAATAAAACCATCATATAGACGGAATTAACTTTTCTGGAACACATGGATTTTTTCAAGGTTCGTACAGTACATCTGGATATTACAAATCCTATTCTATTTTGTACTGTAATGAATAACAACATATGATCAATATAAAAACACATTGGACAATAATTCGTAAGTGATATATTGAATTTATAAACAATTATAATATGAGTATATAGGTGCTACCTATTTCGGGTAAACATTTATTAACTTTTGTGATCGGTAAATAATTCCCCGTGAACTGCAGTTAGCCCCTTGCTTGCAGCATGATCAGTTGTTTACGTCAATTACAAGTCCTACCGACATAAGCAAAGAAAATAAAAATCACCATCAGATAATTAAGCTTATATTTAACTTTAAAATATGGCCAAGATTTTAAATCCATGAAATTATGATGACAGATACAACAAATAATCAACTTGCCCTTCATAAAGATCTTCAAATGAAACGATTCCTTAATGCAAGGAACTACATTTGTGACTATTCAAACTAACCTTTCCTATCATTTCTGTCGTTTTGCCTTTTGGTTATTTATTCATCATTTGCGTTACGCTAATAGAATGACGTCATATTACAGGAATTTGGATTTGTAACTTCCGGAAATAACTCGTTTTAGAAATAGACCACGAGTGTTATTAAACGAAAATGATCACACATAACATTACTTGTGCTCGTTCCTTTATCGAGTACGTATTATCATATTTAAATATTTCCTCTAGATTTTTATTTTTTTTTCGATATTTTCTTTTCATCCAATCAAAACGTAGCAGAATCGTTACTGCATTGAAAAATCCACTCTGGACACAATTTTTGGAAAGACGGTATAGCAAAATTTTGCAAAGTTCATACACATTACCTATTGGCGGGAAACGATTTGTTTACCCTTAATATTTAGCTTCTATATAGGATCTGACATGAGTTGTCATTTCATATATAAAGTTTTAATATGAGTATAGGTGCTACCTATTTCGGGTAAACATGTATTAACTTTTGTGATCTGTAAATAATTCCCTGCGAACTCCAGTTGCTTGCAGCACGATCAGTTATTTACGTCAATTACGAGTCCTACCGACCTAAGCAAAGAAAATGAAAATCATCATCAGGTTAAGCTTATATTTAACTTTAAGATATAGCTAAGATTTTAAATCCATGAAATGTTGTTGACAGGTACAACAAATAATCAACTTGCCCTTCATAAAGTACTTCACATAAAAACGATTCCATAATATACGGAACTTCATTTGTGACAAGTCAAACTAACGTGTCCTATACTTTCTGTCGTTTTCCTTTTGGTTATTTATTCATCATTTGCGTTACGCTTATAGAATGACATCATATTATGACGTCGTATTACAGGAATTTGGATTTGTAACTTCCGGAAAGTCAAAAAAACCTTATGAGTTATTATTTGAACTCGTCTTAGAAATAGACGACGATCGCGAGTGTTATTAAACGGAAATTATCACACATAAAATTAATTGTGCTCGTTCCTTTATCGAGTACGTATTTATTATCATATTTAATTTTTTCCTCTATAATTATTTTTGTTTTTCGATATTTTCTTTTCATCCAATCAAAACGTAGCAGAATCGTGACTGCATCGAAAAATCCACTCTTGACACAATTTTTTGAAAGACGGTATAGCAAAATTTGTGTTCATCCACATTACCTATTCGCCGTCGATTTGTTTACCCGTATTAGAAGAGTTCAAGATGTTTTGTTATTAAGCGAGCCTGTGGCGAGCTTAATAACAAATATCTTGTTAGAGTTTAATAAAACTGTTTATGAAATGACAACGAATGTCAGATTCTTTTTATGACATGACGGAACACACAAAGAAAATCGGGTTTTCCAAAACTATTTTTATTTCGTCCGTAAACCGTAATATGAGTATAGGTGTTACCTATTTCGGGTAAACATTTATTATATGTTGTGATCGGTGAATAATTCCCCGCGAACTGCAGTTAGCCACTTGCTTGCAGCACGATAAGTTATTTACGTCAATTACGAGTCCTACCGACCTAAGCAAAGAAAATAAAAATCATCATCAGGTTAAGCTTATATTTAACTTTAAAATATAGCCAAGTTTTTACATCCATGAAATTATGATGACAGGTACAACAAATAATCAACTTGCCCTTCATAAAGTACTTCAAATAAAACGATTCAATAATTCACGGAACTACATTTGTGACAAGTCAAACTAACGTTTCCTATAATTTCTGTCGTTTTCCTTCTGGTTCGTTTAGTTCAAACTTATTTATTGTGAAAATTGTGAAACAAAAACAAGCTTTCAGCTTATATTAATCACGCTCGATGTCTGCTTCCTAGCTGGAGAGTAACCAGTACTCACGCCGTTTGTGTGAAAAAATCCCAAAGTCAGGACCCGCTCATCACGGGACTCGAACCAGGGACCTTTGATACAAGAGGCCGACGCTCTACCTCTGCACCACTAATAGAATGACGTCATATTATGACGTCATATTACAGGAATTTGGATTTATAACTTCCGGAAAGTCAAAGGTCAAAAAACCCTACCGAGTTGTTATTTGAACTCGTTTTAGAAATATTAAACGGAAATTATCACACATAAAATTACTTGTGCTCGTTCCTTTATCGAGTACGTATTATCATATTTAATTATTTTCTCTAGAAGTTTTTTTTGTTTCGATATTTTCTTTTCATCCAATCAAAACGTAGAACTGTAGCAGAATCGTGACTGCATCGAAACAATCAATTCCGGACACAATTTTTGGAAAGACGGTATAACAAAATTTTACACATTACCTATTGATGGGAAACATCGCCGGCTTCGCCGTCGTTTTGTTTACCCGTATAACAATGCCACAAATAATTATGTCGAGGTCCTATTCAGCTTAGTTTATTAAGAGTAATAATAAATAACACTCATGAGATATTATATCTATCACATAAAGTGACTTATGAGGCGTATTTCGATAAAAATGTACTTAATGTTTACAATATTTCTAGATAAAATTTACGAGTTTGGCGCCAAAGTGACTAACGTATGACGTCAAAACGCTGACGTGACGTAATTAGTCGCCGGGCAGAAGCTCGCGACTTCTATTTTTAATAGGTTTTCTGAAATCACATGGGAGGGGGGATTATTTTTAGAAAGAAATACATTTAGATGTCTTGAACATATTACAATTGTGTTTGTTTAAAAACACTAAGTAATGACACATCTAAAATGAAATAAATATTCCGATGTTTTAGGTATTTTCAGTTTCTTTATTTTGACTCGCATTTATGTTTTTTTGTTTTATTTACGAAGACAAAACAGCCCCTATTAGCTAGACTGGTATACTTTATTTAACACTATATACTACATGTAATCAAAAGTCGATAACTACAAACCTTTACGTCGCAGTCTAATTTGTTTACTTACGCGCACCTGCGTGACTCGCGAATACCAACTGCGTAGATCAATCTCCTTTGCAGAGAGCCGCTCTTTATACTCACTTACAAATAGTAAATTATAGGTGATTTAAAATGTTTATTTGGTTCGAAACAAATGAAGAAAAGAACAAACCGTTCAAGAACGACACCTCTGCGAATAAGAAAGAATCGGGTCTTTCGTACAAAATTATTTCGTCCTTGACAATTTTAAATGTGTCATTTAATTCCCTAAAGGCATATTGCTTCCGATCTGCATATTGTTATGCATCATTGACACAAGGGCGCTCATCATAATATAATTTTAAAACATGAGTAGTTTGTTGTTTTCATTATAAAAAAAGGAAGGAAAGAATTTAAATAAATTAACATGTTGTAGGGCTAAGTTTATGTTCGAAATTAAGTTTAAATTATACAACAATTTCAATGAGATTTAACTGTTTAGTTGATATTATATTTCGAAGGTGGTCTAATTTATAAATATTGGACTACATTTCAACATTTGTTAAAGTATGATATAATTAGGATGCTAAGCTAATATCATTGTGAGCGATTTAACCCTTATCTCATTGTTTTAAAAGTAGATTGCTGCAAAGGTGTCCACTGTTGACTTTAACAGAGGAAAGGTAAAATGACGTGCTATTGCATGCAAATCCTAAATTGTCTATTTTGTGGTTTTATTGAAAAATAATAATATTCAAATATTCTGACAAAACAGAGACATATAAACACATGTGTTTATATGTCTCTGGATAAAACTATATATTACATATAAGATATAATAATCCTTCTTATTTATAAGTTAGACGAAATCTCTACATCATTTACTCTATAGATCAAATTACGCTAAATATATCCGCTGACTTGCTGATCTACTGTTACAAATGTTACTTAAATTGTTGTATGTCATTTCGTATTTCATTTATATCGTACTAGGATATGTAATAACTTATTAACTTATTTAAACAGGTTCTCGTCAACATATGGAAGAGGCAATGTCAGCTTTTTTCTATTCACGCCTTCGTCGAGAAAGATGGTCTGACTCAGCAATTCCCACTAGCATTTTGCATCATGTCACGGAAGACAATTGCCGATTACACTGAGGTAACAGCTACTATTATTTCTTAAACAAATCAGAATATGTTACGTTATAAAACATGTTAAGGAGCAATATCTGGTTTTTTTTTAAGAAAACAAAATTGAAAACTAGCGAGTGGGTTACAGGCAGATTTGACCCAAGACCGTTTATTCACAGATACAATATTTAATCAAAATATATACCACTCTCTCAGTCTGTATCTTATTGCATAATAATCTTGATCCATGTATTTCTATATTCATTTTTCAATCATTTATTGTTCTTGTTTTATTTCAGGTGTTTAGAGTCCTTGTGGATAAGCTCGGGCGAACGGCAGTAGAAGGATTCGTAATAGATTTCGAAGCAGGTGAGCTTAATATAATTCAAATCAGTTCGATTCAATATATTTTATTGGCATATAACAAATACATGTTGTCGTCAAAATTCACAATACATTCGAAAGCATATTGCACAATTCATAACTTTTAAGGTTAGTATATTTGGACAATTTGTTCTCAGAATCTTAAGGATAATGATTGAAATAAAAATTATAATGAAGATACAATTATCATTATGTAAATATCATGATAATAAACATACAATTATCATTATGTTAATTTTCATAATAATAAAGATACACTTATCATTATGTAAATATAAAACATATGCCAGCTTAACATAAATGTGCTCTACACAAATAAAAAATATATATCTATATAAAACTTTTATTTATTTTAAGCCGCATGGAGAGCCATAAGAGACATATTCCCAGGAATTCCAATCAAGGGCTGTGTCTTCCACTGGAACCAAGCGGTGTATCGACACGTCCAACAGTATGGCTTGGCGACAACCTACCAACAACGCACGGGTATGCATGAGTATATCCGTCAACTGATGGCGCTACCCTTCCTCCCAGCTAGCCATATTCGCCCGACATTTGATTACCTCAAGATGAAGGCCAACACAACACAGCTGAAACGATTTGTAGATTATATTGAGAGACAATGGTTCGATCATCCGATCTTTGATGTGTCGTCATGGTGTGTCTTCCGCCAGACGGTAAGAACAAATAACGACGTTGAAGGTATGTAGCTATATATATTCCGATCTTATTACATCCCAATATCAGTACATACTTCAACGTATTTCGTTACTGGCAGAAAACATATATGACTCTTAAAACCCACGAAGCAGATTCATAGCAGATGTATAGCAATCTTGTAACTCGGATATATTATCAATATTAATATTATCATCAAATATAACAAAGCATTCTACTGTAAATAGATAGAGGTTATTCACGACGTCTTTTCTATAATTGCTTTTGTGTTCATCGAGATTCTATTTTGAACGTTGTGCCTTGTTTAAATTTGAAAATATTTGCTACTTTCATTTCAGGCTGGCATCATCGTATAAATAGCAAGGCTGGTATGTGTGGATTAGGGTTTTACCGCATAGTACCATTGCTGAGGCGCGAGGCCACGTTGATGGCGCTATCAATGAGAAGCGGTGATCTCCAACGTGACCGTCGAGGGGTAACGCGGCGTCTGGAGGAACGTCTTCAACTGAATTGGGACCGATATATGGAAAAAGAAATGTCTACGGCAGCGTTTCTGCGAGGTTGTGGATCCCTGTATGGTGTTCGGTCAACTGTACAGGGGCCTGAGATGATTTAGTTGATATAAAAGAACATTATGAGTTAAATTAATTCCACTATATTTCCCACAATTATTTCAAAATTCAATGCTTTCTATTCATATATTCATTTGTTTTCGAAAAAGTGAAAAATAATATTGTGTGATTTAAATTCTATGTATTCTATCAAACTTTTTTTTGTTAATTAAACAATGTGTGATTTAAATTTAATTGTTATTTTATATATTGACGTATTCTATCAAACTTATTTTTCTTAATTAAACAATGATAATCGTGTATTCATTTTCTTTTTTATTTCCCCTTTTCACTCGTTTTCCTTAATTAAACAATGATAATCGTGTATTCATTTTCTTTTTCATTTCCCCTTTTCACTCGTTTTTCATGACAAATGTTAAAATTACGACGAACATAAAAGTGGGCAATAAATATACCTATCACTGCATTATAAAATGTAGAAAAGGCCGAGTTGACCCACCCGAGTTGACCCAAGGCCGAGTTTGTAAAAGGCCGAGTTGACCCGTGACCGATCTACTATAGTCCTTATAAAAAACCTTTGTTTGCGTAGAAATTAGTGTATACCATCACCAGAATGTATTGAATATATGACATTGAGTTTAAATGCATTGTGAATGTGTATAGGATGCACTGGAAATGATTGATTTGATCACTTTTAGTATTTTGACCTTGTTTGAAAGTGAAAGTAAAGAATGCTAAACACCGGTTTTGTCCCGGCCCGATTTGGTCCAAAATGATGGTTACTATTTTTTTTTCTTGCATACTGCATGACCCAACATATTCTTTGGATTGTTTTAAAGCTAGGAGGTAACTCTTTTCAATGATATATGGTGTTCTACATGAGAAACGCTTAGAAAGTGTGACAATTGAGGAGTGAAACTGGTCGATTTACATGGAAACAAAGAAGGATTTTTTTTGGTGTATTGTAACCTAATAGTAAATCTCCAACATGCCATACTATGCATGCTTTGATTTCATCCGTACGTCACTCGCGTTGCAAACATGGCCGCGTCCATGGATTAAAACTTATAAACTCTTTCACGAGTCAGGAAATATTCTTTTACTTGTGAAACCAACAGGCAAATACAGCAAGCGGTAACTTTCACACATATGATCCTTTCTTCTCAGATGCATTGACTTTTGAAATGTTTCTTTTGTGTCTTATTCAGTTGTTCACTGGTTTTCGTGCTTTGAACCATAGGGATCGGGCACGCTAATACGAGTATAGCAGACTACACGAAATCTTTTGAAACCTGTCAGTCCGAAAGCTACTTTTTCATATATTTTCCTCTTTGTTCAACCAATTATTGCTTGAAAATGTGTCAGTCCGAAAGAATTTTCGCCAGTCAGGACTGAAGGACTGACGACTTTCGCGTAGTCTGGTATAGTGAGCTGCTTGGTACATGTACCTATTTCGGGTAAACAAACAAGTCTGATAGCGGTTATCATGATCTCATAGTTAATTTGTAACAAGTATCTTCAAGTAAGAGTAAAAAAACAAAGTATGCACAAATATATACAATAAAAAAAAATTAAATAAAAGTAATTCAACTCCCGTAGATATCTCCTATCTGTTTGAGGAAATCCTCACATACGATCTCGTGGTCATCATATTCGTCCCACAGCTTGAATATTGCAACGTCCATAGCGCGGTAGGCTGGTCTTCTCCGACGTCCGACTCCATAATCCATCACCAGATGCATGTTGATGTTGACCAGTTTTGCCTCTTTCAGGAGTAGATTGACCAGAACGTACATAGGTAGACCCCCCGTCCGGCCTTCGCAAGGAGATATGTCCTCTATCAAACACTATTAAAAAACTTCGGCATACTTTGAAACCATGATATTGGATAATTTAGTAACATTGTGAGAAAAGGAGATATGTCCTCTATCGAAGTAATTTGCGAGTCTTGACGTCCTATGCAAATACACTATATTAATAATCATCTGTTTCAGCATATATATTCGGTAGCCAGAAGAATCGACCCTACGCGAAATCAACCCCATTTTACTCAGAAGAATCGACCCCAATTTTAGTCAACCCTATTATCGGTTTTAATAGGTGTGAATGGATCGGTTTTAGGTGTGAATGAAGGGTTTAAGTGTAATAAACAGTCATGACAATGGAAAAAAACAAATAGTGACTTTGAAAACATTTTGTTATAAATGGAAAAAAACAAAAACAATTATTAAATTAATGCTGCATAGTAAACAATCGAGTAAAAAAACAAATAGTGACTTTGAAAACATTTTGTTATAAATGGGAAAAACCAAAACAATTATTAAATTAATGCTGCATAGTAAACAAACGAGTAAAAAACAAGTATCTTCAAGTAAGAGTAAAAAAACAAAGTATGCACAAATATATACAATAAAAACAAATTAAATAAAAGTAATTCAACTCCCGTAGATATCTCCTATCTGTTCGAGAAAATCCTCACATACGATCTCATGGTCATCATATTCGTCCCACAGCTTGAATATTGCAACGTCCATAGCGCGGTAGGCTGGTCTTCTCCAACGTCCGACTCCATAATCCATCACCAGATGCATGTTGATGTTGACCAGTTTTGCCTCTTTCAGGAGTAGATTGACCAGAACGTACATAGGTAGAGCCCCCCCCGTCCGGCCTTCGCAAGGAGATATGTCCTCTATCAAACAGTAGTACACATCTTCGGCATGTTGGATAATTTAGTAAGATTGTGAGAAAAGGAGAAATGTCCTCTATCAAACACTATTAAAAAACTTCAGCATACTTTGAAACCATGATATTGGATAATTTAGTAACATTGTGAGAAAAGGAGATATGTCCTCTATCGAACAGTAGTACACAACTTCGGCATACTTTGAAACTATGATATTGGATAATTTAGTAAGATTGTGAGAAAAGGAGATATGTCCTCTGTTGAACGGTAGTACACAATTGGCATATTGGATAATTTAGTAACATTGTGAGAAAATAATGTGTTGTTTTAACTTTGTTAGTAGCACCCGATACACACAAACGATGAAAAGATGAAACTTTGTTTAATTTAATAAATACATCAAAAGTAATGTAAACAACAATTAAATTTACTAAGGATTACAATAGACGTATTCATTAAGTATTTATAACGTATTAACAAAGTATTTATAACAGACTTATTATCATTTAATTTTGCATTATCAAAACCAGCTACCGATTTTAAAACATACAAAAGCACAATCATTATACAACATTTTTATCAAAATATTAACGTACATTTTTAATACAATGTTAACATACATTTTTATTACAATGTTAAAATACATTCTTAAAATTTTAAAATACATTCTTAAAATTTTAAAATACATTCTTAAAATGTTAAATTACATTCTTAAAATGCAGTGATTATACAACAAAAGACCCATCATCCATTCACACCTATTAAAACCGATAACGGGGTTGTCTAAAATTGGGGTCGATTCTTCTGAATAAAATGGGGTTGATTTCGCGTGGGGTCGATTCTTCTGGCAGCCATATATTCAACTTTAAAATGTGGGAACGATATTACGGGTTAACAATTTAACGTAGCCGGTGATTTTTTTCATCTTCCATTGGTAATGTGTATGAACATTTGCTATACCATGTATCCAAAAATTGTGTCCAGAAAAGATTTCTGATGTAGTTAGGATATTCCTATGTTTTGATTGGATGGAAATTAAATTTCAAAACAAAAAGTATAGTAGGTTCTACGAATACCAAGGTAAACACAAAACCGGTGTTTTCTTTGTTGCACGCGCAAAACCTGATGTCGTATGATTCCATCAGGAAACCTCGTTATGACTACTTTCAAATGCTACAATTTTTTTTCTTCAAAAAAATCAATATTCTCAGAAATTACAACACATCATGATTGTTACCCATAATAAAAAGAAAATTCTACATGCCCTGACCAACAAAAACGTCATTTTTTTAGTAGAAAACCTGTTGTTGATTTTTTCTTTCACATTTGAACATGTTGTCTATTAACTGCTTATGACATCATAGGAATTTTAAGTCACATGATTACATTCCGTGAAGTTTTCTCGACTATAGAAAACATGGAAGAAATTAAGGACCAAAATTCTAAAAAATGTTTTTTGTTTTTTTGGCCTGTATGTTAGTTTAAACTTATTTATTTTAAATCGATTGCGAAACAAGCTTTAGGCTTATATTAATCACGCTCGATGTCTGTATGTTTGTGGTGGTTATAAATTTTAACATATGCTATTTTTAAACTTTTAAATCATATACTGTGTTACAAAAATTAAGGATGTTATTATAAGGTCTAGAAAAATAACAAAGAAATGGGTCATTTTTGGAAATTATGATTAAATTGTGCCAATAAGAAAATTTAACAAATTGATTCTGAAAATATCGTGTAAATAAGTTCATAGTTTGGAACAGTTAATAAATTAACATTTAACTTAAATATAATTGTTCTAGTGACAAATGTTTTATAGGATAATCATTTTCACATTAAATCTCAGAATCTAGTAAATTGTTGATATAACAGGACCACCATACTAATGCTTTTTGTAATTACACCGGTGAGTGATTGCATCCCTTGAATATCAATTTCAAAATGGGTGCGGATGGACTCAATTTTTGGAACTTGGCACAGAAGTGAATGATTATTTTGTGTAAGTTGATTAACAAGGACATATAAAGGAACGAGTGACACTGGATATAATTATGTCTCCCCCCTCCGGAGGAGACATATTGCTTTTGCCTGCGCCGTCTGTCTGTCTGTCCGTCTGTCTACGTCCACATTTCTTGTCCGGCCTTTATCTCACAACCCCTTGGCCACATTTCTATGAAACTTCACAGGAGTCATCGGTACAACTTCTAGTTGCGCATATTACGAGGGCATTTAATTTGACCTACTTTTGGATGAGTTATTGCCCTTTTTTTAAAATTGCCATTTCATTCTTGTCCGGTCTTCATCTCACAACCCCTTTGCCACATTTCTATGAAACTTCACAGGAGTCATCGGTACAACGTCTAGTTGCGCATATTACGAGGGCGTTTAATTTGACCTACTTTTGGATGAGTTATTGCCCTTTTTTTAAAATTGCCATTTCATTCTTGTCCGACCTTCATCTCACAACCCCCCTTTGCCACATTTCTATGAAACTTCACAGGAGTCATCGGTACAACGTCTAGCTGCGCATATTACAAGGGCGTTTAATTTGAGCTACTTTGGATGAGTTATTGCCCTTTTTTAAAATTGTGTCCGTCTGTACGTCCACATTTCTTGTCCGGCCTTTATCTCACAACCCCTTGGCCACATTTCTATGAAACTTCACAGGAGTCATCGGTACAACGTCTAGTTTAGCATATTACGAGGGCGTTTAATTTGACCTACTTTTGGATGAGTTATTGCCCTTTTTAGCTCACCTATGCACGAAGTGCAAGGTGAGCTATTGTGATCACATTTTGTCCGGCGTCCGTCCGGCGTCCGTCGTGCGTCGTCAACATTTCAGCTTGTTAACACTCTACAGGCTACATTTTGCATCCAATCTTCATGAAAGTGTATCAGAACATTCATCTCCATCAAATCTTGGACAAGTTCGAAACTGGGCCATATGAGGTCAAAAACGAGGTCACTAGGTCAAATTGAAGCGAAATCTTGTTAACACTCTAGAGGCCGCAATTTTTGCTTCAGCAGTTTGAAATTTTGTCAGAATGTTTGTCTTAAAGATATCTAGGTCAAGTTCGAATATGGGTCATATCGGGTTAGAAACTAGGTCACTAGGCCAAATTGAAGGGTAATCTTGTTAACACAGTAGAGGCCACATTTTCAACTTGAGCATGTTGAAATATTGTCAGAATGTTTGTCTTAAAGATATCTAGGTCAAGTTTAAATATGGGTCATTGGGTCAGAAATTAGGTCACTAGGCCAAATTGAAGGAAAATCTTGTTAACTCTGTAGAAGCCGCATGTTTTGCTTCAGCAGCTTGAAATTTGGTCAGAATGTTGAGCTAAATGATATCTAGGTCAAGTTCGAATATGGGTTATGCAGGGTCAAAAACTAGGTCACTAGGCCAAATTGAAGGAAAATCTTGTTAACACTTTGGATGCCACATTTTTTGCTTCAGCAGCTTGAAATTTGGTCAGAATGTTTGTCTAAATGATATCTAGGCCAAGTTCGAATATGGGTCATATTGGGTCAGAAACTAGGTCACTAGGCCAAATTGAAGGAACATCTTGTTAACTCTGTAGAAGACACATTTTTTGCTACAGCAGCTTGACATTTTATGAGAATGTTTATCTAAATGATATCTAAGCCAAGATCGAATATGGATCATGTAGAGTCAGAAACAAGGTCAATAAAGGAAAATATTGTTCAAACTCCGGAGGCCGCATTTTTACTTTGAGCAAGTTGAAAATTTGTCAGAATGTTGTCTTGATAATATCTAGTCCATGTTGGAATATGGGTCATATCAGGTAAAAAAATATAGATCACTAGGCCAAATGAAAGAAAATATTGTTAACACTGTGGAGGTTGCATTCAGAATAATTGTCCTGATGTATTTTGCATTGTAGTACATTGTATAATTAAGGTGAGCGATCCAGGGCCATCATGGCCCTCTTGTTTAAAATTGTGTCCGTCTGTACGTCCACATTTCTTGTCCGGCCTTTATCTCACAACCCCTTGGCCACATTTCTATGAAACTTCACAGGAGTGATCGGTCTAGTTGCACATATTACGAGGGCGTTTAATTTGACCTACTTTTGGATGAGTTATTGCCCTTTTTTAAAATTGCCATTTCATTCTTGTCCGGCCTTCATCTCACAACCCCTTTGCCACATTTCTATGAAACTTCACAGGAGTCATCGGTACAACGTCTAGTTGCGCATATTACGAGGGCGTTTAATTATGTCTCCCCCCTCCGGAGGAGACATATTGCTTTTGCCTGCGCCGTCTGTCTGTCTGTCTGTCTGTCTGTACGTCAACATTTCTTGTCCGGCCTTTATCTCACAACCCCTTGGCCACATTTCTATGAAACTTCACAGGAGTCATCGGTACAATGTCTTGTTGCGCATATTACGAGGGCGTTTAATTTGACCTACTTTTGGATGAGTTATTGCCCTTTTTTTAAATTGCCATTTAATTCTTGTCAGGCCTTCATCTCACAACCCCTTGGCCACATTTCTATGAAACTTCACAGGAATCATCGGTACAACGTCTAGTTGCGCATATTACGAGGGCGTTTAATTTGACCTAATTTTGGTTGAGTTATTGACCTTTTTTTAAAATTGCCATTTCATTCTTGTCCGGCCTTCATCTCACAACCCCTTTGCCACATTTCTATGAAACTTCACAGGAGTCATCGGTACAATGTCTTGTTGCGCATATTACGAGGGCGTTTAATTTGACCTACTTTTGGATGAGTTATTGCCCTTTTTTAAAATAAATCACTAACTGACAAAATACAGTCAGCCAGACAAATACCCCTTGGGGGAGACATACGTTTTTCCCAAAAACAACCTCTAGTTTACAGTTAAGTTTGCTTTATTATTTTTTTAAAAAAAAACCATAAGTACACCGATAATAGGGAGTCCCATTCTACAGTACTTCTAGATGAAATAACTGAATAATATTTTACATACTCAATAAAGGAATGAAAAATCCAAAAACAAAAATTTAAGGAAGTCCATTTCACCGCAGGTGCCAAAGAATAATGATTATATATAATATGAGTATAGGTGCTACCTATTTCGGGTAAACATTTATTAACTTTTGTGATATGTAAATAATTCTCCGTGAACTGCAGTTAGCCCCATGCATGCAGCACGATCAGTAACTTTCAGTTATTTACGTCAATTACGAGTCCTACCGACCTAAGCAAATAAAATAAAAATCATCATCAGGTTAAGATTATATTTAACTTTAAAATATGGCCAAGATTTTAAATCCATGAAATTATGATGACAGGTACTACAAATAATCAACTTGCCCTTCATAAAGTACTTCAAATAAAATGAAGTTTGTGACAAGTCAAACTAACATTTCCTATAATTTTTGTTGTTTTCCGTTTGGTTATTAATTTTATTCATCATTTGCGTTACACTAATAGAATGACGTCATGTTACAGGAATTTGGATTTGTAACTTCCTGAAAGTCAGAAAACCCTTATGAGTTTTTATTTGAACTCATTTTAGAAATAAACGAAGAGTATTATTAAACGCAAATTATCACACATAAAATTAATTGTGCTCGTTCCTTTATCGAGTACGTATTATCATATTTAATTATTTCCTCTAGAAGTTTTTTTTGTTTCGATATTTTCTTTTCATCCAATCAAAACGTACAGTCAAGTTACCCTTAACCCTTTCCCTCATACAACAATTCTGCAGCAGACGACTTTGAAAGTATTTTGTCAAAACATAGAAAATCTCCATAATTGAATGGATAACCTATGACTAAAAGTGGAAAACATTGTGGCAAAAGGAGAAATTGCACGTTTTGTGCAATTTCTTCTTTTGTCACTATGTTTTCAAAAAGCCGTCTGCTGCAGAGGCGTCCGAAAGCGTTTATATGAGGGAAAGGGTTAACGGATCAGTAACGAAACAACGTAGTGTGTAAAAGAAACGGTCAATGTTTCGGAACCTTTTTGTTTATAGTCCACAAGTAAAATCATTTCCTTTAAATTGACACACACTTTTTCAATTTTAGTGCAGAAACAGCAGCTGCTGTACAGACCGTTGTTTACCAGTTCAAGTTATTGATGCATTAACGGATCAATTGTAGCAATAGGGGATCACGTGACTTTCTGATATCAGGGGGATCATCTCAAGAAACAATTTAGCTGTCAAAACTTCTGCTGTTATTGTACAAGTTATATGTTATCTAACTGCAGATTTGTATTGATAGATTTCCAATTTAATCACTAGCCTCTTTTGGAATGGTTAAATTTTCGAAAATAAAATGAGAAATAGTACCCCACCCACCCAAATATTTGATGCTTAGCGACTTATAAATAACGTCGTCAAACTTATCAATACTATTTTTTCATTTCAAGAAGATTAGGGCCTTGATAATTTCGATTAACATCTTGATAACATCAGAGACATATAAACACATAACATACACGGATATATGATCAAAAATCGACAAAGACGATGTTTTTTTGTTTACACGATTCCAATAGGAAATTTATTTTCAATTGCCTATTTCGTCATTTTTGTAATAAATAAAAGCGCTACCTAGATTATTTTTTTACCTACTTAATTAGTTTTGATTAACATATTATTAATGAAATCAGAGGCGCAAACTGTAAACAATCATCAGCGTGTGTCGTTGTTTCAATCAATTATTAAACATCAAAGTACAACCGATACGAGTAGGTGATAAAAGATACGCTGTTTACCCCCAATGTTAGCACCTTGGCGTGTGACACAATTCGTTGTGTACCGTGTTTTCGGCTGTGTGTTATGCAGATTTACAGCCAGATACAGAAGTTTAGTAAAGGGAATTTCGTGTATAAGAAGCAAAATTTGACGGCGAATAATTTTTCAGCCATTTTTTTTATTTTTTCGCCATTGGCGTGTTTGGCGAATGACAGCGGAAACCCTGTTTAGTGTAAACATGCAAAGACAAATGAGAATGATTGGTTCCATTTCAATAGGTGTATGTATTTGTCTTTCATAAAATGTCAAAATAAATAAATAACATAATTAAGATCACTAGCTGTTGCCGCGAAAAACACATGTTCTCTTCAAAACAAGGTAGAAATAACTGGGTCACGTAAACACTTGCAGCAGGCGTTCAGATGATACAGATGAATTTGAAGTCCGACAAGCAAAATTTTTATTGTGTATTTTTTTAAATAATACCATAAAGTACTTACTTGCCAATTTATACACAACAATTTTGTCTAATAAATTAGTTAGCGTGTCTTGAACATTAAAGTGATCCGCTATTGGTTATGATCCGCTAAGGGTTACTTGACTGTAGCAGAATCTTGAATGCATCGAAAAATCCACTCCGGACACAATTTTTGGAAAGACGGTATAGCAAAGTTTTGCAAAGCTCATACACATTACCTATTTACGGGAAACATCGCCGGGTTCGCCGTTGATTTGTTTACCCGTATTAATTTAAAGAACATTTCAATAGGTGTATGTTTTTGTCTTTCATAAAATGTCAAAATAAATAAATAACATAATTAAGATCACTAGCTGTTGCCGCGAAAAACACATGTTCTCTTCAAAACAAGGTAGAAATAACTGGGTCACGTAAACACTTGCAGCAGGCGTTCAGATGATACAGATGAACTTTGAAGTCCGACAAGCAAAATTTTTATTGTGTATTTTTTTAAATAATACCATAAAGTACTTACTTGCCAATTTATACACGACAATTTTGTCTAATAAATTAGTTAGCGTGTCTTGAACATTAAAGTGATCCGCTATTGGTTATGATCTGCTAAGGGTTACTTGACTGTAGCAGAATCTTGAATGCATCGAAAAATCCACTCCGGACACAATTTTTGGAAAGACGGTATAGCAAAGTTTTGAAAAGCTCATACACATTACCTATTTACGGGAAACATCGCCGGGTTCGCCGTTGATTTGTTTACCCGTATTAATTTAAAGAACATGTCAATAACTCATTTTAGGGACTTCAAATCAAAGTGGTCCGTCTATTGACTCTTTGTCTAAACTTTTCGAAGTTGAAGGTGACTTACCAACCAATAAGTAATTTGTTTATCAATATGGACAATGATTTTATAACATTTTTTGGTTGGATAAGATAATTTCATCCTGGAATAATTTTGAATTTAAAGACTGGTTTGCCGATACAAAATATTTTTTGTTTTGAAATTTTCTTTTCATAAAATTAAAATTCTAGCTGCATCCCCCGGATGACTGCGCCATTAATTGTTTGTGGTCACAATTTTTGCTTACATGGCAGGTAAATTTCAAAACGCATTTCAATTAATTTGTTAACCTGTATTATGTACGGTACATTTCTTTTCAGGTTGATAAACCTAGTTGAAATCTGTTGGATGTTCTTTTAAATATGTATGCCATATACAAACAGACCCATCCACCCACGGGTGTTGAACATTCAGTGTATTGCAATTTCTTCAGTTTTTCTGAAGTCAACCTTGTAATTGCCGCTGTCAGTCAGATCCATGTTTACAGACTGAACCCTCATACAGATGTAAGTTTATTTTTACCCAATATCTGATATTTGACTTTAGAACCTTCGCAACTGAAACATTAAAATGGTAAGTAAAATGATTTAAGAAAAAAGCGGAATACAACCCTGATCAACACAGCTGTGCCTTCTTATCTGAATATGTCTCTGATCAACCAGCGCAGCTGTGCCTTCTTATCTGAATACATCTTTATATTATGTAAATACATCTTTATATTATGTAGATACATCTTTATATTATGTAGATACATCTTTACATTATGTAGATACATCTTTATAGTATGTAGATACATCTTTGTATTATGTAGAAACATCTTTATATTATGTAGATACATCTTTATATTATGTAGATACATCTTTATATCATGTGCTTGCTTTATTATATTATGTCCATACTTTATTATATTATGTCCATGCTTTATTATATTGTGTGCACACAATATTATATCATGTCCATACTTATTTGTATTCTGTACTCCTATGCGAATAAGGCTTATAGTTATAGTATGTAGATGTATCTTTACATCTTGTGCTTGTTATGTTACATCATGAGCTTTGCCCGGGATTATTTTGCAAAGGAGATGTTCTTCAACACGCACCGGTAAAATGCAAGCGTCTTTATGAGAATGATTTCCAAGTGTAAATTTACGGCAGGAAGTGGACACAGGCTTATCGAATTGTTTCCAGCCGGCTTATCGAATTGTATCTAGCCTCAACGTTACGGGTCACATTACCGTCACATTCCGTACATTCGCGCTTTAATTTCCGGTGTCAAGGCGGAATATCACCCTGCTTAAACTATCCACAACATATAACAAAGTTTGCACATCATATAAAGTTACCACAGATAGCACAAGATGTAATAACGTCACGACAGAATAAAAGAAGAACAACTAACTAAACAATATAATATTGCATGGACATTATCTTCTACTTTGCTAATCATGGGCAAATATGAATGGGATATGTTTGTCGTTTACCTTCCGTCCGTCCGTCCGTTAGTCTGCCGTCCGGTGCCATATTTAAGGCATTGGTGGATGGATTTGATTAAAACTGTATGGAAATGTTAACCTACATATTGAAAGGCTAGACGGCAAGTGAAACAAAGATTGCTTTAAAACACAAAGAGTTATGTCCCCTTAGATTTATATTGTGTATGTACTGGACATCATTTAAATTACTAGTTATCTACCTTAAATAAACTGTGTTCGTCTCAAATTTCTTATGGAAACTGTAGAGAACATATTTTATATCAAATCCGTATCTTTATGAATATTTATCTTCATCAAATCTAGGTCAATCTATAAACGCGATTACATGTATGTGGAGTCAAAAACTAGATCACAAGGTCAAGTTTCAAAAGCCTCTGAACACTTCAGAGGTTCAATGTATGTTCAAATATTCATTGAAATTCATAAGAACATTAATTTCCATCAAATTCAGTTCTTGTTCAAACATTTGTCATGTTGGATAGAAAAATAAGTCGCACATAGTCCACAAGTTCCAAATCTTATGTATTATTAAGTCAAACAAATAAATAAGTTTCTAATTTATATGAAAGAAATCCTACACCATAATTATATTGGTATTTTCATTCATAGATAACATTCGTAAACAGTTTACCCATAACCTATGAATCAACATCACCTGCACGTTTTCATTGTTCGGTGTGGAAGCAGAATATTATCCCGCTCAAAGTATCCACTGCATAACAAAATTGCACAAGATTAAATTAAGTTACCATAACATGACAAAGTTTGCACTAGATACAATAACGTCACGACAGGCTAAAATAAAAATAATCAACTACACAATATAATTAGGTATGGACATTATATAATAATTTGTGCACACACTATACTAAAGTATGCACATAATGTAATAACGTATGGACATAATGTAATAAAGTATGGACATAATGTAATAAAGTATGCACATAATGTAATAAAGTAAACACAGCACACAATAAAGTATCTACATAATATAAAGATGTACTTACATAATATAAAGATGTATCTACATAATGTAATGATGTACCTACATAATATAAAGATGTATCTACATAATGTAAAGATGTATCTACATAATATAAAGATGTATCTATATAATATAAAGATGTATTTACATAATATAAAGATGTATCCACATAATATAAAGATGTATCTACATAATGTAAAGATGTATCCACATAATATAATAAAGCAAGCACATGATATAAAGATGTATCTACATAATATAAAGATGTATCTATATAATATAAAGATGTATCTACATAATGTAAAGATGTACCGACATAATATAAAGATGTATCTACATAATGTAAAGATCTGTACCGACATAATATAATAAAAACTGTCAGAATATAAGTACAAAACCACAAAACATAACCATATACTGACATAATATAAATATGTTTGCACAACATGTAAAGATCGTTGTACATAATGTAATAACAAACAGACATAATAATAGAGTTTCATCACTTCTAAAGATAGTGCCGGCGTTCCATACATAACTGTCATTTTATCATATATATATAAGGTGAATATCTATATACACTTTTGTACTCGCTTTTCTTACATTTAACTTTCTTATGGCCAATTAATTTTGCTACATACAGTATATCGTAGCACCATTCCTGTATCCTCCCTTAACTTTAGGGAGCACCCATTGGTTCCAAGGATATCATGTTTAAAAAGTGGCAAATTTGTTCATCATTAATCACCAAGAATGTTATACAAAACTTGAGCCTTTTTGACAATAAATATGTTATTCTTGAAACTCTCATTGACATTAAAATATTATGACAGAGCTTGGAATTCTAAATAACAGGAGGGTAGTGAAAAATCTTCTACCATTGACATCACAAAGTGCTTATGGTGAGCTTTTGTGTTGGCCTGATGTCCGTTGTCAAGATGTTCGGATGGCATTCATCAAAACATCACTAAATGACGATTCTCTTAACTAAACTTGGTAATAATTATCTTTGGGAGATCCTCTGTCAAAGTTGTTCAAAGAATTAATTCAATGGAGTACTCTGGTTGCCATGGCATCTTAAAGGTAAAAGTTTAAAAAACTTTGAAAATTTTCTTATTTGACACCGAAAGGCGAAAGAGCTTAGATATTTGGTATGAATGGTCTGCTAATGGTCCTCTATGAAGATTGTTCAAATTATGCCCCTGAGGTCAAAAATTGGCCCCAACCAGATATTTGGTATGTAGCACTGTCTAGTGGTCCACTTCAAACTATGCGCCTGTCCTGGCAGTCACCTGCTGAGAGTTGCCTGTTTTTAGCTCCACTGGCTGAAAGCCAGTCGAGCTTATGTCATGGCGAATTGTCCGTCGTGCGTGCGTGCGTGCGTAAACTTTTTCCTTTAAACAACTTCTTCTCACTAACCACTTGGCCAATTTGGTTGAAACTTCATAGGAAGCATCCTCTTAAATTCCTTCAATTTTTTTTGATCCATCCATAATTCTGGTTTCCATGGCAACCAAAAGAAAAAAATAGTGAAAACTTAAAAAAAAATTCAAATAATTTTGTAGAAATGTTCATTGGGTGACCCTCTATCAGATTCCTTCAAGCCATGTTGATTGGTCGAAAAACATGGTCGCCAGAGGGCGGGGCTATTTTGCTCTATATGACCATAGTGAAAATTTAAAAAATCTTCTTCTCCGAAAGTGTTCAGCCGATTTTCAAATAATTTTGTAGAAATGTTCATTGGGTGACCCTCTATCAGATTCCTTCAAGCCATGTTGATTGGTCGAAAAACATGGTCGCCAGAGGGCGGGGCTATTTTGCTCTATATGACCATAGTGAAAATTTAAAAAATCTTCTTCTCCGAAAGTGTTCAGCAGATTTTCAAATAATTTTGTAGAAATGTTCTTTGGGTGACCCTCTATCAGATTCCTTCAAGCCATGCTGATTGGTTGAAAAATATGTCCGCCATGGGGTGGGGCTATTTTGCCTTATATGGCTATTGTGAAAACTTAAAAAATCTTCGTCTCCGAAAGTGTCAGGCTGATTTTCAAATAATTTTTGCAGAAACATTCCTTGGGTGACACTCTACAAGATTCCTTTAAGCCATGGTGGTTGGTAAAAAATATGGCCACTAGGGGGCAGGGCTGTTTGGAGATTTGATTTTTGCCTTATGGCCGTGGAGCGATACTGGCCCTCTTGGGCCTCTTGTTTAGATCACCTGAGCCAAAGGCTCAAGGTGAGCTATTCTGATCACTTTTTGTCCGTCGTCCGTCCGGTGTTAACTTTTAGCTTTAAACATCATCTCCTCCCAAACTCCAAGGACAATTTCCGTGAAACATCACAGGACTGTTCCTCTGGTTGGCCTCTTTCAAAATTGTTCAAAGATTTAAATTCCACTGAGAACTTTGGTTGCTGCGGCATCAGAAAGGGGACAAAATGTCCAAACTTTAAAAATCTTCTCCTCCGAATCTGCCTGTCAGATTCAAATATAATTTGGTAGAAATGTTCCTTGGGTGACCCTCTATAAAAATTGTTCAAGCCATACTGATTGGGCGAAAAACATGGCAGTCAGGCGGCATCAAAAAAGGGGCAAAATGACAAAATTTGAAAATTCCATTTTTATGAAAGTGCTTGTCTGATTTTAAGAAAATATAATACGAATCTTACTGTAATGATCCTCTATTTAATTTGTTTAAGCCGTTTTGATTGGTTACACAATCATAGCAACCAGGCATCATCACAAAAGGGGTAAATTGAACTTTTTAGCTACAAATGACAACCAACTCCTACCATTCCAATAGACCAATTTCCACAAAACATCACAGGAATGTTCCTTTGGTGGTCCTCTTTCAAAATTGTTCAAAGATTAAAATTCCAATGATAACTTTGGTTGCTGCGGCATCAGAAAGGGGACAAAATGTCCAAACTTTAAAAATCTTCTCCTCCGAATCTGCCTGTCAGATTGAAATATAATTTGGTAGAAATGTTCCTTGGGTGACCCTCTATAAAAACTGTTCAAGCCATACTGATTGGGCGAAAAACATGGCAGTCAGGCGGCATCAAAAAAGGGGCAAAATGACAAAATTTGAAAATTCCATTTTTATGAAAGTGCTTGTCTGATTTTAAGAAAATATAATATGAATCTTACTATAATGATCCTCTATTTAATTTGATTAAGCCGTTTTGATTGGTTACACAATCATAGCAACCAGGCGTCATCACAAAAGGGGTAAATTGAACTTTTAGCTACAAATGAGATCCAAACTCCTACCATTCCAATAGACCAATTTCCACAAAACATCACAGGAATGTTCCTTTGGTGGTTCTCTTTCAAAATTGTTCAAAGATTAAAATTCCAATGAGAACTTTGGTTGCTGCGGCATCAGAAAGGGGACAAAATGTCCAAACTTTAAAAATCTTCTCCTCCGAATATGCCTGTCAGATTCAAATATAATTTGGTAGAAATGTTCCTTGGGTGACCCTCTATAAAAATTGTTCAAGCCATACTGATTGGGCGAAAAACATGGCAGTCAGGCGGCATCAGAAAAGGGGCAAAATGACAAAATTTGAAAATTCCATTTTTATGAAAGTGTTTGTCTGATTTTAAGAAAATATAATACGAATCTTACTGTAATGATCCTCTATTTAATTTGTTTAAGCCGTTTTGATTGGTTACACAATCATATCAACCAGGCGTCATCACAAAAAGGGTAAATTGAACTTTTAGCTACAAATGACAACCAACTCCTACCATTTTAATAGACCAATTTCCACAAAACATCACAAGAATGTTCCTTTGGTGGTCCTCTTTCAAAATTGTTCAAAGATTTAAATTCCATTGATAACTTTGGTTGCTGCGGCATCAGAAAGTGAGAAAAATACCCAAATTTTAAAATCCTTTTCCTCCATAATCTACTTGTGCGATTGCAAGATAATTTGGTAGAAATGTTCCTTAAGTGACCCCTCTAAATAAACTGTTGAAGCCATATTGATTTCGTTGAAAAACAGGGCAGCAAGGCGGCATCAGGAAAGGTGCAAAATGACAAAAACTTTATAATTCCATTCTTATTAAAGTTCTTGTTAGATTTCAAGATATAAATGGCCTTTACTGATAAGCTGTTTCTTGAGAAGTGTCCACTCCTTTGCAGTTTTATTTGCACTCCCTGATAAAATTTTCCCAGATATTTGCAGTTAAATATTTGCTACTAATTTACTATCAATTAGGTGATCGATTTAGGGCCATCTTGGCCCTCTTGTTTGGTGTTAAAACCTGAATTTTGATGTATTTTTGGTGATTTTGAGAATTGGCGGTTAAGTTTTGCGTTTTAGGTCACTAACATGCCAAAAACTAGGTCACTCGGTCAAATTGAAGGGAAATCTTGTTAACACTCTGGAGGCCACATTTTCAGCCTGAGCATGTTGAAACTTGTTTGTCTTGATGATATGTAAGTCGAGTTCTAACATGGGTCATGTCTGGTCAAAAAGTAGGTCACTTGGTCAAATTGTAGGAAAATCTTGTTAACACTTTAGAGGCCGCAATCTTTGCATCAGCAGTTTGAAATTTTGTCAGAATGTTTGTCTTAAAGATATCTAGGTCAAGTTCGAAAATCGGTCTGGCGATTTAAAATCCGGTCCGGACCGGCACTTTTACTGGTTTTCCGAAGCCCTGTTAACATCTTTAGTTACATTTTTCATTTAGTACCCAGATTTGTTATACATGTATAGTGTTTATAGGTAGAATATTCAGGAGGAATTTATATATGTAAATATTCATTCCGAATTTGAAGATTTTTTATGTTATTTAAATAAATCATAAAAGGATAATATCAGACGAATGTCAGGCACCAGCAGGTGGTGCTTTTGTTAAACTTACCTTGACCTGTCATAAATAGGACTTTCAATCATGTAAGGCACATGTATTCCTTGTGACAAGTCTTTTTAAGTCTTGTTAACATTTTGATATTGTGACCTTTGACCTATTTTTCTATATTTCAAAAATATGTATCATTGCAATTTTGTTGCTTTCCGGGAGCATTTGTGTTTCAATAGAACATCATGTTATTAATCCGAAAAACAATAGCAAATATTATGAAATAATCTTTTGTTACAGAATGAGAAGTCTGAAGATTCAGCGAAGATGAAACTGGAGTGTTTGGCTACTTACAGCCTGTTTGGTAATGTGGCCTCCATGAAGTCTGTCAGGTTACCTGGTGCTCAAAGAGATGCCTTGTTGCTGGGGTTTTCTGATGCAAAGGTAAGATGTTTTGGGTGTGCCATCAGAAAATTGATCTTGTTTACATTCAAAGTGAATTTCCTTTGATGAGCCATCTTGTTTCCAATTTTGACTCTATTTTGGATATCTTACCCAGACAATGATCTGAGACTGACCTTTGTCACAGTTTGAGCAAAGATATTTTCCAGTAATTTTAATTTTACATCATATCAGTATGGCCATCAAAATGGTCATTTGATTGATGAAAATAAAGTTGTTAAATGACACACAGATTAGTTTCTTTTAAATTACCTGTATGTTATAATAACAAATTCACACAAAGGTCAGATTCCATTTATCACTTCCCAACTTGCAATCAAATTTGATGCATCTGCAGCAGACAACATTGAAAGGATCGAGGCAAAAAGATGGAGAATCTCCAAAAATGATGACATACATATTGAATAGAGTTGAAAATGGCAAATGGAGATATTGCTCATGATGAGCAATTTCTTCTTTTAGAACAAGGTTTGCAAGAGTTATCAGCTGCAGATGTGTCAAAAGGTGTCTGTAAGTTGGAAATGTATAAATTACTTACCTGAAATATTGATCTTTGAAGCCTAATTGTGTTCCTTTGTTGTTGCTTTCAGCTATCAGTGGTGGAATATGATCCCGGCATGCATGACCTTCAGACTATATCACTGCATTACTTTGAGGACAATGCTTTCAAGGTACTTATGACATTTTTAATCCCTTTCCCATTTATACAAATCTGCAACAGATGACTTTGAAAACATAACGCACGCAAAAATCTCTTTTAATAAAAGTATTATTGTTGTAAAGACATGAAAACAATTGTGGCTCATGACTGCCACATTGTTTTCAAAGCTGTGTGTTGCAAAGGTGTCAGAAAGCATCTGTATGCCAGAAAGTATTAAGCTTATTTTACATGCAAAGGTATTTTGACACTCTTTTTTTGGCAATAGACAACATTTTGAAAACATTGTGGCAAAAGAAGAAATTGCTCATTACAATGGCACTCCTCTATAACACTGTACTTGGGAGCCATGGTCTCGCACAGTGCTATTAGCGGGGTTAAATTGATAACGCTGTTCCAAAAATCATTACCCCACCCACCTATAATGCAACTAATTCAATTGCAAAGAGAGAGTGTTTTAGGCTAAAACAAGCTTGCAAGATATTTTTGGACCGTATAATACGCATTTCTAATCATCGATCTTTTACAGGGTTGTTTTTTTGACAATTCGCGGTAATTGCAGTGAACTTTCGAGATTTACCGAGTGGCTGGGAGTATACTTATAGTTTTGCAATATTTGCAGAAGTTTACAATCGATACATGTCTCGTGCCCATGCCTATTTAACGGCCCCAATATTGATGACGTTTACTGCATACATTTGAGCTAAATATTTTTAATTTACATATCTATCGCAAATACGATTGGCTGGAAAAGTCACGTGTATATTTTGGGTTCCCAAGTTGTATTCACTACAAAATATCGCAAATACGATTGGCTGGAATAGTCACGTGTATATTGTGGGTTTTCCCAAGTTGTATTCACTACGGAGAAGAAGAAATGAGAAAGTAATGGATGACATACAGATAAAATTTTGCGAAATTTGTTTGTTATATTATGAAGTTCGAAATTGAGCTTGTTCGTTTGTCACACCATGACAGCCGCGGTCGATTAAAGTTATATCAGTTTGTAAGGTGACTGAACACAATAAGCGTAATGCCCAAACAATAATTACACCCGATATTAATGTTTTATCTGTCTAGACTATTGTAATGATTAACGTGATACTGTGCACAGTCGCTCGATAACATTATTTCTATTATATCGTATTTTGGTGTTTCAAACGTTAGGTTTTTTCATGCAATAAATTTTGGGAGCCAAGCAAGACCAGTGTTATAACGGGATCTGCTTTAAAACGGAGACTTTTATAGAGGAGTGCCAGTGTATTAGTATTTCTTGATTTATTATGAAATTGATAAATCATTGTTACCTTTTGCTAGTGAAACATGTTTACTGGAGGCAGTTCTTAAGAGTTTCCATTATTGAAACCATTTCAGATTTATGCAACATTACTGAAAGCACATGTATCAATGTCATACAACCGTGGACACTGGAATATATTTAAATTATCATTTCCTTCTTATTTTTTGTGTCGTCTGCTTTTGTCAGGGTGGCTATGTTGGGGAGATCTTCTCCATTGTCCGTCTGTCTGCATGCATTGATTTAAGTTACAGTTGTTTATAATTACCAGGCAACATGTGTGTTCCATAAACAGCCTTGAATTCTCTCTCTAACTTCAGGATTTTTCTGATGTAGCAGCCTTACCTGTGATAAGAGTAGATCCAGATGGTCGTTGTGCTGCAATGCTTATATATGGAACTAAACTAGTCATTTTACCTTTCCAAAAAGATGTGTATTCTGATGAAATGGAAAATGTCATTGGGGAGGGAGATAAAGGTTCAAAAACAAGGTAACAGATTTTTGAAGGACCCCTTTTGATTGATTTCATGTCGGTGTAAATAAAATTACAACTTGTCTTATTATTTTAAAGGTGTTGGACAGGGCCAATTAATAAGGGGCTCTTTAGCTTACCTGAAAACAAAGTGCTCAAGATGAGTTATTGTGATCACCCTTTGTCTGTTTTCAACATCTTCTCCTTTGCAACCAGTGGGTCAATTGGGATGAAACTTCACAGAAAGCATCGTTTCAATGTTCTCACCAATTTTAAGCTTATGTCATGGCGAATTGTCCGCCGTGCTTCTGTAAACATCTTACTTCAAACGACCTCTCCTCCCTAATCACTTGGGCCAATTAGGATGAAACTTCATAGGAAGCACCCTTTCAACTTTGATTGGTCTAAAAACATGGCTGCAAGAGGGCGGGCTATTTTGCCTTATTGGCTTTAGTGAAAACTTAAAAAATCTTCTCCTCCAAAAGTGTTTGGCCAATTTTCAAATAAAAGTGTCAGGCCGATTTTCAAATAATTTTGTAGAAATGATCCTAGGGTGACCCTCTATCAGAGTCCTTCAAGCAATGTTGATTGGTCGAAAACTAGGGCTGCCAGGGGGCGGGGCTATTATAAAAATCTTCTCCCCGAAAGTGTCGGGCTGATTTTTAATTTATTTTGTAGAAATGTTCCTTCGGAGACACTCTATCAGATTCCTTCAAGCCATGTTGATTGGTTGAAAAACATTGCCACAAGGGGGGTTGGATCTGTTTTGCGTTATATGGCTATAGTAAAAATTTAAAAATATCTTCTCCCTCCAAAGTATTTCAGAAAAAAATGATTTATTTTGAAATCCTAACAAGTACATAAAACACTCTTTGGTGAACTCCTAAATTATATAAATTTAACAAAAGTCAGACAACATTGATACACATTATTTTGTTTTGTTGAAGTGAAGCTCTACTGGTCTTTTTGGGTCCCTTGTATAAGCTTACCTGACGGCAAGATGATTTATTGTAGTTGGCATGACAAATCACATTGCATTTCTCAGGTGAGCAATCTAGGGCCAACATGGGCATCTTAATTGTTTAACATTTATAGGTTAATTCTTTGTGTCATCATACATATGACATAAGCAATTAGAAAATGTGATGATCAATCACAGTTTAACCCCTTCCCACATACAACAGATTTGCAGCAGACAACTTTGAAAATATTTAGTAAAAAATATGGAATTTCTCTTTAAATGAAAGAAAGAACAAATCATTAACTACAGTCAAACCTGTACTACCGACCACCTGGTGTAACCGACCCCCTGGTGTAACCGACCCCCTGGTATAACCGACCCCCTGGTGTAACCGACCCCCTGGTATAACCGACCCCCTGGTGTAAGCAACCACATTGAACTCCCCCTATGTTTTTTAGTCACAAATTAACCTGCAATAAGCGAGATCCTGCTGTCTGCGACCAACGGACCCTAAAACCCTTCCCATTTTAATAAAAATCCACGGTTCAGCGACCTTAAATCTAACAGTCAAATAATCCTAACACAACTGTCGTGTGTAAACCACACAGGTTTGAATGATCATCAAGCAAGGTGTTACATGTAAAATTACCCGAGGTCAAATTCTGCAGACGTGTGTTACAGTGGGAAAAAACCGATAATTGCGGTGTTAGCAGTTTGTATTTAAATTTTAATACACTTTAGCTACAATTATTGACTTTGTTATGACTCAAATACCACAGATGTATCACAGTGGTAAAAGCCGATAATTGCAGGTTTAGCAGTTTGTATTTAATACACTTTAACGTCAATTATTGTCCGTGTTAAATCACCCCGTGGATAGTTTGGGGATTGTTTGTGGATTAATTATGACAATTTTGGTCCGACTTTTTTATCTCTTTAATTGGATCTGTGTTTGTTTTTTGCTTTCTAATGGTGATAGCACGTTTATTTAATCGGCTCTTTTATGAGATTTAATTAGTAAATCTGTAAACAAACACCAGACAATACAGTTTATCACAAAATTCAAGACAATGAAAGTTAGAGTGTATATAATCAGGTTTACATATCCTTTTCATGTTTTAGTTAAACAAAAACATCAAATAATAAATAACAATCAAGTTTGTGATAAAATGTATATATGTTTTATTTATCAACTTTACACTTTTGCAAATAAATATTATTAATATTGAAATAAAATATAAAATTAGAAGAACAACTAAATGTTTATTGTTATTTATTCTTTAATACCAATACATGTATAATGTAGTATACATAAGACCCCAAAAACCGAAGAATACATTTGTACCTCAATAAGAGACCACTTACAGCATTTCCCTTGGGTGGTCTCTTAATATAAGTTTGACTGTATTTAGGAATCCGCCGTGGCAGGTAGGTTAGTGTCAGGGATTTGGAATGAGGTGTACTGGGTTTGATCCCCAGTCGCGACAGTCATGGTGAAGTGCCCTTGGACAAGTCACATTTCCAAGATAAGTACTGGTTTGTTTACCCAGATATCATAAATAAGTGAACTGTCCCAGTAATATAACTGAATAATGTTGAAAACAACATAAAAACCCAATAAATTAAAAAACCATCATTATGATCTCATTAACATTGTTTGGTATTTTATGAATATAATGAAAACAGATAGTACATCCTCTTCAATCGGGAATTCGCATGGCCAAATGGTAAGTGAAATTTCTCCTTTAGTAACAATCTTTTTTCATCTAATTTGTTTGACTAAATGTGATCAAGAATAGTTTAAAATGTTATTGTTGATGTTTTTTAATTTTTCAGACATCCTATACAGAATTCATACATCATTGACATGCGAAGTTTTGATGAAAAGATTACAAATATATTAGACTTCCAATTCCTACACGGCTACTATGAGCCCACTGTGTTCATATTGTATGAACCCTATCCAACTTGGGCCGGGTAAGTTATTCTATATGTAGTGTATGCTTAGATAGTTTATATATAAACACAATTTCTGCTGACAGGACCTGAAAAAAAATGCCAAAGTGCTTCTTTTTCACAAATTTGCCTCGTCGATGAAGTTTATTTTTCCCTCTTTCGTCAATATTGGATCTCCAATGTGATGTGACGGCACGTGGGAAAATACCTTGTCATTACTATATTTACTTACTACGAAAATTTTACCGACTGGCAGAAATACGTATCTGAAAGTTACTATTGATTACGGTGAAAGGCGAATTTGACCGAAAGCAATACAGAGCGGAAGTCTAAATAAAAGTGAAAGAAAAGTATTGGGACTCAAAGGTCTCGAGTAAGACATTCTGACTCAAAAAGGACTTGCTCATTTTGAAATCATTCTGACTATAAAAGAAGAACTTGCTCATTCTGATTAATTTCTCATTTAGTTACAAAGTTTTCAAAAGTCATCTGCTGAAGGGGCAAAAAGCGTCTGTATGTCGGAAAGGGAGGGTTAAGGTTCAAATTAGGATCTGAGATCATACAAAATAAATACACACTCTATCTAGACTTCTGGTTCTCTTTTTTAAGGAATATTGTACACACATTATCTAGACTTCTATTTCTCTAATGGGGAATATCATACACACATTATCTAGACTTCTAGTTCTCTAATGAGGAATATCATACACACACTATCTAGAGTTCTGGTTCTCCAATGAGGAATATTGTACACACATTATCTAGAGTTCTAGTTCTCTAATGAGGAATAATAACACACATTATCTAGACTTCTAGTTCTCTAATGAGGAATATCATACACACATTATCTAGACTTCTAGTTCTCTAATGAGGAATAAAAACACACATTATCTAGAGTTCTGGTTCTCTAATGGGGAATAATAACACACATTGTCTAGACTTCTAGTTCTCTAATGGGGAATAAAAACACATAATATCTAGAGTTCTGGTTCTCTAATGGGGAATATCATACACACATTATCTAGAGTTCTAGTTCTCTAATGGGGAATAATAACACACATTATCTAGACTTCTAGTTCTCTAATGGGGAATAAAAACACATACTATCTAGAGTTCTGGTTCTCTAATGAGGAATAAAAACACACATTATCTAGAGTTCTAGTTCTCTAATGAGGAATATCATACACACATTATCTAGAGTTCTGGTTCTCTAATGAGGAATATCATACACACATTATCTAGACTTCTAGTTCTCTAATGGGGAATAAAAACACATAATATCTAGAGTTCTGGTTCTCTAATGAGGAATATCATACACACATTATCTAGACTTCTAGTTCTCTAATGAGGAATATCATACACACATTATCTAGAGTTCTGGTTCTCTAATGAGGAATATCATACAAACATTATCTAGAGTTCTAGTTCTCTAATGAGGAATAAAAACACACATTATCTGGAGTTCTGGTTCTCTAATGGGGAATAATAACACACATTGTCTAGACTTCTAGTTCTCTAATGGGGAATATCATACACATTATCTAGAATTCTGGTTCTCTAATGGGGAATAATAACACACATTGTCTAGACTTCTAGTTCTCTAATGGGGAATAAAAACACATACTATCTAGACTTCTAGTTCTCTAATGGGGAATATCATACACACAGTATCTAGACTTCTAGTTCTCTAATGGGGAATAATAACACACATTATCTAGACTTCTAGTTCTCTAATGGGGAATAATAACACACATTATCTAGACTTCTAGTTCTCTAATGGGGAATAATAACACACATTATCTAGACTTCTGGTTCTCTAATGGGGAATAATAACACACATTAACTAGACTTCTAGTTCTCTAATGGGGAATAATATCACACATTATCTAGACTTCTGGTTCTCTAATGGGGAATAATAACACACATTGTATAGACTTCTAGTTCTCTAATGGGGAATAATAACACACATTATCTATACTTCTGGTTCTCTAATGGGGAATAATAACACACATTGTCTAGACTTCTAGTTCTCTAATGGGGAATAAAAACACATACTATCTAGACTTCTAGTTCTCTAATGGGGAATATCATACACACAGTATCTAGACTTCTAGTTCTCTAATGGGGAATAATAACACACATTATCTAGACTTCTAGTTCTCTAATGGGGAATAATAACACACATTATCTAGACTTCTGGTTCTCTAATGGGGAATAATAACACACATTGTCAAGACTTCTAGTTCTCTAATGGGGAATAAAAACACACATTATCTAGAGTTCTGGTTCTCTAATGGGGAATATTGTACACACATTGTCTAGACTTCTAGTTCTCTAATGAGGAATATCATACACACAATATCTAGAGCTCTAGTTCTCTAATGTTGAATATCATACACACATTATCTAGACTTCTAGTTCTCTAATGAGGAATATCATACACACATTATCTAGACTTCTGGTTCTCTAATGAGGAATAATAACACACATTGTCTAGACTTCTAGTTCTCTAATGGGGAATAAAAACACACATTATCTAGAGTTCTGGTTCTCTAATGGGGAATAATAACACACATTGTCTAGACTTCTAGTTCTCTAATGAGGAATATCATACACATAATATCTAGAGTTCTGGTTCTCTAATGAGGAATAAAAACACACATTATCTAGAGTTCTAGTTCTCTAATGAGGAATATCATACACACATTATCTAGAGTTCTAGTTCTCTAATGAGGAATATTGTACACACATTATCTAGACTTCTAGTTCTCTAATGGGGAATAAAAACACATAATATCTAGAGTTCTGGTTCTCTAATGAGGAATATCATACACACATTATCTAGACTTCTAGTTCTCTAATGAGGAATATCATACACACATTATCTAGAGTTCTGGTTCTCTAATGAGGAATATCATACACACATTATCTAGAGTTCTAGTTCTCTAATGAGGAATAAAAACACACATTATCTGGAGTTCTGGTTCTCTAATGGGGAATAATAACACACATTGTCTAGACTTCTAGTTCTCTAATGGGGAATAAAAACACATAATATCTAGAGTTCTGGTTCTCTAATGAGGAATATCATACACACATTATCTAGACTTCTAGTTCTCTAATGAGGAATAATAACACACATTGTCTAGACTTCTAGTTCTCTAATGGGGAATAAAAATACATAATATCTAGAGTTCTGGTTCTCTAATGAGGAATATCATACACACATTATCTAGAGTAATCCTTTTGGTGGAAGACAAATGCTGCCTATCCTTTTGACTTTTATTAACCCTTTCCCAGACACGTAGAATGACGACGTCTGTGAAGGATACAATTTGTAAAGAATTGTCTCATAAGAAGAAATTGCTCATGAATAGCAATTTCTCCATTTGCTGCAATAATTTCAACTTTATTCAAGTTTCACATTTTAATTTATAAAGATTTTTTATATTTTTGCCTTGATTTCTCTTAAGGTGTCTGCTACAGATTTGCAGCATGTTGGAAAGAGTGTTATAAACAGGGACGACTGCTGTTAGGCTATGCACAATCTTACCATAGTACATGTATTCACTGTCTGTCTACTACTTTTGTGTCCCTATATGTAATCTGCAGCAGACAACTTTTAATTAAATTAAATCAATACGGAAACTCTTAATAAATGATAGAACAATTATTGACTAAAATTGAAAATATCCTGGCAAAAAGAGAAATTGACCATTTTCTGAGAAATATTTATCTCTTGCCACAATGTTTTCTAAAGTCGTCTGCTGCAGAGGCAAGGAATAAGACCCCTTTTTCTGTAAATAGGTAACTTTCAAATTTGTGTTTTGGTTTGTAGAAGAGTAGCTGTGAGAACCGACACCTGTAGCATAGTAGCCGTTTCACTGAATATTGCTGAGAAAGTTCATCCGATTATCTGGTCATTGTCGAACCTACCATTTGATTGTCTACAGTGTTTGTCCGTGCCCAAACCCATAGGTATGATATGATCTCTTTGTCAGAAAAAATGACAAAATTTAGAAATCCTTTATTATAAAAACGTTTTTCTGATTTCAAGATATTTGCATAGAAATCTTGCTTCAATCAATCAGTGACCCTAATTTGTTCTAGCTTTAGTGATTACATGTAGTTAACAAATCATAGCAACCAGGGTTCATTACAAAAGTGGTAAAATTAACTTGAGCTTCAAATGAAAACTCCTTCACAGGATTGATCACAACTTAACTACAAAAGAATGTTCTTTTGTTAGTCGTCTTTCAAAATTGTTCAAAGATGTACATTATGTGTAGAACTATGGTTGCTGCAGAATCAGAAGGGAGAAAAATGCTGAAATCTAGTCCATGTGTCCCAACTCCCAGATAATTTGGTAGAAATGTCTTGAATGACCCTCTACAAACTTCTAATCTGATTTCAAGATAAGTTAGCAGAAATGTTCCCTTAGTGACAACCCTCTGAATAATTTGTTTCGTTGAAAAGTTGTAATGAACTTTTAGCTTCAAAGGACATCTGTTTCCAAACCATTGGATCAATATCAACAAAACTTCCTAGAAATGTTTCTTTGGAAGTCCTCATTCATATTGCCTTATTACAAATGTCCTTTACTGATAAGCTATTTCATTTAGTCCAGTCCTTGCAGTTTCATTCACAATCTTGATCAAATTTTTCCCAATGATAGCATTGACATATTTGCTACTATACTATCACTCATGTGATCAATTTAGGGCCATCTTATTTCTATTGTCCTTATTAACAATGATGTTATGTTATTTTAGGAGGTGTGCTGATATTTGCTGTGAATTCATTGATCTATTTAAACCAAAGTGTTCCTCCGTATGGTGTATCATTAAATAGTATAGCAATGACATGCAGTGCTTTTCCTTTACGTGAGTATATTTTCCTTTATGCATTTGCAACTGATTATTTTTAGCTCACCTATGTCCGGCGGCGTGCGTCGTCAACATTTGAGCTTGTTAACACTCTACGGGCTACATTTTGCATCCAATCTTCATGAAAGTTTATCAGAACGTTCATCTCCATAAAATCTTGGACAAGTTCGAAACTGGTCACTAGGTCGAATTGAAGGGAAATATTGTTAACACTCTGGAGGCCACATTTTCAACTTGAGCATGTTGAAACTTTATCAGAATGTTTGTCTTGATGATATGTAGGTCAAGTTTGAACATGGTTCACGTCGGGTCAAAAAGTAGGTCGCTAGGTCAAATTGAAGGAAAATTTTGTTAACACTTAGGATGCCGCATGTTTTGCTTCAGCAGCTTGAAATTTGGTCAGAATGTTTGTCTAAATGATATCTAGGCCAAGTTCGGATATGGGTCATGCCGGGTTAAAAACTAGGTCACTAGGCAAAATTGAAGGGTAATCTTGTTAACGCTCTGGATACTGCATTTTTAATTTCAGCATGATGAAACTTTATCAGAATGTTTTTCTTGATGATATGTAGGCCAAGTTCGAATATGGGTCATGCTGGGTCAAAAACTAGGTCACTAGATCAAATTGAAGGAAAATCTTGTGAACACTTTGGATGTCGCATTTTTTGCTTCAGCAGCTTGAAATTTGGTCAGAATGTTTGTCTGAATTATATCTAGGTCAAGTTCGAATATGGGTCATATTGGATCAGAAACTAGGTCAATAAAGGAAAATATTGTTCAAACTTTGGAGGCCGCATTTTTACTTTGAGCAAGTTGAAACTTTGTCAGAATGTTGTCTTGATGATATCTAGTCCATGTTGGAATATGGGTCATATCAGGTAAAAAAATATAGATCACTAGGCCAAATGAAGGAAAATCTTGTTAACACTGTGGAGGTTGCATTCAGAATAATTGTCTTGATGTGTTTTGCATTGCAGTACATTGTATAATTAAGGTGAGCGATTTCCAGGGCCATCATGGCCCTCTTGTTATAGAGTGTTTTGAACTTAAAAAAAATATTCTATCCATTTTGATTATTACATAATTGACAGAATATTATTACAAGTAGCTGTTTCACAACGCTTTCATTAACAAAATATGTTTCTCATTGTAAATGCTGACATAACATATGATGTTATATCATCTCAGCAATTGATTTCTAAAGCTCACATGAGCATGAAGTGCTCAAGGTGCGTTATTGTGATCTTCGTTTTGGTTCCAATGTGCGTCGTCTGTCATGCAAGGCTGCTATACCTTATTTGCTTATAGTGATTTAAATTTTGACTATGCAGTGGAGCGGTACTGTAACCTTTTGGGCCTCTTGTTGACCTTTGACTTGAACTTGCAATTTTGACCTTTGAGCTACATTTATGAATTTTTGTATGATACACCATCTTATTGAGATGAAAAATTGTGCAAGGTTATTTCAAAATCTAAATAGGCATGTTAAATTTGTAGAGCTGATGAGCTCGGATTGCATGCAGACAAAATCACACTTATACGAACACAAACATGCACAAAGATTCGCTAATTGACATAGTTACGACTATGTCTTGATCAATTGAAGTGAAATGGACAAAATAACAATCCAGTACACCATGTGAAAATGAATTTTGTGTATATTGCTGTTTAAATACTAAATAAATGCTTATTCAAGGGCAGATAACTCTTTTCTAGTAGAATCTGAGCCAAATCATATAACCTCTTTATAAATGACAATATCTAACCATTATGTACATAGAATATGAGACAATGTTATCATCTTTTTAAAATGTGTACATCTTTTGCATAAAGATGGTCCATAAAAAAATAGCATTTAAATGATCCAATCGATTGACTATTTTCTATGTTTATATAACAAGTAGAAAGATATACATTCATTTTGTTGATATTTAACCAACTTTTACATATAAAAAAAAATCTGTTTAGTATTTAGACTTTAAATATGAAAAATCAGTGCAAAAAATACAAACTTAGTTTTCATAGTAAATTACCCCACCCACTTATTTCCCATATATGGAGACAATGGTCATAGCATGCACATCTTTATTATGCATGTGTACAAGGACAATACAACAGAAGTGATTCTCACAAAAATCGAGAAAAATCAGAATAGACTAGGAAAACCTCCAAAGTCGTAAAGGCCCGTCCCCTTTCGCAGGGAGGTTGGGCATGACCAGTAGATGACCCCTATAGATTTTAAGGTCATCCATTCAAAGGTCAACATCACAGTGTTTTTGAATGCAAAAAGCTTGTCTGATTGATCTAAGTTACTTATAAGCTACCATTTCAGCATATTTTATTCAATCCATAATGTGATGCTCAGTGGGGCATAATGTTTAACAAACATCTCTTGTTTATTTTGAATAGGAACTCAAGAGAATGTTAGGATAACATTGGATTGTGCCCAGGCAGCCTTTATTTCTTATGATAAACTTGTCTTGTCATTGAAAGGGGGAGAACTGTGAGTAATTTTTGTTAACCCTTTACCTCATATAGACGTTTTCTGACGATTCTTCAGCAGACGACTTTTTGAAAACATAGTGACAAAAGAAGAAATTGCACAAAACGTGCAATTTCTCCTTTTGACACAATGTTTTCCACTTTTAGTCATAGGTTATCCATTCAATTAAAGAGATTTTCCAATTTTCGACAAAATATGTTCAAAGTCGTCTGCTGCAGAATTGTTGTATCAGGGAAAGGGTTAAGGTTTGGTTGACAGAGATATGTTGACGTTTTAGTTTATCTCTAATTGATTTAAAGTATAAGCACTTTGCTTTAAAAGTCTATTAACTTCATTCAATAAGAAAGGTAATCTGCAGCAGATTGTTTGAAAAGACTATGTAAAAATATGGAAAATCTCTTATCAATGAAAGGATCATTATTGGAAGAGTTAAAAACATTGCGTCACATACTAGGCCTGTAGAAAACGGGTTGGTTTTTAGCTCCACTGGCTAAAAGCCAGTCGAGCTTATGTCATGGCGAATTGTCCGTTGTGCGTGCGTCTGTGCGTGCGTTAACTTTTTCCTTTAAACCACTTCTTCTCCCTAACCACTTGGCCAATTTGGTTGAAACTTCATAGGAAGCATTCTCTCATTGTCCTCTCTTAAATTCCTTCAATTTTTTTTTATCCATCCATAATTCTGGTTTCCATGGCAACCAAAAGAAAAAAATAGTGAAAACTTAAAAAATCTTCTTCTCCGAAAGATTCAGGCCGATTTTCAAATAATTTTGTAGAAATGTTCCTTTGGTGACCCTTTATTAGATTCCTTCAAGAAATGTTGATTGGTGGAAAAACATGGCCGCCAGGGGGGCGGGGCTATTTTGCCTTATATAGCTATAGTGAAAACTTAAAAAATCTTCTTCTCCGAAAGTGTTCTGCCGATTTTCAAATAATTTTGTAGAAATGTTCATTGGGTGACCCTCTATCAGATTCCTTCAAGCCATGTTGATTGGTCGAAAAACATGGCCGCCAGAGGGCGGGCTATTTTGCCTTATATGACCATTGTGAAAACTTAAAAAATCTTCTCCTCCGAAAGTGTTTGGCTGATATTCAAATAATTTTGTAGAAATGTTCCTAGGCTTACCCTCTATCAGACTCCTTCAAGCCATGTTGATTGGTTGAAAAATATGGCTGCCAGGGGGTGGGGCTATTTTGCCTTATATGGCTATAGTGAAAACTTAAAATATCCTCTCCTCCGAAAGTGTCAGGCCGATTTTCAAATAATTTTGCAGAAGCATTCCTTGGGTGACACTACAAGATTCCTTTAAGCCATGGTGGTTGGTAAAAAAAATAGCCACCAGGGGGCAGGGCTGTTTGGAGATTTTATTTTTACCTTATGGCCATGGAGCGATACTGGCCCTCTTGGGCCTCTTGTTTTTAAAGGTTCTACCGGAAGTATAACAAAGCGATATTGATATTTTCCGGAAGGTATAGATGTACATGTTTACCAAAAAAAATCGCATAGAAATCCGTCTCTTACAGAAAAAGTTATTAACGCTTCAAACTAGGAAAGTTTTCCTTTATTTTCTATCGGAAAGTGAAAGTAAAAGAAGAGTAATTCGGATAATACGTATGTTTCGGATATCTTCCAAAAGTATATGATTTATAAGGTTTATTGTTATTGTTTTATTAAAGACGTTTAACGTATTGAATTTATCAATGATTTTGTTTGTAAACATGCGAATGAATCTTTGTAAACATGCGAATGAATCTATGTAATCGGCGTTTATAGCAATTTAAAATGTGTACATAACATTGTCTTATTAACAGTTTACTTATCGTTAAGCACATATAGTATGATCGTTCTGAATGCTCAATGTTAATACAGTTTTTATTAAATGAATTTATCTGAAATCAATTGCTTCATATATCAGCGTAATAAATTATAAATGTCAGCGTGTCAATTTAAAATGATTAGTGGATAATTTTATTTAAAGCAAGTACATCTACATAATATTGACTAATTAACAAATTATTTATCATTCAGTCGACATATAACCGGTCTTAATACTCTTTTAAAAACATGTGTGTGGTTTAATTTATCAGCTTGAATCAACTGATTTATTTTACAGGTCAAATTATAAATGTCAGCGTGTTATTTATTAACTGGGCAATGGGTGTCGTTTGCTCTGATGTAAGCAGTGACGCAGTTTTATAAACATCTGCGTAAGAAAATTTCCAAAATAAACTATTATACTAGTATGCTCTTGTATTGAACAGATCAAGGTTGTTCTAAATCTGTGTTAAACATTTATTTTATTTACCAAACAATGGCTTCACTAGTCTTTGACGATTCTACTTTCAATGCTAGTTTATGCATTATTTGCGACAAAAGTTTAACGGACTCAAAATTTGGTGTGGTTGTAAAAAATCCATCAAAAAAGGGTCTTGATGCAATTTTAACCATTGCTGATAAAAAACGTGACACTGTTCACACCCGAGTGAACCTATATTGAGATTTTATCTCAGAGCAAGGTTTCATACCAAGTGTAGATCTATATACACCCGGCGTAACCCATGTGTTGATCAAGATGAGACGACAGATGACGGTCCATCAACTAGTAAGAGATCCATATGTCTCATTCAATATCAGAGAGAATTGTCTGATATGTGACAAGGGTAATACATGGAAAGAAAAGCTAACTTGCATTTCAACTGGGACAGGAGAGAGTACCCGAAACAAAGTACAAGCAGCGGCTATAGCTCGTTAAGACGACAAGATTCTTTCTAGAGTTAATTCTTGTACAGACTTTTTTGCATATGATGTAAAATATCATAGGTCTTGTCTGTCAACCTATATTTCCGAACGCAATGTTTCAGTCGCAGTTCGAAAACTAGACAGGACGAAATGTAGTTCAATATATGACGAGGCAATGATGGAACTGTCTAAAGAGCTTAATCTGAACTGTATTTTCAAACTCAATGGAAGTAGTCGAGCTCACAACATTAACAGATAAATTTAATGATATCTTGAAAAATATAGGTCATACAAATGTCGAAATCTATCGTTCATGGAAGCTTAAAGAACGGCTTCAGTCTTTTTATGGGGATAGCATTACATTTATCAATAGAAAAGGTTTAACTGATTTGATTTGTTCCAGTTCTCTGAATGTTGGCGATGCTTTTAGGAAATCATACGCTCTGTTGAAACCTGATGAAGAAGATGCTAGCTGCGGATTTAGTTTCCGACCGACTTGTACAAAAACAAATAACGACAAATCTGTACTTCATACTGCGGCTGGAATACTTAGAGAGTCAATGGCATGTATATCCGACGACAAGGATGAGTATGTTGCGCCTTCAGAATTCAATTTTCAAGCTGTTAAAGAGTTTATTCCACAGGATTTGGCAGATTTTATCTTTTGGCTGCTGGATGAAAAAGCATTTAACAAGGCATTGTCTTTTTCAAATATAACCAGGGATAACAAACGGTCACTCAAGTCTATATTTATGTGTCACCAAATAGTGTCCATCTGTCAAAATATGAAGAGCCCCCTGACTCTTGCGTTGACTGTTCAACTTCACCATGACTTTGGTAGTAGAAGCTTAATTGACACTCTGAGTAGCCTAGGCTTATGTGTAACTTACAATGAGGTGCGAATGTTTTTGAGTTCTGCAGCAAAACATTGCCTGACAGACAGTATTGAAAGATATGTTCCATTTGGATTAGAACATGTTGACTCTACTGAACCAATGATTGATGCAGCAATCGATAACTTTGACCAAAACGAGGAAACACTTGATAGCAAATCTACTACACATGCTATGGCTATGGTAATATACCAACGAAGTGACAGTGTGAAAACATTTCCTAGAATAAAACGACACACCGAACGTTCTCTTGAAGGCACCGAGTCCATAGATTGTGAAGACAGTATATTAAGATACATAAAACCAAATGAAAGACCTGAACCTCCGTTAATAACGAATGACGAAATGAGATTTACATATGATCAGAAACAAAAGGCATGTATGAAAGATATTCTTTGGATATTGTCCCGATATTTCAATAAAGCTGAAATAAAAAGAATTCCTTCATGGAGTCCGTTCAATGCTGCGCTCGATAACCCCTTACAGACAGTAGCATCCATCCAGTATATGCCGTTTATACATGCCTCGCCAACTGACCTGTCTACTATATATACATCATTGGTTCGTTATGTGGCAGAAAGTCTCGGGCAATCTCACATCATGGTAACCGCAGATATGTCAATTTATTCGAGAAAGTAGTCAGTGGCTTCAAAAGAATGTTGTGTAAGTACTGGTGTAGGAAAGCCAGGAAAACATGGGTAGGTGCACTGACCGCCGTGATATGACCAAAGCTGTTGAAAGCGGCGTTAAACTCCAAACAAATAAATAAATAAATAAAGTCAATTTATTCTAAAGTACAAGATATATTATGGAATCAACAAATTGACCTCAAACAGAAGGTAACAATGAGAATAGGTGGAATGCACCATCTGATGGCCTTCATTGCAAGCATTGGGAAACTTTATAAAGATGGAGGTCTAATGTCTATGCTTACTGATTCAGACGTGTACGCTCCTGCAACTGCTTGTCAAATGCTTGAAGGAAAGCAGCTATCAAGAGCTGTCCGTGGATTGAAACTTGCAATGGAAGCTCTCTATATGATGTTCATGAAAACATTCTGTAGCTGGATGGAGGCACAAAATCGACCAATCGTAAATGAGGAATGTAAAGGGTACATTGACAAATTAAATGCAGCATTTGCTGAAAGTAATTCCGAACAAGTTTTGAGTTTGTACAAAGACTTAGAAGTAGCTTTTGACGGCATTCAACCACTGCTTTGTCAATTTGAACAGATTGGAAGAGCTGAATCACAAACATTTGCATACTGGATGAATTTTCTAGATGCAGCTCAATTGCTGCTCCAGTTAATTCGGGCTGAACGCTTAGGTAACTTTGAGCTCCATCTAAGTGCTGTTGCAGATACACTTCCTTGGTTCCAAGCTGCAGGCAGATTGCAATATGCCAAATTCACCCCAGTTTATCTTGGCGAAATGAAAAAACTAAAGGTTACCCAAAACCGTTCATATAAACATCTTGAAAGTGGAGGATTTGTCGTCAAGAGATCGTCCCGTAATACGTTTAATTCTGTTTCAACGGACCAAGCTCTCGAACAGACAATCAACAGAGAAGGTAAAAGCGTAGGAGGCGTTATAGGTTTCACTATGAGGAAGGGGGCATTAACAAGATGGTTAACAACACGGCATGTGACCGGCGAATATTGTAATAGATTGCGTAATCTATGTGAGGTTGGAAATACCGATAACAATTGCTTAAGTGGATTCAGCAGTACATCAAGAGATCAAAAAGATGTTGGAAAAATTGTTTCTGTACTTGAAGAACAATTTCAAAATCCATTTGAATTATCGCCTGAATGTAGTGACCTAATAAATATAGCAACAGGGTTGAAAGCCACAAAAGAAATAGAAAACAATTTGGTTAATTGTGTAGAAAAAGGACGAAGAGATAATGAAAAGTTCATCCAAGAAAGACTTGATGAAAAAGAAAAATCTATCAGTTTTTGGAAACCACAAGCGAGGCCTAAAATTCGAACTTTTGCAGACATGAAAAAGGCCGTGAAGACCAAAGACCTTAAATTGAAAATCGATTCCGAGGTACTATTTAGACGATTGTTGTCTGTATCAAGAACTCGAGAGGTAAGCCTTAAACGTGTACTTGAACATGAACTTGCTGCAATTCCACCATCCTTGTTCAATGACGACGGGTCAATCAGAAAAACAGTCAAATCGGACTTAGCGAAAAAACTTGAAGGTTACATCAAAGTCAATTACAGCTCCCTCCCTGAAAACACAGTTAATACTGCATATCTTATTGATGCTATGGCATTAATTCAAGCTCTAACGACTCAATGTTCAAGACATTTAATGACCTTGGGGAAATTGTTGTAAACAAGTTAGTCAAGCTTCTCAATAGTAAAAAAGGAATAGAGTCGGTTGCGCTGGTTTTTGATAAATACCTTCCGAATTCAGTCAAAGATTTTGAACGAGATAGACGGACTGCTGGAGAGTCGGCACCTTCATACATTGTTTCAGGTACTCGTGTGAATACATCCAACAATTCAGCCCTTATTGTGTTCGTTTCGTCTTACATTGAAAACAATATTCAAGACAAATTAGGGTCTTCAAAAATACGATACCTATATATGCCCTAAAATACTTTTAGGCCAACAAATCTCACCAAATGCTTGTTCTTATTATTCAGTCATTTTCAATAAAAGGTAAATAACTATGGTTTGTGTTAATTATAATGTATGTCTTGCTTCAGACAGGTATGTTGAAATGATTTTGTAAAGGTATAACTTGATATATGTGTCAATTAACAGTCTCATTTACCGATTTAAACCGTACTCGTGTACACAAAATTTGCGCATGCGCAAAAGATATGAACGTTTTAAACTCAAAAATAACAAATTTGTTATTTTTGAACATCATGGCTTCGTCAAATATATGAAAAACCCATTAATTAATACATTTTTTTTCTATTTATTTAAACTAACACAATTAACGACTTCAAAAATATTGAAGATTTTATCTAAAAAAAAAAAAATGTGGGCCTCTTGGAAACGCTCAAAATATCGGTATTTCTAAGACCGTGATTTTTATGCGAGAACTTGCCTAATATGTATTAACCTACTCAAAAACACCAAATTCGGCTTGTTATACTTCCGGTAGGGGTTCCTCCTTAATTAGGGCCCGTACAGAAAATTACTACAGGCCTATAAGATAATTGTTATGATTTAACTATTTCCTACATTCAACAAATATGCAGCAGATAGATTGAGAAAATCTAGGCACAAATACGGAAAGTCTCTTTAATGTTTGGACAGGATTAAAAACATTGTGACTAAAGTGGTCTGCTGCAAATACAACAGTTACTGCAAGTGGGGAGAGAGATACTCCCTTTATGCACTAAGGACAAGCTGTAGATATTGTAAGGATGGATATTCCCTTCTTTATGCATTAAGGACAAGCTGTATATAGTGTAAAGATGGATACTCCCTTCTTTATGCACTAAAGACAAGCTAGAGATAGTGTTAGAATGGATACTGAAGTAGTATTTCTTGGAGGGTCTCACTGACAACAAACCTTCATATGAGAGATACCAAGTAACCATAATTGACGTAACTATGATTTAAAATTGTTCAGTTTGTACAAATAAGTGCATGTTTGTTACAGATACAACTGTAGGCAAAACAGTTAGAACTACATCTTGTATCAGTTCGTATAAAACTTACAATGTGTACATTTCAGATATGTTCTAACATTAATGGTAGATGGAATGCGAAGTGTCAGAAGTTTCCATTTTGATAAGTCAGCAGCCAGTGTTCTTACTACTTGTGTAAGTTACTTTTTAAAAATACTCATCTTTACCCTTTCCAACATGCAGATGAATTTTAAAACATTCGCAGCTGGCAGCTATTGAAAACATTGTAGCAGAAGGAGAAATTGCTCATGTTGATTAATTACCGTCTTGACATAATGATTTTTAACTCATACTTTAATTATAGAAATTTTCAAGGTTTTTTTACCTAGATGATTTCAAATTTATCTGCTACAGATTTGTTCTATGTGGGAAGGGTTTAACCATTACTCTAATATGATGTCTTACTTAACTCGCCTGACCAAAAAGTGCTCAATGTGAAATATTGTAATCAACCTCTGTCTGCCGTCCAGTTTCAGTCCATAAACACCTCCTTTTCCCACAATGTTTTCACCTCTGGATAAAAAGTCACTTCCAATTCTCCAGATATTCAAGTTGCATCCTCAGATGATTTAAGAAACAGATGACTCTAGAAAAATCATATCGGATAAATGATTAATATCTCAAATTGTCAGTTTGGCTTTGCCCACCCACTCTGTTGTCTGTCTATCTGTCTGTCACGCTTTCACTCTCTGGCATGTTATTAATGCCAGGCAGCAAATGTGCTCATTGAACACTCTCTGGCATGTTATTATTGGCAGGCAGCAAATGTGCTTATTGAACACTCTGGCATGTTATTATTGGCAGGCAGCAAATGTGCTTATTGAACACTCTCTGGCATGTTATTATTGGCAGGCAGCAAATGTGCTTATTGAACACTCTCTGGCATGTTATTATTGGCAGGCAGCAAATGTGCTTATTGAACACTCTGGCATGTTATTATTGGCAGGCAGCAAATGTGCTTATTGAACACTCTGGCATGTTATTATTGGCAGGCAGCAAATGTGCTCATTGAACACACTGGCAGGCAGCAAATGTGCTCATTGAACACACTCTGGCATGTTATTATTGGCAGGCAGCAAATGTGCTTATTGAACACTCTCTGGCATGTTATTATTGGCAGGCAGCAAATGTGCTCATTGAACACACTCTGGCATGTTATTATTGGCAGGCAGCAAATGTGCTCATTGAACACACTCTGGCATGTTATTATTGGCAGGCAGCAAATGTGCTTATTGAACACACTCTGGCATGTTATTATTGGCAGGCAGCAAATGTGCTCATTTAACACACTCTGGCATGTTATTATTGGCAGGCAGCAAATGTGCTTATTGAACACTCTGGCATGTTATTATTGCCAGGCAGCAAATGTGCTCATTGAACACTCTCTGGCATGTTATTATTGGCAGGCAGCAAATGTGCTCATTAATAATCTATGACAAAAAGTGGAAAACATTGTGGCAAAAGGAGAAATTGCACGTTTTGTGCAATTTCTTCTTTTGTCACTATGTTTTCAAAAAGCCGTCTGCTGCAGAGGCCTCAGAAAGCGGTTATATCAGGGAAAGAGTTAAACCTCTATAAATATAAATCCTACATATGTGTATCAACCTGTTAGATTATACTTATTTGCAGGCAACGCATATGTTACTAATAAGGCTATTGTGATTTATTTATCCTCTATTTCAGATGTGTCTTTGTGAGGATGGTTATTTATTTTTAGGATCTCGTCTTGGAAATTCACTGTTGCTAAAATATACAGAGAAAGCAGTTACGGACAAGACAGATGCTGACAAAATGGTAAGACATTTTATCCATGGTCCATTATATCTATTATTTAAGATTTATCCTACAAGCATGACGTTTAAATGCAGATATTGGAAGCTTACAAGACTTGCAATGGTTTACATAAATAAAATGTCTGACGCTTCTGCAGCAGACAATTTTGAAAACATTGTGACAAAAGGATAAATTGCTCATCCTTTTGTCACAATATTTTCAACTCTGTTAAAAAATTAAACTCTATTTTAAAGAATGATTCCATATTTTTGCCTAGATGATCTTAAAGTCGACTGCTGAAGACATGTTGTATGCAGTTAAGGGTTAAAACAATACCTTTGTCATGTTATTTATTTGTCTGTGTGTTCATGTATTCATCTGTCCTGTTTTCATGGCAGATTTATTCCTCAGCAACTGCTGGCTACATTAATTTAAACTTTATGGGTAGTTTGTGTACCTAGGGGAGATACATATAGTATCAGCTTGTTCATTGGTAGTTTGTGTACCTAGGTGAGATACATATAGTATCAGCTTGTTCATTGGTAGTTTGTGTACCTAGGTGAGATACATATAGTATCAGCTTGTTCATTGGTAGTGTGTGTACCTAGGGGAGATACATATAGTATCAGCTTGTTCATTGGTAGTTTGTGTACCTAGGGGAGATACATATAGTATCAGCTTGTTTATTGGTAGTTTGAGTACCTAAGGTAGATGCATGTAGTATCAGCTTGTTTATTGGTAGTGTGTGTACCTAGGGCAGATACATATAGTATCAGCTTGTTCATTGGTAGTTTGTGTACCTAGGTGAGATACATATAGTATCAGCTTGTTCATTGGTTGTTTGAGTACCTAGGGGAGATACATATATTATCAGCTTGTTCATTGGTAGTTTGAGTAGCTAGGGGAGATACATATAGTATCAGCTTGTGTATTGGTAGTTTGAGTACCTAAGGTAGATACATGTAGTATCAGCTTGTTTATTGGTAGTGTGTGTACCTAGGGCAGATACATATAGTATCAGCTTGTTCATTGGTAGTTTGTGTACCTAGGTGAGATACATATATTATCAGCTTATTCATTGGTTGTTTGAGTACCTAGGGGAGATACATATATTATCAGCTTGTTTATTGGTAGTTGTACCTAGGGGAGATACATGTAGTATCAGCTTGTTCATTGGTAGTTTGAGTAGCTAGGGGAGATACATATAGTATCAGCTTGTTTATGAATAGTTTGAATACCTAAGGTAGATACATATATTATCAGCTTGTTCATTGGTAGTTTGAGTACCTAAGGTAGATACATATATTATCAGCTTGTTTATTGGTAGTTTGAGTAGCTAGGTGAGATACATATAGTATCAGCTTGTTTATTGGTAGTTTGAGTAGCTAGGTGAGATACATATAGTATCAGCTTGTTTATTGGTAGTTTGAGTAGCTAGGGGAGATACATATAGTATCAGCTTGTTCATTGGTAGTTTGTGTACCTAGGTGAGATACATATAGTATCAGCTTGTTCATTGGTTGTTTGAGTACCTAGGGGAGATACATATAGTATCAGCTTGTTTATTGGTAGTTTGAGTAGCTAGGGGAGATACATATAGTATCAGCTTGTGTATTGGTAGTTTGAGTACCTAAGGTAGATACATATAGTATCAGCTGGTTTATTGGTAGTTGGAGTACCTAGGGGAGATACATGTAGTATCAGCTTGTTCATTGGTAGTTTGAGTACCTAAGGTAGATACATGTAGTATCAGCTGGTTTATTGGTAGTTTGAGTACCTAGGGGACATACATGTAGTATCAGCTTGTTTATTGGTAGTTTGAGTACCTAAGGTAGATACATGTAGTATCAGCTTGTTTATTGGTAGTTTGAGTACCTAGGGGAGATACATGTAGTATCAGCTTGTTCATTGGTAGTTTGAGTACCTAAGGTAGATACATGTAGTATCAGCTGGTTTATTGGTAGTTGGAGTACCTAGGGGAAATACATGTAGTATCAGCTTGTTTATTGGTAGATTGGGTACCTAGGGGAGATACATACAGTATCAGCTTGTTTATTGGTAGATTGGGTACCTAGGGGAGATACATGTAGTATCAGCTTGTTTATTGGTAGTTTGAGTACCTAGGGTAGATACATGTAGTATTGTAACGTGCCGGGCTAAAGACGCAGAAGATCCCTTCAGCGAAAAGTATACTCAACCCTGAAGGGGTCCACTTGTCTTTTATATGTAATCCTAAACTCCATCACTTCAAAACAGTGATGTAAATTTGCATATCAAATGCAACGTATACCGAACATTTTCGTTACACTACTTCCCACTCTGAGAAGACTCATCCCGAGTCTTGGCCTGGAAAACCGGTGGGTAAGGCAACTCCGGTATGGCAATTGTCTTCATCCCACCGCTGCCACCAATGTAACGTGCCGGGCTAAAGACACAGAAGATACATTCAGCGAAAAGTGTACTCAACCCTGAAGGGGTCGACACTTGTCTTTTATATGTAATCCTAAACTCCATCACTTCGAAACAGTGATGTAAATTTGTATATCAAATGCAAAGTATACTGAACGTTTTCGTTATAGTATCAGCTTGTTTAATTGGTAGTTTGAGTACCTAGGGTAGATACATGTAGTATCAGCTTGTTTATTGGTAGTTTGAGTACGTAGGGGAGATACATGTAGTATCAGCTGGTTTATTGGTAGTTTGAGTACCTAGGGGAGATACATGTAGTATCAGCTGGTTTATTGGTAGTTTGAGTACCTAGGGGAGATACATGTAGTATCAGCTTGTTCATTAGTAGTGTGTGTACCTTTGGGAGATATATATAACATCACCTTGTTCATTGGTAGTGTGTGTACCTTGGGGAGATATATATAACATCACCTTGTTCATTGGTAGTGTGTGTACCTTGGGGAGATATATATAACATCACCTTGTTCATTGGTAGTGTGTGTACCTTGGGGAGATATATATAACATCACCTTGTTCATTGGTAGTGTGTGTACCTTGGGGAGATACATATAACATCACCTTGTTCATTGGTAGTGTGTGTACATTGGGGAGATACATATAACATCACCTTGTTCATTGGTAGTGTGTGTACATTGGGGAGATATATATAACATCACCTTGTTCATTGGTAGTGTGTGTACCTTAGGGAGATACATATAACATCACCTTGTTCATTGGTAGTGTGTGTACCTTGGGGAGATACATATAACATCACCTTGTTCATTGGTAGTGTGTGTACCTTGGGGAGATACATATAACATCACCTTGTTCATTGGTAGTGTGTGTACCTTGGGGAGATATATATAACATCACCTTGTTCATTGGTACTGTGTGTACCTTGGGGAGATATATATAACATCACCTTGTTCATTGGTAGTGTGTGTACCTTGGGGAGATATATATAACATCACCTTGTTCATTGGTAGTGTGTGTACCTTGGGGAGATATATATAGTATCGGCTTGTTCTGATTCAACTAACAGTGCTCTAGATAAGGGGAGTGAACTGTTTTTTTTCTCATAATATCTCTTTTATCACTCAAAGACATCCTATGTGATGAGTACTCAAAAGAGATGATTCTTTTGAGTACTCACTAAATAGGGTTTGAGATGCAAATAAGAATTTAGCTCTTGCATATCCAACTATGAGAATCAGCGATTGTCAAAAATCGATAACAAAAATTACATAGAATTATAGAGGAACTTTTAGTTTTTTTAGCTCACCTATGCACGAAGTGCAAGGTGAGCTATTGTGATCACATTTTGTCCGGCGATTGTGCGTCGTGCGTCGTCAACATTTCAGCTTGTTAACACTCTACAGGCTACATTTTGCATCCAATCTTCATGAAAGTGTATCAGAACATTCATCTCCATCAAATCTTGGACAAGTTCGAAACTGGGCCATATGAGATCAAAAACGAGGTCACTAGGTCAAATTGAAGCGAAATCTTGTTAACACTCTGGAGGCCACATTTTCAACTTGAACATGTTGAAACTTTATCTTAATGTTTGTCTTGATGATATGTAGATCAAGTTCGAACATGGGTCATGTCGGGTCAAAAAGTAGGTCACTAGGTCAAATTGAAGAAAAATCTTGTTAACACTCCAGAAGCCGCAATTTTTGCTTCAGCAGTTTGAAATTTTGTCAGAATGTTTGTCTTAAAAATATCTAGGTCAAGTTCGAATATGGGTCATATTGGGTCAGAAACTAGGTCACTAGGCCAAATTAAAGGGTAATCTTGTTAACACTGTAGAGGCCACATTTTCAACTTGAGCATGTTGAAATTTTGTCAGAATGTTTGTCTTAAAGATATCTAGGTCAAGTTTAAATAAAGGAACATCTTGTTAACACTTTGGATGCCGCATTTTTTGCTTCAGCAGCTTGAAATTTGGTCAGAATGTTTGTCTGAATTATATCTAGGTCAATTTCGAATATGGGTTAGTCATATTGGGTCAGGAACAAGGTCAATAACGGAAAATATTGTTCAAACTCTGGAGGCCGCATTTTTACTTTGAGCAAGTTGAAAATTTGTCAGAATGTTGTCTTGATGATATCTTGTCCATGTTGGAATATGGGTCATATCAGGTAAAAAGATATAGATCACTAGGCCAAATGAAGGAAAATCTTGTTAACACTGTGGAGGTTGCATTCAGAATAATTGTCTTGATGTGTTTTGCATTGCAGTACATTGTATAATTAAGGTGAGCGATCCAGGGCCATCATAGCCCTCTTGTCTCTATAACAATTTTATTTTGCAAAAATTTAGTCAGAATGTGTATTGGCATAATATCTCGGACAAGTTCGATAACTAACTATATCGCTTTAGTCAATTGAGAGTTATCGCTCTTTAATTATAGAAATTACCTAAAATTGGTCTTGTCAGCTCAATAACTTTTGAAGCTTTTGTCCAATCATCACCAAATTTAGTCAGAATGTGTATTGGCATAATATCTCGGACAAGTTCGATAACTAACTATATCGCTTTAGTCAATTGAGAGTTATCGCTCTTTAATTATAGAAATTACCTAAAATTGGTCTTGTCAGCTCAATAACTTTTGAAGCTTTTGTCCAATCATCACCAAATTTAGTCGGAATGTGTATTGGCATAATATCTCGGACAAGTCTGATAACTAGCCATATCGCTTTAAAGTCAATTGAGAGTTATCGCTCTTTAATTATAGAACTTACCTAAAATTGGTCTTGTCAGCTCAATAACTTTAGAAGCCTTTATCCAATCATCACCAAATTTGGTCAGAATGTGTACTGGCATAATATCTCGGACGAGTCCGATAACTAGTCATATCGCTGTAGTCAATCGAGAGTTATCGCTATTTAATTATAGAAATTACCTAAAATTGGTCTTGTCAGCTCAATAACTTTAGGAGCCTTTGTTCAATCATCACCAAATTTGGTCAGAATGTGTATTGGTGTAATATCTCGGACAAGTTTGATAACTAGCCATATTGCTTCAGTCGATAGAGAGTTATTGCCCTTTAATTATAGAAATTACCTAAAATTGGTCTTGTCAGCTAAATAACTTGTGAAGCCTTTATCTGATCATCACCAAATTTATACAATATGTTGATGGGCAGAATATCTTGGTCAGGTTTGGTAACTTACAGCGTTTTCTTAGTCACTACAAAATGATGTCCCTCGTAATGGCCAAAACTGTACTAACAGTGTCCGCTCTCTAAGTTTGGCTGATGTACAACCAATTATCACTATACTTGGTCTCAAAAAACAGGACGTTTTATTTGACACATATTTTATTAAAATAAAGTAATGTAATTTTAGTCCTTTTTAGCTCGCCTATTCGAAGAAATAGGGGAGCTTATGTAATCACCCCGGCGTCCGCATTGGCGTTGGCGTTGGCGGACGCGTTGCCAGCTTGGTCAAACCTTTGCATGCAAGGCCTTTTTTTAGACACTGTGTATGCTGTTGCTTTGAAACTTCACAGCGTTATTCAGGGTCATTAGGTGACCTTGTATGTCAAGTCCCATAACTCTGGAATGGATTTTTACTGAATTGTGCCCCTTTTTGGACTTAGAATTTTGGTCAAACCTTTGCATGCAAGGCCTTTTCTCAGACACTGTGTATGCTGTTGGTTTGAAACTTCACACACTTATTCAGGGTCAGTAGGTGACCTTGTATGTCAAGTCCCATAACTCTGGAATGGATTTTTACTGAATTGTGCCCCTTTTTGGACTTAGAATTTTGGTCAAACCTTTGCATGCAAGGCCTTTTCTTAGACACTGTGTATGCTGTTGCTTTGAAACTTCACACACTTATTCAGGGTCATTAGGTGACCTTGCATGTCAAGTCCCATAACTCTGGAATGGATTTTTACTGAATTGTGCCCCTTTTTGGACTTGAATTTTGGTCAAACTTTTGCATGCAAGGCCTTTTCTCAGACACTGTGTATGCTGTTGCTTTGAAACTTATTCAGGGTCATTAGGTAACCTTGTATGTCAAGTCCCATAACTCTGGAATGGATTTTTTTTAAACATTTGGATTTTTAGCTCACCTATGCACGAAGTGCAAGGTGAGCTATTGTGATCACATTTTGTCCGGCGTCCGTCCGTCGTCCGGCGTGCGTCGTGCGTCGTCAACATTTCAGCTTGTTAACACTCTACAGGCTACATTTTGCATCCAATCTTCATAAAAGTGTATCAGAACATTCATCTCCATAAAATCTTGGACAAGTTCGAAAGTGGGCCATATGAGGTCAAAAACGAGGTCACTAGGTCAAATTGAAGCGAAATCTTGTTAACACTCTGGAGGCCACATTTTCAACTTGAGCATGTTGAAACTTTATCAGAATGTTTGTCTTAAAAATATCTAGGTCAAGTTCGAATATGGGTCATATTGGGTCAGAAACTAGGTCATTAGGCCATTTTGAAGGGTAATCTTGTAACACTCCAGAGGCCGCAAATTTTGCTTCAGCAGTTTGAAATTTTGTCAGAATGTTTGTCTTAAAGATATCTAGGTCAAGTTTAAATATGGGTCATATTGGGTCAGAAACTAGGTCACTAGGCCAAATTTAGGCAAAATCTTGTTAACTCTGTAGAAGCCGCATGTTTTGTTTTAGCAGCTTGACATTTAGTCAGAATTTTGTCTAAATGATATCTAGGCCAAGTTCGAATATGAGTCATGCCGGGTTAAAACTAGGTCACTAGGCCAAATTGAAGGGTAATCTTGTTAACACTCTTCATACTGCATTTTTAACTTGAGCATGATGAAACTTTATCAGAATGTTTTTCTTGATGATATGTAAGTCAAGTTCGATCAAGGGTCATGTTGGGTCAAAAAATAGGTCACTAGGTCAAATTGAAGGAAAATCTTGTTAACACTCTAGAGGCCGCATTGTTTGCTTCAGAAGTTTGAAATTTTGTCAGAATGTTTGTCTTAAAGATATCTAGGTCAAGTTCGAATATGGGTCATATTGGGTCAGAAACTAGGTCACTAGGCCAAATTGAAGGAACATCTTGTTAACTCTGTAGAAGACGCATTTTTGCTACAGCAGCTTGACATTTAATGAGAATGTTTATCTAAATGATATCTAAGCCAGATTCGAATATGGATCATGTAGGGTCTAAAACTAGGTCACTAGGTCAAATTGAAGGAAAATCTTGTTAACACTTTGGATGCCGCATTTTTTGCTTCAGCAGCTTGAAATTTGGTCAGAATGTTTGTCTGAATTATATCTAGGTCAAGTTCGAATATGTGTCATATTTGGTCAGAAACAATGTTAATAAAGGAAAATATTGTTCAAACTTTGGAGGCCGCATTTTTACTTTGAGCAAGTTGAAAATTTGTCACAAGGTTGTCTTGATGATATCTAGTCCATGTTGGAATATGGGTCATATCAGGTAAAAAAATATAGATCACTAGGCCAAATGAAGGAAAATCTTGTTAACACTGTGGAGGTTGCATTCAGAATAATTGTCTTGATGTGTTTTGCATTGCAGTACATTGTATAATTAAGGTGAGCGATCCAGGGCCATCATGGCCCTCTTGTTTTCTTTTTCATTTCTTGTATTTTTCAATTTTGCGTTTAGCTCAACGTTAAAGTTGATTTTTTTGATTTTTCTCAATAAGTACTGGTACTAGGGCTTTCATATTTGGAATATAGTTACATCTAATACCCTTCTGCACATTGTAAGCTGAGATGCTGAGTGTGACCTTTTTTGGGGGTAAAACATTTGATTTTTGGTGGATTTTGAGAATTGGACATAGCTTCTTCATATTTTGGTGGATTAATTATACCCCCAAAAAACAAAGTTTTGGGGGGGTATATAGGAGTCACTGTGTCGGGCTGTATGTCTGTCTGTCTGTCTGTCTGTCGGTCGGTCGGTCGGAAGCCATATTTTGTCCGGCCTATTTCATACAAACCACTGGGTGGAATTCAATAAAATTTTACATGAAGCTTCTATACCAAGAGGAGATGTGCATATCCTAAAGGGGTTACAATTGCATCTTATTTTACAGAGTTATGGCCTTTTTACTTATTAAGTAAGCCATATTTTGTCCGGCCTATTTCTTACAAACCACTGGGTGGAATTCAATAAAATTTTACATGAAGCTTCTATACCAAGAGGAGATGTGCATACCCTACAGGTCTTACAATTGCATGTAATTTTACAGAGTTATGGCCCTTTTGTTGGTCGGTCGGAAGCCATATTTTGAATCAAGGTGCTGTTTTGGGGGTATTTATCATCTTCAATGATAGTTCTAGTTTCATTTTTTTTTTAAATATTTATACTGGGACATATGTTAATTGGTTTGTCGTTTGTGTATTGTGTCTTATTGTACACAGTCTATATTTTTCGACACGATTAAGAAAAATTACCGATAATGTAGATATTACATCTGCGCCACAGGTCAGCTTTCTCGATTCCGATTCTGACGATTTACATTCCCTGATAAATTAATTCAGAAATAAATATGTCTCTGATTAATTATGTGACTTATGAGTGTTTGATTGTTAATAATAAAAATGAAGGAAAATCTTGTTAACACTGGAGGTTGCATTCAGAATAATTGTCTTGATGTGTTTTGCATAACAGTACATTGTATAATTAATTAATTTTATCATGACCCTCTTGTTAACAATTTGTTAAATGGAACTCCAATAATTACCTAGTATTACAAGAAACAAAAGAAGGTACCAGAAGCGGGATTTCAATTAATGGAATGTTAAGACTGCGGAGTGCTAGATGATCAAATTAAAAGAACTAGGAGTATCTACCACATTGCGCAAAATATAAAAATTCATTGAACTGATCCAGTGCATGAAAAAAATGACTGGCAATAAGTAAATCAAAATAGGCATTCCCCACACCCAATAAATAAGGCTGTATAAGAATCTCAATTAAATATACTTCATAATAAAACATATTTAAGTATATATATATATGCCTAGTGTTTTACCTTATTTGGAAAGGATTAATTAATAAACAGCACTTAAATAATTGAAGTTGATGCTATAGTAAACAATTGCGAGGCATATAAAAGAAATCAGGAGCCAAGTTAACATAATCAAAAATTACATTCTATTGACTACGAAGTTGTGAATGCTTTTCAACTAAAAAGTCTCCAAAACTCCAACTGTTCATCGTTATTGATTATAGACAGTTGTGCAATTGAAGTCATGATACCATTAATAATACACCCAAGATTCTGAATTATTAGTATGGCTTAAACAGTGATGCATTGTCTCCCCTGTTTATGGCATGACGAGCATTGTGCCATATGGACTTATTTGTTACAGAATTATGGCCCTTTGATTCTTTGCAAAGCACTTGGAGAGCAACCTTAACTATACTGTTTTTAGCTCACCTATGTCATCGTCCGTCCGTTCACATTTTCCTACAAACGACTTCTCCTCCTAAGCCAATTAACCAAATTCAAAATAATTTTACAGGAATGTTCCTTGGGTGGATCTCTTTCAAACTTGTTCAAATAATTCTATTCCATGCAGAACTTTGGCTGCCACGGCAACAATAAAGGGGAAATTAACCAAAACTTAAAAAATCTTCTTGTCCAAAAGTACTGGCCCGATTTGAAAATTATTTTGCACAAATGTTCCTTGGGGTACCTTCTACCAAGATTGTTCAAATATTTCTGATCCGTTGAAAAACATGGCCGCCAGGGGGCGGAGCTTATTTTCCTTATATATGCCTTGTTAAAACTTTAAAAATCTTCTTGTCCAAAAGTACTGGCCCGATTTGAAAATTATTTTGCGCAAATGTTCCTTGGGGCACCCTTTACCAAGGTTGTTCAAATATTTCAGATCTGTTGAAAAACATGGCTGCTCGGGGGCGGAGCTTGTTTTCCTTATATGTGCATTGTTAAAACTTTCAAAATCTTGTCCAAAAGTATTAGCCTGATTTGAAAATTATTTTGCACAAATGTTCCTTTGGGCACCCTTTACCAAGATTGTTCAAATATTTCCGATCCGTTGAAAAACATGACCACCAGGTGGCGGAGCCAGTTTTCCAAAAATTGTGAGCCTTATGCATTCAAAGAACAACGCTACCGAGCACTTATACAATCTATAGACATCAGAAAATATTTCAACACTTGACACTGTTGACTGCTACAGTTAAGAACATCTTGAAATTGACAAATTTACCGTTCACGTTCAGCTCCGTTCCGTTCCGTTCCACTCCGCTCACGTTCCAATCCGCTCTCAAAGCGTTCAATCATTCATAACATTCTGATTGCTTTTATCCGTTACGTTCAGATTGAGCGCTTTTTTACGCTCACTCGGAACGCTTTTTTTCGATCAAAATCCGTTGAACGATTTTTGATTGGCTTAAATTAATTTCGTTTCGTTTATATTTTTTTTTACTTAACCCTAAATATCAACAAACGATCTAGAGTTTTTTCAGCACAATCGTTAGTAGCAAATCGTATTACGAAAAATGATCATATTAATAATATTTGTTACATTCTAATTCAATCGGATACTTGAGTGTCTTATAAAACAATGTTTAGTTTACAAATATGACTTTTAATAAAATAGTTTCGTAAAATAATTATTGGATAGTTGTTGCAACCGTTCAATGAGCGAATGATTGGATTTTTGCAATCACTATGATTGTTTCGTTCAGAGCGCAAAATTTCGTTCCAATCACGCTGCGTTCCAACTTCGTTCCAATCACGCTACCGATCCAATCACGTTCCGCTCAGATTGTCAATTTCATGATGTTTTTAACTGTAGTACAAAGTCACTTGAGAAAAGACTGAGAATAATGACGCCAGGAACTAACCATAAACAAGAACTTGAAATGCTCTACAATATTGTTTTTTTCTAGTGTACTTCTTTTATATTATCTGTGAGGAATCCGCTGTGGTCGAGTGGTTAGCGTCGGGGATTTCGAAACCGGGTGTCCCGGGTTCGATCCCCAGTCGCGGCACTACGGTCATGGTGGAGTGCCCTTGGGCAAGGCACATTTTCTAGCCTAGTACTGGTTTGTTTACCCAGGGATCATGAATAATTAAATTTAATTGCGCGCTAAATGACCTTAGCTGTCGATGCGCCATAAAACAATATACATTCATTCATTATATTATCTGAGAAAGAAACTAGTATCTGGAGGTTTAATTCGTACACTGAATTGAAAACATTGTGGAACAAGGAGATATTGCTTGTTATCAGTTGTCTGCATGATATGACATTCTGTCATATTTTCATCACCACTTACATGGTGATATTAATTAGTGTCATGAAAGTATCATGAACACAGCTTCTTTTATCAAAATATTTCGTCAGCTACGAGAACTTACATTAAATTTTCATCAATCGTATATGTATTATATGATTGATTTACAAATGAACATTTAATATGATAATTTGTATCTGCTAGCAACTTGTACTGAATCACTTTTTTTCCACACCCTTGCATATTGCCTTGGACAGAATTCATGTTCAACAGTTAAATGATATATGAACTCTATAATTGAGCCCGTCCATTGGCATTTCTGAACAGTTAAGGCTCAAATCAGCCTGTCAATCTACTCAGACTTATCATAATATACACAATTTGACAGCAAATGCAAACAAGCTTATTTAAGATTATGTCAACAGTATAACTCCTGATTAGACTACAACTGCACAGACAGATCTGGATCTACTCTGTTCACAAATTCCAACTACCGTAGATTCTCGGTTAGAGTATGGACAATTTCCTTCATTTTTGTTTCAAAACTATCACTTTGTCTTGAAATATTGAAATAAAAGTTTATAATAATGTTTATCTTTTAATCACAAAAATGAGTTAAGCATTATTACTTAGTATGTTTTTATCACGGTCTAAATATTTTTAAAACATCTGAACTTCGGCGCTTCAATTAATATTTTCACGAAATTCAAAATGGCGTCCGAGTTGAAATTGGTAAGAAGAATAAAAACAAATGAATGTTAATACATGTACATAACTATCATCTAGCCAACAACTTCTTTTTCTTTCAATTGAATTAGATTAATTCTGTGTTATCGAACAGTCAGTTATTCATTTCAATGACAGGCCTTGGTGACTTCTCAACATCGGTGGCTTGGTCAGTAGAAATGTTATTCATTTTTTATTTGACGGGCGAATAAGATGCTTCGCTCTTTTTATTCTCAAACTTTTACTGAAAAATATGTTTCTTATAATCAAGTTTATATGGTAGTATCTTGTTCCAAAGACAAGGCTCCTTCCATACATCATGTAAAATGTTAATGAAATCCCAGGTTGACTGTTTCAAGTTAAATGTTACAGAATGAACCACCAAACAAAAAGAAAAAGGCGGATGGTCTGACTGATATGGGTGAGTTTTTATGTGTAATTTCATAGGAAATTTTACTCTTTATCTGATATGATATTTAAGAGGTGTCTGCTTTCAAAATAGCAGAAGACAAAATTGACACATCTTTAATATTTAAAGTTTGATTTTGAACGCGATGTTGGAAAAACAAAAATTGATTATCATAGTTATTTCAAAAGTCTTCTGCTGCAGATGCCTCAAAAAGGATGCATATGGGAAATAATTCATCCCTGAACTTCATCCTATTTTAAACCTTTGGGCAAATGTTTTCATACAAAGAATTCTCTTTATCTTTTTAGCTCGCCTGAGCACAAAGTGCTCAAGATGAGCTTTTGTGATCACTCACCGTTGTCGTCCTACAAGCAACTTCTCCTAAACCAATGGACCAATTTCAAAATAAATTCACATGAATGTTCCTTTGGTGGTCTTGTTTGAAAGTTGTTCAAAGAATTTAATTACATACATAACTTTGCTTGCTGTGGCATCAGAAAAGGGGGAAAATGCCAAACCTTTAAATATCTTCTTGTCCAAAAGTACAAGACTAAATTGAATGTTCTTTGGGTTTTACCCTCTACCAAGATTGTTCAATTTATTTTGATCCGTTGAAATATATGGCCGCCAGGGGGCGGAGCTTGTTTTTTCTTAAATGTGTATAGTGAAAACTTAAGTGTTCTAGTCCAAAAGTACTGACCTGATTTGAAAAGAATTTTGCACAAGTATTCCTTGGGTAACCCTCTTTCAAAATTGTTTAATTTATTTTGATCTGTTGAAAAACATAGCTGCCAGGGGACGGAGCTTGTTTTCCTTATTAGCTCACCTGAGCTTTGCTCAAGGTGAGTTATTGTGATCGCCTTTTGTCCGTCGTCCGTCGTGCGTCGTCCGTCAACTTCTTCTCCTCAGTAACCAGTGGGTCAATTTGGATGAAACTTCACAGAAAGCATCCTCTCAATGACCTCACCAGAATTCCTTCAAATTTTTGGGATCCATGCAAAATTCTGGTTTCCATGGCAACGAAACCGAAAAAAACTTCAAAATTCTTCTTCTCCCAAACTGGTTAGCAGATTTTCAAATAATTTTGTAGAAATGTTCCTTAGATGACCCTCTATCAGATTCCTTCAAGCCATGTTGATTGGTCGAAAAACATGGCCGCCAGGGGGGGGGCGGGGCTATTTTGCCTTATATGGCTATAGTGAAAACTTAAAAAATCTTCTCCTCCGAAAGTGTCAGGCCGATTTTCAAATAATTTTGTAGAAATGTTCCTTGGGTGACCCTCTATCAGATTCCTTCAAGCCATGTTGATTGGTCGAAAAACATGGCCGCCAGGGGGGGCGGGGCTATTTTGCCTTATTAGGCTATAGTGCAAACTTAAAAAATCTTCTCCTCCAAAAGTGTCAGGCCGATTTTCAAATAATTCTGTAGAAATGTTCCTTGGGTGATCCTCTATCAGATTCCTTCAAGCCATGTTGATTGGTCAAAAAGCATGGCCGCCAGGGGGCGGGGATATTTTGCCTTTTATGGCTATAGTGCAAACTTAAAAAATCTTCTTCTCCATAAGTGTCGGCCCGATTTTCAAATAATTTTGTAGAAATGTTCCTTAAGTGACCCACTTTTAGATTCCTTCAAGCCATGTTGATTGGTAAAAAAACATGGCCACCAGGGGGGCAGGGCTATTTTGCCTTATATGGCTATAGTGAAAACTTAAAAAATCTTCTCCTCCGAAAGTGTCTGGCTGATTTTCAAATAATTTTGTAGAAATGTTCCTAGTGTGACCCTCTATCAGATTCCTTCAAGCCATGTTGATTGGTCGAAAAACATGGCAGCCAGAGGGGGGGGGGGGGGGGGGGGGGGCGTGGCTATTTTGCCTTATATGGCTATAGTGAAAACTTAAAAAATCTTCTTCTCCGAAAGTGTCAGGCCGATTTTCAAATAATTTTGTAGAAATGTTCCTTAAGTGACCCATTTTCAGATTCCTTCAAGCCATGTTGATTGGTCAAAAAACATGGCCGCCAGTGGACAGGGCTATTTTGCCTTATATGGCTATAGTGAAAACTTAAAAAATCTTCTCCTCCAAAAGTGTCAGGCCGATTTTCAAATAATTCTGTAGAAATGTTCCTTGGGTGACCCTCTATCAGATTCCTTCAAGCCATGTTGATTGGTCGAAAAACATGGCCGCCAGGGGGGGCGGGGCTATTTTGCCTTATTAGGCTATAGTGCAAACTTAAAAAATCTTCTCCTCCGAAAGTGTCTGGCTGATTTTCAAATAATTTTGTAGAAATGTTCCTAGTGTGACCCTCTATCAGATTCCTTCAAGCCATGTTGATTGGTCGAAAAACATGGCAGCCAGAGGGGGGGGGGGGGGGGGGGGGGGGGGCGTGGCTATTTTGCCTTATATGGCTATAGTGAAAACTTAAAAAATCTTCTTCTCCGAAAGTGTCAGGCCGATTTTCAAATAATTTTGTAGAAATGTTCCTTAAGTGACCCATTTTCAGATTCCTTCAAGCCATGTTGATTGGTCAAAAAACATGGCCGCCAGTGGACAGGGCTATTTTGCCTTATATGGCTATAGTGAAAACTTAAAAAATCTTCTCCTCCAAAAGTGTCAGGCTGATTTTCAAATAATTTTGTAGAAATGTTCCTATTGTGACCCTCTATCAGATTCCTTCAAGCCAAGTTGATTGGTCGGAAACTATGGCCCTCAGGGGGCGGGGCTTATATAGTTAAATTGAAAAAGAAAATCAGGTGAGCGATCCAGGGCCATCATGGCCCTCTTGTATATATATAAAGTGAAACTTCATAACTCTTTCTTGTCCATAAATATTGGCATGATTTGAAAATAGTTTAAAACAAATGTTGCTTGGGTAACCCTCTACCAAGATTCTTCAAATTATTACGTTCAGTTGAAAAACATGACCACCAGGGGGCAGAGCTTGCTTCCTTGTATGTGTATAGTGAAACATCTCCACCATGCATTATAGGATTTCCATGAAACTTAACACAAAAATTCACCATGATGAGGTGGCGTGTCATGCTCAAGACCCAGGCCTGTACCTCAAATGTCAAGGTCACACTTAGAGGTCAAAGGTCAAAATGAGTACTTTTTGATAGGACTGTACCTTGTCAGGCCCACATTTCAACCATGCATCATAGGATTTCAAAGAAACTTGGCACTCATGTTTACCATGATGAGGTGACATGTGGCGCAAAAGACACATGCCTGTAACTGGAAGGTAAAGGTCACACTTAGAGGACAAAGGTCAAAATGAGTACTGTTTGATAGGACTGCCTTGTCCGACCCGCATCTCAACCATGCATCATAGGATTTCCATGAAACTTGGCACAAACATTCACTATAATGAGGCAGCTTTCAAGACCCAGGCCTGTACCTCAAATGTCAAGGTCACATTTAGAGGTCAATATGAGTATGATAGGACTGTATCTTGTCCGGCCTGCATCTCAACCATGCATCATAGGATTCCCAAGATACTAGGCACACACGTTCTCCATCATAAGGTGGCGTGTCACACATAAGACCCAGGCCTGTACCTCAAATGTCAAGGTCACACTTGAGGTCAAAGGTCAAAATGAGAACTGTTTGATAGGACTGTACCTTGTCCGGCCCGCATCTCAACCATGCATCATAGGATTCCCAAGTTACTGGGCACACATGTTTACCATGATGAGGTCACATGTGGCACACAAGACACAGGCCTGTACCTCAAAGTTAAAAGTCTCACTTAGAGGTCAAAGGTCGAAATGAGAAACCATGCATCACAGAATTCCCAAGTTACTGTGCACCCATTTTTACCATGATGAGGTGACATGTGGCGCAAAAGACACAGGCCTGTAACTGGAAGGTCCAGGTCACTCTTACAGGTCAAAGGTCGAAATGAGGAATGTTTGATAGGACTATCCAAAATGTATGTTGTGCATTGCTGTTTTTGTCAACAAATGCACATACAATACACAATGTGCTGTCCTCGTCCGGTAGGGGACTTTTGTATTGCTTGCAATACGACATTAACTTTTTAGCTCACCTGAGCTTTGCTCAAGGTGAGTTATTGTGATCGCCTTTTTTCCGGCGTCTCGTCCGGCGTCCGTCAACTTCTCCTCAGTAACTAGTGGGTTGGCAGATTTTCAAATAATTTTGTAGAAATGTTCCTTGGATGACCCTCTATCAGATTCCTTCAAGCCATGTTGATTGGTCGAAAAACATGGCCGCCAGGGGGGGGCGGGGCTATTTTGCCTTATATGGCTATATTGAAAACTTTAAAAATCTTCTCCTCCGAAAGTGTCTAGGCGATTTTCAAATAATTTTGTAGAAATGTTCCTTAACTTTCAAATTCCTTTAAGCCATGTTGATTGGTTGAAAAACATTGCTGCCAGTGGGCAGGGCTACTTTGCATTATATATATGGCTAAAGTGAAAACTTAAAAAATCTTCTTCTCCAAAAGTGTCAGGCGGATTTTCAAATAATTTTGAAGAAATGTTCCTAGGGTGACCGTCTATCAGATTCCTTCAAGCCTAGTTGATTGGTCGGAAACTTTGGCCGCCGGGGGTGGGGGGGGGGGGGGGGGTTTGGGGGGGGGGGCTTTTATAGCTAAAGTGAAAAAAAAAAAAATCAATTGAGTGTTCCAGCGCCATCATGGCCCTCTTGTTTAAAAATAATTTTCCAAAAATGTTCTATGGGTGACAATAAGGGGGCGTTGCTTGTAGGTATATATAGTGAAACTTTAACCTTGGTTGACCCTCTTCCATGACTGATGAAATTATTAGCTCACCTGAGCTTTGCTCAACGTGAGTTATTGTGATCGCCTTTTGTCCGTCGTGAGTCGTCCGTCGTCCATCAACTTCTTCTCCTCAGTAACCAGTGGGTCAATTGGGATGAAACTTCACAGAAAGCATCCTCTCAATGACCTCACCAGATTTCCTTCAATTTTTTTGGATCCATGCAGAATTATGGTTTCCATGGCAACAAAATGAAAAAAACTTCAAAATTCTTCTTCTCCCAAACTGGTTGGCAGATTTTCAAATAATTTTGTAGAAATGTTCCTTGGATGACCCTCTATCAGATTCCTTCAAGGCATGTTGATTGGTCGAAAAACATGGCCGCCAGGGTGGCGGGGCTATTTTGCCTTATATGGCTTTAGTGAAAACTTAAAAAATCTTCTTCTCTCAAACTGGTTGGCAGATTTTCAAATAATTTTGTAGAAATGCTCCTTGGATGACCCTCTATCAGATTCCTTCAAGGCATGTTGATTGGTCGAAAAACATGGCCGCCAGGGGGGGCGGGGCTATTTTGCCTTCTATTTTCAAATAATAATACCCACTTTCAGATTCCTTCAAGCTATGTTGATTGGTCAAAAAACATGGCCGCCAATGGGCAGGGCTATTTTGCATTATATGGCTATAGTGAAAATTTAAAAAATCTTCTTCTCCAAAAGTGTCAGGCCGATTTTCATATTTTTAAATAATTTTGTAGAAATGTTCCTAGGGTGACCCTCTATCAGATTCCTTCAAGCCAAGTTGATTGGTTGGAAACTATGGCCACCAGGGGGCGGGCCTTATATAGCTAAAGTAAAAAACCCAACAACAGGTGAGCGATTCCAGGGCCATCATGGCCCTCTTGTTAGAATCCATAGATAAATATGACCACAAGGGTGAATTGCTTGTTTTCCTTGTATGCATATCGTAAGGACATTGGAAACAGTGATTTCTATTAAATCAGGTGAGCAATTGCGGTCCATCATGGTCCTCTTTTTAGCTCACCTGTGCACGAAGTGCTCAAGGTGAGTTATTGTGATCGCCCTATGTCCGGCGTCCGTTGTCCGTCGTCAGTCGTCCGTCGTCCGTCGTCCGTCAACATTTTCTCCTCTGTAACCGGTGGGTCAACTGGGATGAAACTTCACAGAAAGCATCCTCTCAATGTCCTCACCAGAATTCCTTAAAATTTTCGGGATCCATGCAGAATTCTGGTTTCCATGGCAACGAAATGAAAAAACTTCAAAATTCTTAAAAAATCTTCTCCTCCGAAAGTGTCAGGCCGATTTTCAAATAATTTTGTAGAAATGTTCCTCGGGTGACCCTCTATCAGATTCCTTCAAGCCATGTTGATTGGTCGAAAAACATGGCCGCCAGGGGGGGCGGGGCTATTTTTCCTTATATGGCTATAGTGCAAACTTAAAAAATCTTCTTCTCCAAAAGTGTCCGGCCGATTTTCAAATAAATTTGTAGAAATGTTCCTTGGGTGACCTTCTATCAGATTCCTTCAAGCCATGTTGATTGGTCAAAAACATGGCCGCCAGGGGGCGGGGCTATTTTGCCTTTTATGGTTATAGTGCAAACCTTAAAAAATCTTCAACATCTTCTCCTCAGTAACCGGTGGGTCAATTGGGATGAAACTTCACAGAAAGCATCCTCTCAATGACCTCACCAGAATTCCTTAAAAATTTTGGGATCCATGCAGAATTCTGGTTTTCATGGCAACGAAACGAAAAAAACTTCAAAATTCTACTTCTCCCTAACTGGTTGGCAGATTTTGAACTTATTTTGTAGAAATGTTCCTTGGGTGACTCTCTATCAGATTCCTTGAAGCCATGTTGATTGGTCGATATACATGGCCGCCAGGGGGGGCGGGGCTTTTTTGCCTTATATGGCTATAGTGAAAACTTAAAAAATCTTCTCCTCCAAAAGTGTCAGGCCGATTTTCAAATAATTTTGTAGAAAAATTCCTTGGATGACCCGCTATCAGATTCCTTTAAGCCATGTTGATTGGTCGAAAATCATGGCCCCCAGGCGGGGCGGGGCTTTTTTGCCTTATATAGCTATAGTGCAAACTTAAAAAATCTTCTCCTCCAAAAGTGTCGGGCCGATTTTCAAATAATTTTGTAGAAATGTTCCTTGGATGACCCTCTATCAGATTCCTTCAAGCCATGTTGATTGGTCAAAAAACATGGCCGCCAGGGGGCGGGGCTATTTTGCCTTTTATTGCTATAGTGAAAACTTAAAAAATCTTCTCCTTCAAAAGTGTCAGGCCGATTTTCAAATAATTTTGTAGAAATGTTCCTAGGGTGACCCTCTATCAGATTCCTTAAAGCCAAGTTGATTGGTTGGAAACTATGCCCGCCAGATGGCGGGGCTTATATAGCTAAAGTGAAAAAAAAAATCAGGTGAGCGATTCCAGGGCCATCATGGCCCTCTTGTTTTAGATCACCTAGAGCCAAAGGCTCAAGGTGAGCTATTCTGATCACTCTGTGTCCGTCGTCCGTCGTTAACTTTTAGCTTTAAACATCATCTCCTCCTGAACCGCAAGAACAATTTCCACCAAACATCACAGGAATGTTCCTTTGGTGGTCCTCTTTCAAAATTGTTCAAAGATTTAAATTCCATTGAGAACTTTGGTTGCTGCGGCATCAGAAAGGGGACAAAATGTCCAAACTTTAAAAATCTTCTCCTCCGAATCTGCCTGTCAGATTCAAATATAATTTGGTAGAAATGTTCCTTGGGTGACCCTCTATAAAAATTGTTCAAGCCATACTGATTGGTCGAAAAACATGGCAGTCAGGCGGCATCAAAAAAGGGGCAAAATGACAATACTTTAATAAAGCATCCTTATAAAAGTGCTTGTCTGATTTAAAGATAGTTTTGTAGAAATGTTCTTTCATTGATCATCTACATACTTTGTCAAGCCATATTGATTTGTTGAAAGGCATAGTAACCAAGCAGCATCAGAAAAGGAGTAATTAAACTTTTTGCTTCAAATGACATATGGTTATTAGATTTATGGTCTAAGGGAGGTAACACTTGGCAGAGTATTATGCAAGGGTTGTCTTCAACAGGAAGTGGAAAGTTAAAATCGCAACCTTTCTGGTCTCAACAGCAGATGGAAATAAAAGTTTGTTATTGAAAGTGAACAAGCAATTATGACATGATTTGTCATGGACATGAATGTTCTTTTGTTGATCCTCTTTCAAAATTGTGCAAAGACTTGCATTCTATGTAAAACTTTGGTTGCTGCAGCATCAGAACATGAGTAAAACGACCAAACTTTAAAATCCTTTTCCTCCATAATCTGCTTGTCAGACTCCAAGATAATTCAGTAGAAAGAATCCTTAAGTGACCCTCTAAAAAAACTGTTCAAGCCATATTGGTTTATATTAAAAACAGATCAAGAAAGGTGCAAAATGACAAAAACTTAATAATTCAATTATAATTGAAGTTCTTGTTAGATTTCAAGATATAAATGACCTTTACTTATAAGCTGTTTCTTGAGAAGTGTTCACTCCTTGAAGTTCTAATTGCACTCCTTGATCTTTTTCCCAGATATTTCTACTAATTTACTATCAATCAGGTGATCGATTTAGGGTCATCTTGGCCCTCTTGTTTAAAATCCCCCCCAAGGATCTCCAGGATGAGTTAAGCATTATCATGTTTAACCATCAACTTTCAGACCTATGCTGGAGTATAAGCAGCAAGACATCTTGACAAAATATTGTGGCAAAAGGAAATATTCCTTATAATATATGATTTCAACTTTCTCAAAAAAATTAAACTCTTTCCAATGAACATACTTTTGTTTATCAAGATGTCATAATTTTTGTCTAGATATTTTAAAGTTGTCTGCTGCATATTTATTTTGTATGAGGAAAAGGGTTACTGGTAAATGAGAAAATGCTCGTTCTAATGGGCATCATATCGTGTTCTTGCAAAAATGTCCAAGTTTCCAAAAATACACCCATCACACAAACAAGCAAACTGTTTATCAAATAAAGGAACTGTGGTGCAAAGGTAGAGGGTTGGCCTCTCCTACCAAAGGTCTCGGGTTAGAGTCCTGTGATGAGCGGGTTCTGACTTGGATTTTCCACACAAACGGCAAGATTACCGGTTAAGTCTCCAGGAAGCAGACATCGAGCGTGATTTATATATGCTGAAAATTATTTCACAATCGTTTTTAAAAAAATAAGTTTAAACTAATCACAGTATCAGTTGAATTGTCAGTCTGTCTGTTGGTCAGTATGACATATGAACTTATTGAACAAACTACTTCCTCAACTTTTATGTTTAACCCCACTTTCCAACATACAACAAATCTGCAGCAGACAAATTATGGAAAAAATCTTTATATGAAAGTACAATATAGTCTTCGATCTCCCTTTGAACTTACCATTAAGGTAGATTGTGTCGTTATTAACCTTTTCCAATATACAGACATGTTTTGCCATCTCTGCAGCAGACTGCTTTTAAACAAAATGTGGCAAATCAAGAAATTGCTCAAGATGACCAACATCTCCATTTGTCACAATATTTTCAACTATGTTTTGATATTAATATTTTCATTTATAGTAAGTTTCCACGTATTTGCCTCAATGGTTATAAAATCGTCTCCTTCAGATGTGTTGTTTGAAGGGTTAAGCCACATTTAATGAAAGTTCTAGTTTCAAATGTAATTTCTAACAAAGCGTTATATATATAAGCCATCTACATGATTTAAAGAGTTAATCTTTAATTGTTGTATATGTTATAGCATCTGATGTATCCTTGATAGAGAATGTTGATGAGTTGGAGGTGTATGGGTCCAGTGAAAACCCTTCAGGGACCACTATTACAGCTTTCGTGTTTGAGGTAAGGCCATAACTCAACAATGTTGAACTGAGTATGAGCTTTCAAGTCTTTTTACAGTAATATAATTATATAATTAAGACATGCATGTATTTTTAGCTGGACTTTTCAGAGAATATGAGAGCTATTCTACTCACACTGGCGTAGGCGTCACACCTTGGTTAAAAGTTTGCGTGCAACTACATTAAGAGTCTATATCTCAGTTACTACTTGAAGCATTGCATTGAAACTTTATACCACCCTTCCCATCCATCACAGCTATGTATTTTAGGAAGTAAGAAAACTCTATCCTGCATTTATTGCAAATTATGGCCCTTTTTTAGATCACCTAGAGCCAAAGGCTGAAGGTGAGCTATTCTGATCACTTTTTGTCCGTCTTCCGTCGTCTGTCGTCCGTCATTAACATTTTATGATTTAGATCATCTCCTCCACATGACCAATTTCAACCAAACTTCACAGGAATGTTCCTTTGGTGGACCTCTTTCAAAATTGTTCAAAGATTTAAATTCCATCGAGAACTTTGGTTGCTGCGGCATCAGAGGGGGAAAATTGCCAAATCTTAAAAAATCTTCTTGTCCAAAAATACTTGCACGTTTTAAAAATTATTTTGCACAAATGTTCCTTGTTAACACGATAGTCTTCACTTTTGATTGAATCTCAACCAAACTTATACAGTAGTTAGATATCCATGAGAGCTCGGTTCCTTTCGAAAACAAGCCAGATCCGCCCATGCATGACTGGATTATGGCCCTTGAAATGGTCAAAATTGCTATAAAAGAGCTTGTTAACACGATACAGTCTTCACTTTTGATTGTATCTCAACCAAACTTATACAGTAGTTAGATATCCATGAGAGCTCGGTTCCTTTCTAAAAAACGGCCAGATCTACCCATGCATGGCTGGATTATGGCCCTTGAAATTGTCAAAATTGCTATAATACAGCTTGTGAACACAATAGAGCTTCCATTTACTATCTGATCTTCACCAAACTTAGATGGTATTTGAATATTGATGACATATTGGTTCCTTTTGAAACAAGCCAGATCAATGCCAGTAGAGTATAGGCCCTCATGGGCCTCTTGTCCTTATATGTGCATTGTTAAAATTTTAAAAATCTTCTTGTCCAAAAGTACTGGCCTGATTTATAAATTATTTTGCACAAATGTTCCTTAAGACATTCTCTACCAAGATTGTTCAAATATTTCCGATCCGTTGAAAAACATGGCCGCCAGGGGGCGGAGCTTGTTTTCCTTATATTTGCATTGTTAAAACTTTAAAAATCTTCTTGTCCAAAAGTACTGGACCGATTTGAAAATTATTTTGCACAAATGTTGCGTGGGGCACCTTTACCAAGATTGTTCAAATATTTCCTATCCGTTGAAAAACATGGCCACAAGGGGGCGGAGCTTTTTTTACGTATATGTGCATTGTTTAAACTTTAAAAATCTTCTTGTCCAAAAGTATTAGCCCAATTTGAAAATTATTTTGCACAAATGTTCCTTGGGGCACCCTTTACCAAGGTTGTTCAAATATTTACGATCCGTTGTAAAAACATGGCCGCCAGGGGGCGAAGCTTTTTTTCCTTATATGTGCATTGCAGGGCTTCGGAAGACCGGTAAAAGTGCCAGTCCGGACCAGAATTCAAATCCCCAGACCGATTGCAATCTTAAAACTTGTAAAAAAATTGGTCCGAGATTTTATAATATTTATAAAATCTCGTTAATACCTATGCTATTTATGTCACTGTGTAAACGAAATACCTATAAAATCCAATAAAAGTACACACGCCCTTTGTTTCTAAAGTGTAGGATAACCTTCGAGAGAGTCACTTACTATGATGTAATCAAGATAAGCTGTCCGGTAATCAGTGCTTATTACTAGTTGATCAGTTTAACATATTTTAATGAATTAATATGTTATTTTTATTTTCGTTTCGGACCGTTCGTAATTTTCAAACTGTTACAAATGATCTACGCTGTTTCAAACTATTATGCAACAGGTACACTGAGAACAGTCATCTGTAAACCTTCGAGATAGTCACTTACCGTGACGTAAACAGAATTATTGATCTAATTAAATTTGACAACCGTGTAAACTGATCGATTACCTCGATTATGAATGGATGACGGAATTATCCGAGAAAATCCCATTGAATGCATGCGGTAATAATTTCATGCATCTGATTGGCTGTTGGGGGTTATTAGGGAATTTCCATAGGTCACATGACCTTTATGACCTTTCAAGATGGCAGGGAAAAAGAGAAATTTACGAAACGTTTCGTAAAAATAAATTTGTCACTGCATATTTTATAAGGCAGAAGTTTTAACTTCATTTCATTTAATTTGTACTTCGATACTTTAGTGAAAGGGCTCAACTTAATTTACTTGCGATGTTCATAAAGTCAAATGACCGGTTTGGCAATGCGAATCATGTTGACAAAGAGAACCAGTTACCGGTTCATAATTTACCTAAAAAATGTCTTTCTCTAATTATTTCAGTCAAGGTAATTCCAAAACAACAAAGACCCTTTTTTGTAGTAATTTTTGTAATCACATTTTATCCGGCGTCCGTCCGTCGTGTGTGGTGCGTCGTCCGTCGTCAACATTTGAGCTTGTTAACACTCTACGGGCTACATTTTGCATCCAATCTTCATGAAAGTGTATCAGAACGTTCATCTCCATAAAATCTTGGACAAGTTCGAAACTGGGGTCCAAAACTAGGTCACTAGGTCGAATTGAAGGGAAATCTTGTTAACACTCTGGAGGCCACATTTTCAACTTGAGCATGTTGAAACTGTATCAGAATGATTGTCTTGATGATATGTAGGTCAAGTTCGAACATGGGTCACGTCAGGTCAAAAAGTAGGTCACTAGGTCAAATTGAAGGAAAATCTCGTTAACACTCCCAGAGGCCGCAATTTTTGCTTCAGCAGTTTGAATTTTGTCAAAATGTTTTTTTTAAAAAATATCTAGGTCAAGTTCGAATATGGGTTATGCCGGGTGAAAAACTAGGTCACTAGGCCAAATTGAAGGAAAATCTTGTTAACACTTTTGATGCCGCATTTTTGGCTTCAGCTGCTTGATCAGAATGTTTGTCTTAAAGATATCTAGGTCAAGTTCAAATATGGGTCATATTGGATCAGAAACTAGGTCACTAGGCCAAATTGAGGGAAAATCTTGTTAACTCTGTAGAAGCCGCATGTTTTGCTTCAGCGGCTTGAAATTTAGTCAGAATGTTGAGCTGAATGATATCTAGGCCAAGTTCGAATATGGGTAATGCCGGGTCAAAAACTAGGTCACTAGGTCAAATTTAAGAAAAATCTTGTTAACACTTTGGATGCCGCATTTTTTGCTTCAGCAGCTTGAAATATTTGTCAGAATATTTTTCTAAATGATATCTAGGCCAAGTTTGGATATGGGTCATGCCGGGTTAAAAACTAGGTCACTAGGCCAAATTGAAGGGTAATCTCGTTAACACTCTGGATATTGCATTTTTAATTTCAGCATGATAAAACTTTATCAGAATGTTTTTCTTGCTGATATGTAGGCCAAGTTCGAATATGGGTCATGCTGGGTCAAAAACTAGGTCACTAGATCAAATTGAAGGAAAATCTTTTGAACACTTTGGATGCCGCATTTTTTGCTTCAGTAGCTTGAAATTTGGTCAGAATGTTTGTCTGAATTATATCTAGGTCAAGTTCGAATATGGGTCATATTGGATCAGAAACTAGGTCAATAAAGGAAAATATTGTTCAAACTCCGGAGACCGCATTTTTACATTGAGCAAGTTGAAACTTTGTCAGAATGTTGTCTTGATGATATCTAGTCCATGTTGGAATATGGGTCATATCAGGTACAAAAATATAGATCACTAAGCCAAATGAAGGAAAATATTGTTAACACTGTGGAGGTTGCATCAGAATAATTGTCTTGATGTGTTTTGCATTGCAGTACATTGTATAACTAGAAAGGTTGTTTTTATGAAAAAACATATGTCTCCCCATTGCAGTTTGTCAATGATTATTAAAATATTGAACAAGGGGAGATAACTTTGCAACAAAGTGGCCCAGAGTTATAATTCTTGCAAGGTGCACAACTTCACATTGCCATCTATCTATATTCCAAGTTTCAATAAATTCCTTCAAGTAGTTTCTGAGTTCTACTCTGGACAAAGTTTACACTATTAAAATATTGAACAATGGGAGATAACTCATAATTATTGCAAGGTGCACAACTTCACATTGCCATCTATCTGTATTCCAAGTTTCAATAAATTCCTTCAAGTAGTTTCTGAGTTCTGCTCTGGACAAAGTTTACACTATTAAAATATTGAACAAAGGGAGATAACTCATAATTCTTGCAAGATGCACAACTTTTCATTGCCATCTATCTATATTCCAAGTTTCAATAAATTCCTTCAAGTAGTTGCTGAGTTCTGCTCTGGACAAAGTTTACACTATTAAAATATTGAACAAGGGGAGATAACTCATAATTCTTGCAAGGTGCACAACTTCACATTGCCATCTATCTGTATTCCAAGTTTCAATAAATTCCTTCAAGTAGTTTCTGAGTTCTGCTCTGGACAAAGTTTACACTATTAAAATATTGAACAAGGGCAGATAACTTTGCAACAAAGTGGCCCAGAGTTATAATTCTTGCAAGGTGCACAACTTCACATTGCCATCTATCTATGTTCCAAGTTTCAATAAATTCCTTCAATTAGTTTCTGAGTTCTGCTCTGGACAAAGTTTACACTATTAAAATATTGAACAAGGGCAGATAAGTTTGCAACAAAGTGGCCCAGAGTTATAATTCTTGATAGGTGCCCAACTTCACATTGCTATTTATCTATGTTCCAAGTTTCAATAAATTCCTTCAAGTAGTTTCTGAGTTCTGCTCTAGACAAAGTTTACACTATTAAAATATTGAACAAGGGGAGATAACTCATAATTCTTGCAAGGTGCACAACTTCACATTGCCATCTATCTGTATTCCAAGTTTCAATAAATTCCTTCAAGTAGTTTCTGAGTTCTGCTCTGGACAAAGTTTACACTATTAAAATATTGAACAAGGGCAGATAACTTTGCAACAAAGTGGCCCAGAGTTATAATTCTTGCAAGGTGCACAACTTCACATTGCCATCTATCTATGTTCCAAGTTTCAATAAATTCCTTCAAGTAGTTTCTGAGTTCTGCTCTGGACAAAGTTTACACTATTAAAATATTGAACAAGGGCAGATAAGTTTGCAACAAAGTGGCCCAGAGTTATAATTCTTGATAGGTGCCCAACTTCACATTGCTATTTATCTATGGTCCAAGTTTCAATAAATTCCTTCAAGTAGTTTCTGAGTTCTGCTCTGGACAAAGTTTACACTATTAAAATATTGAACAAGGGCAGATAAGTTTGCAACAAAGTTGCCCAGAGTTATAATTCTTGATAGGTGCCCAACTTCACATTGCTATTTATCTATATTCCAAGTTTCAATATTATCTGACCATTCGCTCACAAGATATCGCTCGGACAAAAATTGATTTAAATATTGAAAAAGGGGAGATAACTTTGCCAAAAAGTGGCTCAGAGTTATAATTCTTGCCTCTTGCACAACTTCAAGTAGTTTCCGAGTTCTGCTCTGGACAAACAAAAGTTAAGAAGAAGAAGAAGAAGAAGAAGAACTAGAGATTGTAACTAGCAACAGTTACGAACAATTCCCTTGCCTGTTTATTGAACAAGTGCAGATATTTGCAACAAAGTGGCCCAGAGTATTCGGTCATGCTATAATACACTTGAGAAAGTAGTACTACTTGATTAGAAACACATGTACTAAGTTTCAAGTCTCTATCACTTGTCGTTTTTTGAGTTATACAAGTCCGAAAAATCAACCAATCAGAAACGAGTATTCGGTCACGCTCTAATACACTTGCGAAAGTAGTACTACTTGATTAGGAACAGATGTTGAAAGCAGCGTAAAACCCCAATAAATAAAAAAATAAATTGATTAGGAACACATGTACTAAGTTTCGAGTCTCTATCACTGGTCGTTATTGAGTTTTACAAGTCCGAAAAATCGACCAATCAGAATTGAGTATTCGGTCATGCACAAATACACATGAGAAAGTAGTATCACTTGATTGGGAACACTTGTCTCTATCACTTTTCCTTATCGAGTTATACAAGCTCAAAAAATCACCAAATTATTAAAATATTGAACAAGGGGAGATAACTTTGCAACAAAGTGGCCCAGAGTTATAATTCTTGCATCTTGCACATCTTCACAGTGCCATCTATCTATGTTCAAATTTTCAATATTATCTGACCATTCGCTCACAAGATATCGCTCGGACATAAATTGATTTAAATATTGAAAAAGGGGATATAACTTTGCCAAAAAGTGGCTCAGAGTTATAATTCTTGCCTCTTGCACAACTTCACATTGCCATCTATCTATGTTCTAAGTTTCAATAATATCGCTCGGACAAAAATTTGGATAGGAGAAAAAGAATAAAGAAAGAAAGAATAAGAATAAAAAACAGTAGAAAAACAATACGATTCCCAACCAAAGGTTGCGGAATCGTAATAAAAAACAATAGAAAAACAATACGATTCCCAACTTTGTTGGGGAATCGTAATAATACTAAAAAACAATAGAAAAACAATACGATTCCCAACTTTGTAGGAAAATAAAGAATGGTAATAATAAAAAACAATAGAAAAACAATACGATTCCCAACTTTGTTGGGGAATCGTAATAACTACAAATACAGCATGTCCCCCCTTTCGGAGAAGGGGAGACATAATTAAGGTGAGCAATCCAGGGCCATCATGGCCCTCTTGTTTTATTTTTATGTAGACAAAACAAAGTTAACCGTACAGATAAAAGAAATGTATCTTCTGTGCGCAACCAATAATTTTCTAGTACGTACGGGTCGAACAATCTTAAGTACGAACGAGCAATGTAAACACACATGCGCGGTTATGTTCGTCTGCAAATTTTGGAAAATTATGATTTGTAAAGAACCTCTACATTGACATTAACGAGCGATGACACTGTTTATACAACCATCTATGCAAGGTAACCTGCAATAAAGATGAAATTTGTGTATATTTGATTTTAAAAGAGTTTCAATGTAAAAAAAATTAACGGGGTGAAAAAAATTCTGGACCGATTGAGATTTCAAAATTTCCGGAGCCCTGGTGCATTGTTAAAACTTTAAAAATCTTCTTGGCCAAAAGTATTAGCCCGATTTGAAAATTATTTTGCACAAATGTTTCTTAAGGGAACCCTCTATCAAGATTGTTCAATATGTCTGATCCGTTGAAAAACATGGCCGCCAGGGTTGCTGCGGCATCAGAAAGGGGGCAAAATGTCCAAACTTTAAAGATCTTCTCCTCTGAATCTGCATGTCAGATTCCAATATAGTTTGGTAGAAATGTTCCTTGGGTGAGCCTCACAAAGATTGTTCAAGGCATACTGTTTGGCTGAAAAACATGGCATTCAGGAGGCATCAGAAAAGGGGCAAAATGACAAAATTTGGAAATTCAATTTTGTTTAAGTTCTTGTCTGATATTAAGGAAATTGAACAGGAATCCTACAAAAAAAAAAAAGGAAATTGAATAGGAATCCTACTTCAGTGATCCTCTACTTAATTTGTTCAAGCCGTAGTGATTGGTTACAAAATCAAAGCAACCTCGCGTCATCACAAAAGGTGTAAATTGAACTTTTAGCTACATTTGTCATATTCCAAGATAATTTGGCAGAAATGCTCTTTGGGTGACTCTACAAAAACTGTTCAAGCCATATTGATTTCATTGACAAACAGGGCAGCAAAGCGGCATCAGGAAAGGTGCAAAATGACAAAACTTTATAATTCTATTCTTATTAAAGTTCTTGTTAGATTTCAAGATACAAATGGCTTTTACTGATAAACTATTTCTTTAACTGAGTGTCCACTCCTTGCAGTTTCATTTGAACTCCTGATCAAATTTTCACAGATATTTGCGGTTAAATATTTGCTTCTAATTTACTATCATTCAGGTGATCGATTTAGGGCCATCTTGGCCCTCTTGTTTACTTAAAAATTCTGATTCATGTTTTGTGTGCAACTACATTAAATTAAGTCTACACATCTCAGTAACTACTTGATGCATTGCATTGAAACTTAATACAGTTGTCCCCATGCATCACATCTTTGTAAGCAATCAAGTAGTATTACTCTATCCTGCATCTATTGCATATTATGGTCCTTTCTTTTACTTAGACATTCTGGTTTAAGTTTTGCGTGCATCTACATTAAGAGTTCATATCTCATTAACTTCTCAATGCATTGCAACTTTATACAGCCCTCAACAACCATCACATTTAAGTTAAAGATCAAGTCGGATAACTCTTTCCTGCATGTTACGCAAATAGTGGCCCTTTTTATACCCCCTTCAAAGAAGAGGGGGTATATAGGAGTCACTGTGTCGGGCTGTCGGTTGGTCGGTCGGAAGCCATATTTTGTCCGGCCTATTTCTTACAAACCACTGGATGGAATTCAATAAAATTTTACATGGAGCTTCTATACCAAGAGGAGATGTGCATATGGTTACAATTGCATGATATTTTACAGAGTTATGACCCTTTTACTAATTAAGTTATGGTGTAGGTTAAGGTGCTGTTTAGGTGTTTTTTTGTCCGGCCTATTTCCAAACCACTGAGTGGAATTCAATAAAATTTTACATGAAGCTTCTATACCAAGAGGAGATGTGCATATCCTAAAGGGGTTACAATTGCATGGTATTTTACAGAGTTATGGCCCTTTTACTAATTAAGTTATGGTGTAGGTCAAGGTGCTGTTTAGGGGGTATTTATCATCTTCAGTGATAGTTCTAGTTGTGTTTGATGTTCTGGAGTTGAGTACATTAAGAGATCATATATATCTCAGTTACTACTTGCATTGAAACTTTATCCAACCCTTCTCACTCATCACACCTATATGAATTAGGATCCATATTTCAGTATTTACTTGATGCTTGCATTTAAACTAAATTACAACCCTTCCCAACTATCACACCTATGTAGATTATTAAGTTAGATAACTCTATCCTGCATTTAATGCAAGTTATTGCCCTTTTTAGCTCCACTGGCTGAAAGCTAGTTGAGCTTATGTCATGGCGTATTGTCTGGCGAACGTCATGTGTGTGTGCGTCAACTTTTTGCTTCAAAACAACTTCTCCCTAACCACTTCGCCAATTGGGATGAAACTTCACAGGAAGCATCCTCTCATGTCCTATAATAAATTCCTTCAAATTTTTGGATCCATCCATGCAGTATTCTGGTTTCCATGGCAACTGAAAGAAAAAAATAGTTAAAAACTAAAAAAAAAAAAATCCGAAAGTGTCTGACCGATCGATTTATAAATAATTTTGTAGAAATGTTCCTTGGGTGACCCTCTATTAGATTCCTTCTAGCAATGTTGATTGGGCTATTTTGCCTTATATGGCTAAAGTAAAAACTTAAAAAATCTTCTCCTTCAAAAGTGTCTGGCATATTTTCAAATACATTTGTAAAATGTTCCTTGGGTGACTCTCTATCTGATTCCTTCAAGCCATCTTGATTGGTCGAAAAACATGGCCGCCAAAGGGCTTTTTTGCCTTATATGGCTTTAGTGAAAATTTAAAATATCTTCTCCTCCGAAACTGTCAGGCCGATTTTCAAATAATTTTGTAGAAATATTCCTATGGTGACCATCTATCAGAATCCTTTAAGACATGTTGATTGGGCGAAAAACTGGGCTGCCAGGGGGCAGGGCTGTTTTGCCTTATATGGCTATATTGAAAACTTAAAAAATCTTCTCCTCCGAAAGATTTTCAATTTTTTTTGTAGAAATGTTCCTTCAAGCCATGTTGATTGGTTTTAAAATATAGCTAACAGGGCACGGGGCTGTTAGCCTTATTATATTGACTTTAGTGAAAACTTTCAAAATCTTCTCCTCCCAAACTATTTGGCCGATTCTCAAATAATTTTGCAGAAATGTTCCTTTGGTGACACTCTACGGGATTCTTTCAAGCCATGTTGATTGGTCATAAAACATGGCCACCAGGGAGGAGGGCTGTTTGGAGATTTTTGCCTAATGGCAGTGGAGCGATAATGGCCCTTTTGGGGCTCTAGTTTTACCTATTAGAAATTCTTGTTAAAGTTTTACATGCAACTACATTAAGAGACCATATCTTAGTAACTACCTGATGTATTGCATTGGAACTATATACTGTCCTTCCCAACCATCCCACCTATGTAAACAATCATGTTCAATAACTCTATCCAGCATAAAATGCAAATTATGGCCCTTTTATGACTTAGAAATTATGGTTGAAGTTTTGCGTGCTACTACATTAAGAGTCCATATCTCAGTTACTACTTGCAGCATTGTATTGAAACGTTATACAACCCTTCTCAATTTCACATCTTTATACACAACCAAGTAAGATAACTCTATCCTGCATATGATGCAAACTATTGCCCTATTTTGAACTTAGAAATTATAGTTAAAGTTTTGCGTGCAACTACATTAAGAGAACATATTTTAGTAAATACTTGATGCATTCAATTGAAACGTTATACAACCCTCCCCAACCATCACACTTGTGTAAAATAACTCGATGCATCAGGTCAAGATCTGGTTAAAAATGGTGAATTATACCTATCTATTTTTTCAGTTGAGACTTCTATTGAACAGAGTTGAAAACAATGTGGCAAATTCAAGGTTTTCAAAAGTTTTCTGCTACAGATGTGTGAAAATTTGGGAATAGTTGATAGATACAGATGTTCATTCCCTTTCCCACATACAACAAATCTACAACAGAGGACTGAAAACATTGGACAAGAATATGGAAAATCTCTATAAATGAAAGCATGATTATTGAAAAGAGTTGAAAACATTTGGGAAAAAGGAGAAATTGCTTATTGTGAGCAATTTATAGCTCGACTTTTTGAAGAATAAGGAGGCTATCGCACTCGCCCCTGGCATCAACGTCTGCATTGGTTAAAGTTTTTTACAAAAACTGATATCTTCTGTACCATCAAACATATTTACTTCAGACTTGGCATACTTGTTGTCCCCCGCTTTCGCGAAAGCGCGGGGACTATTATTTCTCATTCGTCAGTCCGTCAGTCCGTCAGTCAGTCCGTCAGTCCGTCAGTCCGTCACGCTGTCACACTTTCGTTTCCGGGCTATTTCTCTGCAACCGCTTTTTCGAATTTGATGAAACTTCATAGGAAGGATCACCACCAAGTGTAGATGCGCATATCGTGTTTGCGTTCCGGTTGGATTATTTTTCACGGAGTTATGGCCCTTTACCCCTATGTATGACTAAATTCATTTCCGGGCTATTTCTCTGCAACCGCTTTTTGGAATTTGATGAAACTTCATAGGAAGGATCACCACCAAGTGTAGATGCGCATATCGTGTTTGCGTTCCGGTTGGATTATTTTGCACGGAGTTATGGCCCTTTACCCCACCATCAGGCTATGTATGACTAAATTCATTTCCGGGCTATTTCTCTGCAACCGCTTTTTGGAATTTTATGAAACTTCATAGGAAGGATCACCACCAAGTGTAGATGCGCATATCGTGTTTGCGTTCCGGTTGGATTATTTTTCACGGAGTTATGGCCCTTTACCCCACCATCAGGCTATGTATAACTAAATTCATTTCCGGGCTATTTCTCTGCAACCGCTTTTTGGAATTTTATGAAACTTCATAGGAAGGATCACCACCAAGTGTAGATGCGCATATCGTGTTTGCGTTCCGGTTGGATTATTTTTCACGGAGTTATGGCCCTTTACTCCACCATCAGGCTATGTATGACTAAATTCATTTCCGGGCTATTTCTCTGCAACCGCTTTTTGGAATTTTATGAAACTTTATAGGAAGGATCACCACCAAGTGTAGATGCGCATATCGTGTTTGCGTTCCGGTTGGATGATTTTTCACGGAGTTTTACCCCACCATCCGGCTATGTATGACTTAATTCATTTCCGGGCTATCTCTCTGCAACCGCTTTTTGGAATTTGATGAAACTTTATAGGAAGGATCACCACCAAGTGTAGATGCGCATATCGTGTTTGCGTTCCGGTTGGATTATTTTTCACGGAGTTATGGCCCTTTACTCCACCATCAGGCTATGTATGACTAAATTCATTTCCGGGCTATTTCTCTGCAACCGCTTTTTGGAATTTTATGAAACTTCATAGGAAGGATCACCACCAAGTGTAGATGCGCATATCGTGTTTGCGTTCCGGTTGGATGATTTTTCACGGAGTTATGGCCCTTACTTCTGAACCGTAATAGGTACTGCTTTCATATTTCACATGTGTATTCCTTGTGACAACCCCTTTCCATCAATACCAATTTTTGTGACCTTGACCCTGGCGGGGGACCATGATTCTCTGAATTTGCTTGTTTCTTACAGCAATATAGACAACTGTGGCAAGTCCCATAACTCTTGTCAACCATATTTGTACAGTTATGCCCCTTTTGGTACTTATATTTTGTTACTAAAACATAACCCAAGCTATTACTTTGCCATTTCCCAATATTCTTCATCAAACTTTCAAATTATTTTGTTTATGACAACAGGGTTGTGATGAAACCAAAATCTTTGCATCAAAGTCACATTTGACAAAGTTATGTCCCTCTTTGTACTACGATTTTGTCATGATAACTTTTGGAAAGTGTTTTATCTCTAATAGGTGTGTGATAACATTTGGAACATTGCCCCTTGTGGTCAGATAGTCATGGGTGAACCTGCATTTCTATCCGAGGAGTTCAGTAGTAGTGTAGATGCAGATATAGAAATCGTCACCACATCCGGGTATGGAAAAAATGGAGCACTGTCTGTTTTACAGGTATCTATGATTTTTAGCTCACCAGAGCACAAAGTGCTCAAGGTGAGTTTTTGTGATCACCTTTTGTCCGTCGTCAGTCATCCGTTGTCAACATTTGCTTGTTAACACCCTAGAGGCAACATTTTGCATCCAATCTTCATGAAAGTTTATTAGAACATATATCTCCATCAGGCAAAGTTCGAAACTGGGTCATGTCGGGTCAAAAACTAGGTCACTATGCCAAATTTAATGAAAGTCTTGTTAACACTCTGGAAGCCACATTTTTGGCTTGAGCATGTTGAAACTTTGTCAGAATGTTTGTCTTAGTAATATCTAGGCCAAGTTTGAATATAGGTCATGTCAGGTCAAAAACTAGGTCACTAGGCCAAATTGAAGGAAAATCTTGTTAACACTCTGGAAGGCATATTTTAAACTTGAGCATGTTGAAACTTTGTCAGAAAGTTTGTCTTGATGATATCTAGGCCAAGTTCGAAACTGGGTCATGTCGGGTCAAAAACTAGGTCACTAGGCCAAATTGAATGAAAATCTTGTTAACACTGGAAGCCGCATGTTTCGCTTGAGCATGTTGAAACTTTGTCAGAAAGTTTGTCTTGATGATATCTAAGCCAAGTTTGAAACTGGGTCATGTCGGGTCAAAAACTAGGTCACTAGGCCAAATTGAAGGAAAATCTTGTTAACACTCTGGAAGGCATATTTTAAACTTGAGCATGTTGAAACTTTGTCAGAATGTTTGTCTTGATGATATCCAGGCCAAGTTCGAAACTGGGTCATGTCGGGTCAAAAACTAGGTCACTAGGCCAAATTGAATGAAAATCTTGTTAACACTATGGAAGCCGCATGTTTGGCTTTAGCATGTTGAAACTTTGTCAGAAAGTTTGTCTTGATGATATCTAAGCCAAGTTTGAAACTAGGTCATGTCGGGTCAAAAACAAGGTCACTAGGCCAAATTTAATGAAAATCTTGTTAACACTCTGGAAGCCGCATTTTTTGCTTGAGCATGTTGAAACTTTATCAGAATGTTTGTCTTGGTGATATCTAGGCCAAGATCGAATATGGGTCATGTCCTGTCAAAAACTAGGTCACTAGGCCAAATGTAAGGAAAATCTTGTTAACACTCGGGAAACCACATTTTTGGCTTGAGCATGTTGAAACTTTGTCAGAATGTTTGTCTTAGCAACAATATCTAGGTCAAGTTCGAATATGGGTCAGGTCAGGTCAACAACTAGGTCACTGGGCTAAATTATAGAACAATCTAGTTAACACTATAGAGATTGCATTTTTGACTTGAGCAGCTTGAAATTTTGAATGTAGGTCAAAATCCCCTACAGCCAAAATCCCCTAGGCATACACAGACATAATCCCCTATATCATTTTTCCACTACAGACAAAATCCCCTATATGCAAAAATCCACTACAGACAAAATCCCCTAAGGAAAAAATCCCCTACTTCTAATTCCCTACTATATATACATGTACATGTTACATGTCGGTTTAATATGTTATATTTGAGTATTATCATTTTAATGATTAAATTTTGTTAACTAGCTTACACAACACATTAATTTTATTTAATTGTATATTAATTAAAAAGATTAAAGACTGTTTGTTTTTATTTATGGACAAACATTGTCGGTGTTAATCAGAGTAATCAAACCAAAATTTAGTATTTAATTATTCATTCAATAAAGTAATCAATTACAATATAATTAAAATGCCTTATAACAATTAATGCATTGATTGCATAATTTTCAATAAAAAGATTAAAGACTGTTTGTATTTATTTATGGACAAACATTGTCGGTGTTAATCAGAGTAATCAAACCAAAATTTAGTATTTAATTATTCATTCAATAAAGTAATCAATTACAATATAATTAAAATGCCTTATAACAATTAATGCATTGATTGCATAATTTTCAATAAAATTTTGTAGTGTGCATTGTTGTAACACTTCTTTATAGTGAAAATAAAAATGTAAATAAGTTTCTCTTTCTTTCACTCTCTTACCAATGAATAATTTGAAGTAGGGGATTATGTCTGTATGGGATATTGGCATATAGGGGATTTTGTCTGTAGGGGATTTTTTACATTTTCTTGAAAATGTACCTAGGGGATTCTGGCCGTCCACCTGAAATTTTGTCAGAAAGTTTGTCTTGATGATATTGTCGTTGGCGCTGAAAGAGTAAAGTCTGAAATAGTCCATTCTCAGGTGAGTGATTCCAGGGCCTCATGGCCCTCTTGTTCATCTATTACTCTTAAAAGTTCTGTTAAAAATGGAACTAGAAAAAAAAATTCTCCTTTATCTATCTCAAATATTTATAATCACAGCTCCGCCATTTCTTCCCAATGATTACCAAAGGTCATTGTGACTAGCCACATTCTTCTCCTCCAATGGGCTAAATAGTCTATGTTGGAATGTAGCCAGTTGCCTATAAAGAATGTTGTTTGGTGCGAGAAAACCTGAAACACATGATAGGTTCAGTACCTGTCAAACTAGTTTCCAATCAAATGTATAAATGAATTGTAGTGTATGCATATCAATAGATGTAAAATCCTCACTTTTGTGTCACCTGCCATTACAGGGTGTTACAAAGGATCACTTATTTGTCATCGACTCATGACACTTTCATTTAGTGACTTATTTTCTCTTTGAAGGTTGTTGGAACCATATCATCGCAGCATTGTCTATGTGTCAATCAGCCTTGGCAGGTAGACACAGTGGAATCACCTCTCCATTGTCTATCTGTCTTTCTTTCACTGACTGACATATTGGAAGGCAATGAATGTTTCTTGGAACACTTTTGTTAAAAAATAAGATACATTCTGTATACTTTTCATTTAAAAATTGTTGTCGTTATTTATTTGTTGACATTACCTTGCCATTTTAGAGAAGTATCCGACCACAAGTTGTCACAACGTTTGAGTTACCCAGCTGTGTTAATATGTGGACAGTTAAAGGTCCACCTCCACCATCAGAGAACAAGAAACGTAACAATGAAGGGAATAAACAGAAAGAGGAGGAGGATAGTCATGCCTTTCTTATACTGACAACTCCTGATTCTAGTATGGTTAGTGGGTTATCCCTTTCCAACATCCAACTGTTACAGAGGACTTCTGAAAACGTCTGGCAAATCAAGAAATTCCTCTTAATGAGCAATTATTCATTTTGCCTGAATCTGTTTATTATGTTAACACTAATTTCCAAAATTTAATTTTGACGAGATGTTACAGGATCTGTGTTAAAAATGAAGCCTTTCGTATACTTTTTAGCTCACCTCACTTTTTAGGTCAAGGTGAGTTATTGTGATCGCCTTTTGTCCGTCAAGCGGCGTGAGTCATGCGTCAACATCTTCTCCTCAGTAACCAGTTTGTCAATTGGGATGAAATTTCACAGAAAGCATCCTCTCAATGACCTCACCAGAATTCCTTCAAATTTGTGGAATCCATGCAGAATTCTGGTTTCCATGGCAACGAAAGAAAAAAGCTTTAAAATTCTTCTTCTCCCAAACTGGTTGAAACTGGTTGGCAGATTTTCAAATGATTTTGTAGAAATGTTCCTTGAATGACCCTCTATCAGATAGATTCCTTCGAGCCATATTGATTGGTAAAAAAAAATGACCGCCAGGGGGTGGGGCTATTTTGCCTTATATGGCTACACTGAAAATCTTCTCCTCTGAAAGTGTCAGTCCAATTTTTTAAATGATTTTGTTGAAATGTTCCTTAAATGACCCACTATCAGATTCTTTCAAGCCATGTTGATTGGTCTAAAAACATGGCTGCCACGGGGCGGGCGCTATTTTGCCTTGTATGGCTATAGGGAAAACTTAAAAAATCTTCTTCTCCGAAGGTGTCAGGCCAATTTACAAATAATTTTGTAGAAATGTTCTTAGGGTGACCCTCTATCAGATTCCTTTAAGCCATGTTGATTGGTCAAAAACTATGGCTGCTAGGGGGCGGGGCTATTTTGCCTTATATGGCTAAAGTGGAAACTTAAAAAATCTTCTCCTCCGAAAGTATCTGGCTGATTTTCAAATAATTTGGTAGATATGATTCTTGGATGACTCTATCAGATTCCACGAAGCCATGTTGATTGGTACTAAAATATGGCTGCCATGGAGCGGAGCTTTTAGCCTTATATTGGCTTTAGTGAAAACTTTAAAATCTTCTCCTCCCAAACTATTCGGCCATTTTCAAATAATTTTGCAGAAATTTTCTTTATTGGAGATTTACTTTTTGCCTTATGACAGTGGATCGATACTGGTCCTCTTGGGCCTCGTGTTTTTAGCTCTACTGGCCAAAGGCCAGAAGAGCTTATGCTGTGGTGTGGTGTCCGTCGTCTGTGCGTCCGTAAACAATTGCTTGTGAACGCGATACAGTCTTCAGTTTTGATTGAATCTCAATCAAACTTATACAGTAGTTAGATATCCATGAGAGCTCGGTTCCTTTCACAAACCAGCCAGATCCGCCTATGCAAGACTGGATTATGGCCCTTGAAATTGTCAAAATTGCTATAATAGAGCTTGTGAACACAATAGAGGCTCCATTTACCATCTGATCTTCACCAAACTTATACAGTAGTTAGATATATATGAGAGCTCGGTTCCTTTCGCAAACCAGCCAGATCCGGCCATGCAAGACTGGATTATGGCCCTTGAAATTGTCAAAATTGCTATAATTGAGCTTGTGAACACAATAGAGGCTCCATTTACTAACTAATCTTCACCAAACTCAGATAGTAGTTAAATATTGATGAGAGCTCGGTTCCTTTCGAAAACCAGCCAGATGTGCCCTTGCATGACTGGATTATGGCCCTTGAAATTGCTATAATACAGCTTGTAAACACAAAAGAGCCTCCATTTACTATTCAATCTTCAGCAAAACTTAGATAGCAGTTAAATATTGATGAGAGCTCGGTTCCTTTCTCAAACCAGCCAGATCCGCCCATGCAAGACTGGATTATGGCCGTTGAAATTGTCAAAATTGCTATAATACAGCTTGTGAACACAATAGAGGGTCCATTTATCATTTGATCTTCACCAAACTTAGATATTAGTTTTTCTCCCTGTATACAGGGGAGATATATTGTTTTTGTCCTTGGGGTCTGTCTGTCTGTCTGTCCGAAATCGTGTCCGCTCCATATCTCCAAGACGGCTTGAAGGATTTTCATGAAACTTGGGTCACATGTTCACCTCATCAAGGCGATGTGCAGAACCCATGTCTCGACCATACCGGTTCAAGGTCAAGGTCACACTTGAAGGTCAAAGGTTTGAGGTTTTATTTCGTGTCCGCTCCATATCTCCAAGACGGCTTGATTTTCATGAAACTTAGGTCACATGTTCACCTCATCAAGGCGATGTGCAGAACCCATGTCTCGACGATACCGGTTCAAGGTCAAGGTCATGCTTGAAGGTCAAAGGTTTGAGGCTTTATTTCGTGTTCGCTCCATATCTCCAAGACGGCTTGAAGGATTTTCATGAAACTTGGGTCACATGTTCACCTCATCAAGGCGATGTGCAGAACCCATGTCTCGACTGTCTGTCTGTCTGTCTGTATGTCCGTTTGTTCATCCCAAATCGTGTCCGCTCCATATCTCCAAGACGGCTTGAAGGATTTTCATGAAACTTGGGTCAAATGTTCACCTCATGAAGGCGATGTGCAGAACCCATTGTCTGCTTTATAGGTTGGAATGTTTTGAGAGATTTTGACAGATATTTGAGGGGGAGACATCTGTTTTTTGCAAAAACAATTCTAGTTAAATATTGATGAGAGCTTGGTTCCTTTCGAAAACCAGCCAGATATGCCCTTGCATGACTGGATTATGGCCCTTGAAATTGTCAAAATTGCTATAAAACAGCTTGTGAACACAATAGAGCCTCCATTTACTATCCGATCTTCACCAAACTTAGATAGTAGTTAAATATTGATGAGAGCTGGGTTCCTTTCGCAAACCAGCTAGATCCGCCCATGCAAGACTGGATTATGGCCCTTGAAATTGTCAAAATTGCTATAATACAGCCTGTGAACACAAAAGAGCCTCCATTTACTATCCGATCTTCACCATACATACATGCTCTGGATTGAAAATGACCAAAGAACCATACCAGTAGAGCATAGGCCCTCATGGACCTCTTGTTGTCTAAATATGTGGGAACAGGTTACATTTATTCTTGATTGTGATTGTATTACAGATTTTACAGACAGGTCAGGAGATACAGGAGTTAGATCACAGTGGATTCGGGACACAAACAGCCACAATATACGCTGGGAATGTTGGCGATGGGAAATACATCCTCCAGGTCTCATCATCAGGTGTCAGACTTTTGGTTGGAGGTGAGCAAAGGACCAGATAAGAAGGAGAAGTCTGCTCTTTTACCACCTATATTTCTCTTATGGCTCAACCAAACCCTATGTTGTGGGTACTTAAAATAATTGTTTCACTGATTCGGTTCTTTTTTTAGTACCTAGAACATAGGGTTTGAGTGTCAAATAAGGGTTTTGGAATTTGAAAGACCCACCTTATCAGGAGTTCTGGTTGAAAAAAAACTCCTTTTCAAACTGTTCATTGTACAAGACAAGTTTTATGCCCCCAATATAAAAGACTGTAACGAATTAACCTTAACGTGTTAAAGGTAAAGACATCCAGTAAATTGAGGCTGTTTCAAATAATTGAATACTTGTAAGAAAATAAGGAATAGAAAATATTTCGAATTCATACTACAAATTGCAGATAGAAGTTGAAGACTTGATGAACAATTACTGCTCTTACTTTTACTATTTCCATACAAAATATATGTTACAACAAAGTCTGTAAATTGAGGGGTCCTGTGTTCCAGTCCTGGTTCAGTTATTCATCCTTTCCAATGATTTACAAAAGTCGTTTGACTGGCGTCTTTCATCTTCTATCAATTTGCTTAACTTGGAAGGAAGAATGTTGTGTGGAGTATTAGATTGTGTAGTCAAGAAACACAAGGGTAGATAAGTTTGGTAACTGGTGTTCTTAAGTAAATTAGCATGTCTGGCATGAACCAATAATGGCGACTAGATTTGTCACCTTTAGTCTGGTACCTGGTGTAGATCTACTATTAGTTAATTAGTATGTCTGGCATGAAACAACAATGGCGACTAGATTTGTCACCTTTAGTCTGGTACCTGGTGTAGATCTACTATTAGTTAATTAGTATGTCTGGCATGAAACAACAATGGCGACTAGATTTGTCACCTCACCTTATATATCCCTATCATGTATATAGTAAATAAGTAAATAAACAACTGATTTTCGTAACCTCTACAGTGGATCAACTTGATGTTTGGAATCAAATACATAAAAGTATTTTGAAACAAACTACATTCAGAGTTTGAAATGTTAACTCCTTGGTCCACAAAAAGGTTCTCTCCATAGCACTTAGATTACTTCACCATTTCCAAAGGGACGTCGTCATTATTGGGGTATGCCTGACCCTTTATTGTAATGGTTGGGGTAGGTAAGTCCCGACCATTAGGTACATTAACTGGACATAGTAACATAACTAAAATACGGTTGAAAATGGTGTTACATTCCAATCCAACAATCAACGGCTACACAGACATAAACATTTGTCTGCATCAGATTAACACTAACCCCTTCCCACATACACCATTTCTTGGCAAAAACAAGAGAAAAATGAGAGTTATAACTATTAAAAAGAGTTCAAAACTTTGTGGCAAAAGGTGAAATTGCCCTACTTCAGAGTCATCAGAAAACATCTGTATGTGGGAAAGGGTTATAACATGTTTTACATGTAAAGTCCAACCTTATTAAAGACCATCCATGGAAAGAGAACAATCTGGACTTTGTTCACAGCTGGTCTTCATTTACAGGGTCATTTATGCAGAAGATGACCAAATGGGAAATTAAAAGTGTGGTTGCTATAGACTGGGAATTGCCAGACAAAGGTGTTCTTTAGTACAGGTTTGACTGTATATCATTTCCATTTCAGTGGATCAAATTCAGCACATTCCAATAGAGATGGGGACACCAATAGTCAATTGTTCTGTAGCTGATCCCTATATATTGATAATGAGTGATGAAGGCAGTATAATGATGTTAGTATTGAGACATGATGGCCCTGGTACCACAGCTAGGCTAGTGCTCAGTAAACCTCTAGTTTCTAATGTAAGTTTTACTTACGTATTTTGAGCCATGCAACCCAAAATTTGACCATCTGATTTTTAGTTGAGCTTATATCATGGAGATTTGTCCGTCGTGTGTGCGTGTATGTGTCAACGTTTTGCTTCAAACGACTTCTCCTCCCAAACCACTTAGCTAATTGGGATGAAACTTCATAGGAAGCATCTTCTCAATGTCCTCTCCTAAATTCCTTTAAATTTTCTGGATCCATGCACAATTCTGGTTTCCATGGCAACCGCAAGAAAAAAACTTTATAATTCTTCTCCTCCAAAACTGGCCGATTTTCAAATTATTTTGTACAAATGTTCCTCGGATGACCCTCTATCAGATTCCTTCAAGCCATGTTGTTTGGTCGAAAAACATGGCGGCCAGGGGGCAGGGCTATTTTGGCTTCTACTGTTAAGAACCTAGTGAAATTGACAATCTCAACGGAATGTGATTGGATCTTGAGCATGATTAGAACGAAGTTGGAATGCTTTAAGAGCTTTAAGAGCGGAATGGAATTTTGTGCTCTGAAACAATTATAAAGAATGAAAAAAGTCCAATCACATGAATGCTTTGCTCATTGAACGGTTGCAACAATTTACTCGATAATTATTTTACGAAACAATTTTTTATAAAAAAAAAGGAGTGTACAAAAGCAATCAATTTGATTTGAACGGATAAAAGCAATCACAATGATTTGAACGACTGTTGGAATATTTTCAAATTTTCTGGATCCATGCACAATTTTGGTTTCCATGGCAACCGCAAGAAAAAAACTTTATAATTCTTCTCCTCCAAAACTGTGGACGATTTTCAAATTATTTTGTACAAATGTTCCTCGGATGACCCTCTATCAGATTCCTTCAAGCCATGTTGTTTGGTCGAAAAACATGGCGGCCAGGGGGCAGGGCTATTTTGGCTTCTACTGTTAAGAACCTAGTGAAATTGACAATCTCAACGGAATGTGATTGGATCTTGAGCATGATTAGAACGAAGTTGGAATGCTTTAAGAGCTTTAAGAGCGGAATGGAATTTTGTGCTCTGAAACATTTATAAAGAATGATAAAAGTCCAATCACATGAATGCTTTGCTCATTGAACGGTTGCAACAATTTACTCGATAATTATTTTACGAAACAATTTTTTATAAAAAAAAAGGAGTGTACAAAAGCAATCAATTTGATTTGAACGGATAAAAGCAATCACAATGATTTGAACGACTGATGGTATAGAGCGGAATGTGAACTGTAAATTTGTCAATTTCATGATGTTCCTAACTGTAAACAGCTAAGAACTTCATGAAATTGACACTCTGAGTGTTCCAGGGCCATCATGGCCCTCTTGTTTTTAGCTCACCTGTCATATAGTGACTAGGTGAGCTTTTGTGATCGCCCTTTGTCCATCGTCTGTCGTCCGTCGTTTGTCCACAATTTCTTTTGAACACGATACAGTCTTCATTTATTATCCGATGTTTACCAAACCTATTCAGTAGCTAGATATACGAGGGGTGTCTCAGAAGTTTGTGGACTTTTCTTATAAGTTTTGTTTTAACAGATAGAATTACTTGTTATTAACGTTAAACAATCTTTGGTCTTCATGGAATGAAATAAATGTAAAATTGCTGCAATTGCATTCATATTATACCTATAACGCGTTGCTATGGAAACCTAGAAACGTCCACCCGGTGCACACCAATTTTAAGTTACTTATTATAAGCAATGTCTTCTCCTAAATACGCAAAATAGTAAGTTCTCGCTGTGTTTTATCCGTGCATACATGACAGGATTATGGCCCTTTAAAATTGGCAAAATTGCTATAATTGACCTTGTGAACAAGTTAGTCATCATTTATTATCCGATGTTTACCAAACTTATACAGTAGCCTGATATACATAAGAGCTCGGTTCCTTTTCAAAACCAGATCAACCCATGCATGACAGGATTATGGCCATTTTTAAAGGGCCATAATCCAGTCATGCATGAACAGCAAAATTGCTATAATTGGCATTATTTATTTTCCGATGTTTACCAAACTTATACAGTAGCTAGATATACATAAGAGCTCGGCACCCAGATTGAATCATTGCCCTTTAAAATTGGCAAAATTGTTATAATTGACTTTGTGAACACAATAAAAAAATTAATTTAAATTTATTTGTCACATGTCCTTTACATTGGCAATATTGACAAATTGTTGGATGATGCAGATCTATATTGAAAACAGAAATTCTACCTTTACATTCGCTCCTGGAGAAGGTCAACAACCTCTCAGTATTTTTCAAGATAAAGATTCAGAATGTTCCTTAAGTGACCCACTATCAGATTCCTTCAAGCCATGTTGATTGGTCGAAAAACATGGCCGCCACGGGGCGAGGCTATTTTGCCTTATATGGCTTGAGTGAAAACTGTAAAAAATCTTCTCCTCCGAAAGTGTTTGGCCGATTTTCAAATAATTTTGTAGAAATATTCCAAGGGTGACCTTGTTCCAGATTCCTTCAGGCTATGTTGATGGTCGAAATCTATGGCCGCTAGGGGGCGGGGCTTATATGACTAAAGTGAAAAAAAATAAAATCAGGTGAGCGATATAGTAGGGCCATCATGGCCCTCTTGATAAATCATGAGGATAAATTTACTGAAAATTACTACAACCATTTTCTAACATCAACTTCTTAACATTTTGTCACTGATTAAAGGCCCTTATTTCAAGATTGAACTTAAAATGTATCCACCTTGTTACATATTGACCTAACCTACTGTCATGGGCATTGAAGAAAAATGGGAGACATTTAACATTCCAGTTATTTTTTTAATTCACAAGTAAATCTTCTATCCAAATACTTTGGCATGATTTGGCCACAGTTAAAGTACCAATATCTTAATTCCACTGGTCTTCAAGTAATTGCCATATGGAATTATGGAATGCATGCTGCTGGAGATAGGATGGTGCCACTTCCTTAAAAAAATTCAGAAATCATATTTCAAGTTTCCTCCCTTGAATTTGTCTCCATATTCCATCCAGTACATGTATATATCTAGCTCCATATATACTTTATCATTCCTGTCTCCGTATACTATAATATTAATTCTTATCAAATTGTCTCCACTTTAGGTCCACCTGTTCCGAGCAAACCCAAAGCATGTTAATGCAAAATTAAGTAATGTTCCAATTAATGGATGGCATCCCTCCAAATTGGTCATCTCAAAGATTATTCCTTGAGCCATATTATGGAAAGGATAAACCACCCATACCTATGTAACATATTGAATCATTTTGTAAATTATTTAAAATAGCTAAATTAAGTTGAGAGCGGCACCACCCCACCCCCAGAAGCCTAGAGTTTTCCGCCACAGCAAAATGTGTATATATTTTGTCCCCCAAAATCATAGGCCTTAACCCTGAATGAAACGCTTTTCAACATTATTTAAGAAGTCTCCAATAGCCTCCCCAACAGAGAAGATCAACAACTCATTTCCAATATCTGACAAATGAACAAGATCGGGGCGGAAGAAACCCGGTGTGTGTTTATCTATAGATTTTATGAAGAGTGATCTCCCCTTAGGGTTAGATAAAACAAAAGTTGAAATGGTACGGTTAATTTTTTCCCTTTTTTTGTTAAATTTTTCATTGTCACCCTCATCTCCTGAGAACCTATCCCATGATATTCTGGGAAGTATAAATAGCCAAATAATTGTTGCTTTTGGAAAGGTTTCAAAGAGGTATACCATTTCTTGTTTAATTAGTCTTATTGTCTTACACTGGTTGGTTTTGGTGACGTTATTGCCACCTATGTGGATTACTATCATATCAGGGGTTATCCCTTCTAGTACTCTTCTCTGAATTTGTGTGTGCAAGCCCTCAATGGTCAAGCCACTATATCCATCCCAATGCATGTTACAACTTTCAAAAGCTTTTCTGTTCAGTTGGTAGAATTTTGCCCCAGCCCACCTTATCAGTGAATCACCAATTATCCAAATGTCTGAAAAAGAGAATTATGAACCTTCCGATGCCACGGCAGACATATTGGTTTGACCTATTCACATTCTAATGTAACGGGAATAAGAATTGGAGGACCAACGCCCCATTAATTTGATTTTTTCGTCAGGGATCCCACGAAGGGCAAGATCTGTTGCCCTACCAATGCGAAAACTGTGTGTAAGAATTTGCGATTTACAGCCAATTTTTTGGCATACTTTAGCAAGTACTGATGAAAATTGATATCTTGTCAATGCCTTACCATTAGCATGACAGAAAAATAACCTTGACTTAGCGGGTGACATTGTTGCAAACTCTTTCAAAGAAGTAATGCATTTCTCAGACTCTTCTGTAAAATGGATGGAAATGAAGGTTGGTTTTCCAGTTTGATTAGTTTTGCTAATTCTTATACGAATTGTTACTGAATTGTCTTCCTTATTGAAATTGACATCATCTTTATTTAAAGCTCTTTCGACTGCATTCCAAGAACACACAACCAGTTCGCTTATTCTAAAAAGTCTGAAATATGCTAGATAAAAAACAGCCGTAAAAAGCAAGGTTTCATATCTTGAAAGGCACACATCCTTTAAAGAATCTGTTAACTTATGTAACATGGTAATTGATATTGGCATGCGATAATCAGGCTTTTGACGCAAGCGCTTGCATCCCTCAAGCATTTTCTTAATGACAAAGTTTTCTGATGGACTTATGAAACCTTTGATTTTATGCACATAACTGATCCCTGCTACGTATAGCATGATTGTTGATGGGGCGTAATTCTTCTCAAAGCAATATCCTATATATAAGACAATCTGGTTGATTGGAATAGGCCATACAAAGGGAAAATTGTATCCTACTCTGAAATTATTAAAATGCTTTATTGCAGTCTTATAAGCCATTTCAGTATTATTTGAAATACCGGACTTGATTAGTCCAATAGCTCGCTGCTGAATATCTTCCACAGACGGGGTTCTATTCTGCATGGGTCTTGTTTTGCATTTGGGGCTAGCAATTGGAATCTGCCTATCTGTAAACGAGACAAAGCATCTGCTATTTCATTCTTAGCTCCAGGAACATGTTCTGCTTTAATAACAATATTCAATTTTAAACATTTCAAGGTAAGGTTACGCAGTAAAACCATAACTAAATCTGATTTTGAAGTCATTTGGTTAATTATGTGGCAAACAGACATATTATCAGACCTGAAACAGATCTTCTTGTTTCTTAATTCTTCCCCCCATGTGAATATTGACACTATAATAGGAAACAATTCTAAAACTGTAATATCTGCTGTGTAGCCGAGTTTGTGCCAGTCTTCCGGCCATCTTTCAGACATCCATTTTCCTGTAAAGTAGACCCCAAATCCCAGGCCTACACCTGCAGCACTATCTGTAAATAACTGAACATCTTCGTTATTGGACCAAAAACGGTCATGAAAAACTCTTGATACCATTAAATTCAGTAAAAAACATTTTCCACATTAATAGATCCTCCCTTATGCATTTTGTGATTCTTAAATGATGATGTGGCTTGGTTAAGCCACAAATTGAATTTATAAGTCTTCTACAGAAGGGTCGGCCAGGTAATATTGCCCTACATGCAAAATTCAAAATGCCAATTAGACTTTGCATTTCCTTTAAAGTGCAACGTTTCTTGTGTAGAAATGAATTTAGTTTGATAAGTATCTCCTGAACCTTCTTTAATGGCAAGCGTACTTCCATATTTTCAGAGTCTAATTCTAAGCCTTAAAATGTAATGACTGTGACGGGGCCTTCAGTTTTCTCATCTGCTAAAGGAACTCCGATCTGCTTCATGCATTGTGAAAAAATGTTCATTAGCTGTTGACATTGTCCCATCCTGTGTTTTCCACCACCTAAGAAATCATCCAAATAGTGCATAAGATTTTCCGTATGTGCTTTTCTTTTCGCCAAGTGAGCTAAAAAGTCTGCAAATCGGTTAAATAACCTGCAACTTATAGAACATCCAAAAGGTACGCATTTATCAAAATAGTAAAAACCATCAAACATGAAACCCAGCTGGTCAAAATCGCTTGGATCTCGCATTGATGGCCTAGATCCTGGACCATATGTACTGCAGTATCAAAACTTGTATACTGAACAGTGCAGTTTGCTGGGTTAATGTAATCATTTAATGACTGACCAGATGGATATGAAAGGTGATGGATTAAACGGAAATCAATTTTGTCTGACTTTTTTGGGACCAGACCCAATGGTGATACCCTCAGAGTCGGAAAGGGTCTATCTTTGAAAGGCCCAGCAACACGTAATTGTTTAAGTTCTTTTATTACTTTGTCTCTTACAATATCCGGATTCTCAAGTGCTGACTTTAGATTCCGTGCGTTGGTTGCTGTATGTGGACCCTCATATTGTAAAGAAAACCCATTAGTGAAACCATTTATCAAGAATTTAGACTCATCTGTGTCGTAATCGAAAAGTTCATCCCTTAGTTTTGCCACATTTATAGGAGATGGTGCCAACTGTACCTGCGTAAAGGCCTTAGCGTCTTTGGCCTCTAAATTGGCCTTGACCTCTACCATTTGATCCTCGGAATGAGCCTCGAAAAGGAAACTGACCTCTGTTCGAATATACATCCGACTGAGCGTGTTGTTGGCATGCCCATCTACCGTGATTATCATTGTAGCATGCTGAGCACACATGGGGATATTTGCAGTTCGCAAATTTGCAGAACCCTTTGTTGAAATCTATGCATGGTGGGGCTTGTGGTTTACCTTTCCATGCATGGACTTGATGTAATGAGCTAAGTGGGGAAGAAAAGCAACGCAGCCAAAGGTCCGGATTAATTGTGGACCAAGAAGTGAATTTATCGGACTGGCGAAGTCGAAATTGTTCGTCGTATGTGCTCCACATATTGCTGCCATACTTAGTTGCGGCTTCGATAATTATGAACATATAATGCAACAAGTCCTGTGTCTGTTCTGGGTGGGCAGTTAAGTAAATACTGGCGTATATCAAAAACGCATCTGTCCACTTATCTACTGAATGAAATTTTTCAACAGAAAGCAATTTTGACCTAGTCACCAGTCGACCACTCTCATCGAGCCCAAACACAGAACCAGCAGAAGCATCCCTTAGCTCTACTGCCCCTTTCAATAGAATTCCTAAGCTTACGTACTCATTCTGCTTGATTTTAATTTTTATTGCTTCTGGGACATGAGATCCTAATGCGTCCCCACCACACCTAATTATTTCGGGCTGATCTACCTCCTTAGGGAGGTGAATTGACTCTGAAATTATGGTTTCATTTTATTTTCCTTGCATGGTCATTTCTCTCTTCAATGTCTGGCTCAAGGAGCTAGACCATCTCCACAGCCTCTCCTTCTCGCTGTCTTTTCTCTGCAATATCAGGCTCATCCTGCTTCCTCTTGTTAGATCTTCCCTTCCTAGGCATTATTCTGAGCTTTCAGTTGTAGATGAAACTTAGATGCTAACTTTATTAAACTGATAATTGCAGATTTTAATTTTTGAGAGTTCTGACCCTGTCCTGTTTGAATGGTGTAGCTAGAAAAAAGGGGGAATACTCTGTAGGCACTTCCTGTCTGGAAGTCTGGGAGTACTCAAAGGAGGAGGGTATTCAAAGGGAGATGAATATTGAATTTTTCTAAGAAATTATGAAATTCTCTCCCTTGAATCATTGGCACAAAGTTCTACTAAAATAATAATGGCTTTATTGTAGATTTCAATAAGCAGCATTATTTTCAACAAGTTCAAAGTAAGTTGTGTCGGTCAACTATATGATTATGTAATTTATTGTCCCTGGGTCATTAGATTAACAAAATATTCCATTTGTACCCAGTACCATGAATACTTTCATTCAAAAGTATGTCTAATTATGTCTCCCCATGTATACAGGGGAGATATATTGTTTTTATCCCCCGCTTTTTCGAAGAAAAAAAGGGGGGTTATTAATTTCGGTTTGTCCGTCTGTCCGTCCGTCTGTCTGTCTGTCTGTCTGTCACACTTCGTTTCCGTGCAATAACTGCCACAAATGTGAACCATTTTTTTTCAAACTTGGTAACAAGGTTAAATGCCTTAAGGGCTAGGCCAAGTTCGATCGTCACTTTCGGCGGACTTTATTTAGTGGAGTTATGGCCCCTTATTTAACACAAAATGTCGTTTTATGCTGTTTCCGTGCAATAACTGCCACAAATGTGAATATTTTTTTCTCAAACTTGGTAACAAGGTTAAATGGCTTAAGGGCTAGGCCAAGTTCGATCGTCACTTTCGGCGGACTATATTTAGTAGAGTTATGGCCCCTTATTTAACACAAAATGTCGTTTCTTGCTGTTTCCGTGCAATAACTGCCACAAATGTGAACCGTTTTCTTTCAAACTTAGTAACAAGGTTAAATGCCGTAAGGGCTAGGCCAAGTTTGATCGTCACTTTCGGCGGACTTTATTTGGTGGAGTTATGGCCCTTTATTTAACAAAAAAAGTTGTTTCTTGCTGTTTCCGTGCAATAACTGCCACAAATGTGATTTTTTTTTTTCAAACTTGGTAACAAGGTTAAATGCCTTAAGGGCTAGGCCAAGTTCGATCGTCACTTTCGGCGGACTTTATTCGGTGGAGTTATGGCCCCTTATTTAACAAAAAATGTTGTTTCTTGCTGTTTCCGTGCAATAACTGCCACAAATGTGAACCGTTTTTTTTTCAAAATTGGTTACAAGGTTAAATGCCTTAAGGACTAGGCCAAGTTTGATCGTCACTTATTTAACAAAAAAGTCGTTTCTTGCTGTTTCCGTGCAATAACTGCCACAAACTTGGTAACAACCTAGACCAAGTTCGTTTAATTTACCCTGTAATACATGTTCAATAAAAAGTCTACTGACATGTTTAAACCTAACCTCAACATTTTCCTACAATATTTCCTGCAAGCGGGGGATATAAATTTCATGAATTTGCTTGTTGTCCTGGATGTCTGTCTGTCTGTCTGTCCCAAATCGTGTCCGCTCCATATCTCCAAGACGGCTTAAAGGATTTTCATGAAACTTGGGTCACATGTTCACCTCATCAAGGCGATGTGCAAGAACCCATGTCTCGACCATACCGGTTCAAGGTCAAGGTCACACTTGAAGGTCAAAGGTTTGAGCCTTTATTTCATGTCCGCTCCATATCTCAAAGACGGCTTGAAGGATTTTCATGAAACTTGGGTCACATGTTCACCTCATCAAGGCTATGTGCAGAACCTATAACTCGACCATACCGGTTCATGGTCAAGGTCACACTTGAAGGTCAAAGGTTTGAGGCTTTATTTCGTGTCTGCTCCATATCTCCAAGACGGCTTGAAGGATTTTCATGAAACTTGGGTCACATGTTCACCTCATCAAGGCGATGTGCAGAACCCATGTCTCGACCATACCGGTTCAAGGTCAAGGTTACGCTTGAAGGTCAAAGGTTTGAGGCTTCATTATTTTGTGTCCGCTCTATATCTCCAAGACGGCTTGAAGGATTTTCATGAAACTTGGGTCACATGTTCACCTCATCAAGGCGATGTGCAGAACCCATGTCTCGACCATACCAGTTCACGGTCAAGGTTACGCTTGAAGGTCAAAGGTTTGAGGCTTTATTTCGTGTCCACTCCATATCTCCAAGACGGCTTGAAGGATTTTCATGAAACCACCTCATCAAGGTGATGTGCAGAACCCATGTCTCAACCATACCAGTTCAAGGTCAAGGTCACGCTTGATGGTCAAATGTTTGAGGCTTCATTTCGTGTCCACTCCATATCTCCAAGACGGCTTGAAGGATTTTCATGAAACCATCTCATCAAGGCGATGTTCAGAACCCATGTCTCAACCATACCAGTTCAAGGTCACGCTTGATGGTCAAATGTTTGAGGCTTCATTTCGTGTCCACTCCATATCTCCAAGACGGCTTGAAGGATTTTCATGAAACCACCTCATCAAGGCGATGTGCAGAACCCAAGTCTCGTCCATACCAGTTCAAGGTCAAGGTCACGCTTGAAGGTCAAAGGTTTGAGGCTTCATTTTTTGTCCGCTCCATATCTCCAAGACGGCTTGAAGGATTTTCATGGAACTTAGGTCACATGTTCACCTCATCAAGGCCATGTGCAGAACCCATGTCTCGACCATACCAGTTCAAGGTCAAGGTCACGCTTGAAGGTCAAAGGTTTGAGGCTTCATTTCGTGTCCACTCCATATCTCAAAGACGGCTTGAAGGATTTTCATGAAACCATCTCATCAATGCAATGTGCAGAATCCAAGACTCGACCATACCAGTTCAAGGTCAAGGTCACGCTTGAAGGTCAAAGGTTTAAGGCTTCATTTCGTGTCCGCTCCATATCTCCAAGATGGCTTGAAGGATTTTCATGGAACTTGGGTTACATGATCACCTCATCAAGGCGATGTGCAGAACCCATGTCTCGACCATACCGGGTCAAGGTCACGCTTGAAGGTCAAAGGTTTGAGGCTTCATTTCGTGTCCAAGATGCCGTGAAGGATTTCACCAAAGTTCAGTCACATGTTCAGCTCATTAACATGATGTGCAGAACTCGTGTCAGGTATAAGTTCAAGGTCCCCCTCTTAAGATCAAATGTTTGAGCCCTGATTTCGAGGCTGCTTCAGCTCGATATTTCGAAGACAACTCGAAATGTTTTCAAAATAATTTAGTCAATTACCTAAGAGAGAAAACAGTGATAAGTTAACTGTCAACTTTATAATGTTTTGTCAGAGAAAAAACAATGTTAAGTTATCTCTCAACTATAGTAATTAGAATATAACTTTAGTCAGTATGCAGAACCAAGACTGGAACAGTGCAACCCCCCTTTACATCTGATCAGACTGATTTGAATCTCTAGTAGCAAACCTTTATCTACAGCACATACAGGTACATTTTGAAACATTGTACATAATATTTCAAACCTTTACATATGCAGGTAGCCAACTCGGTATGGTTTGTGAAAATAAAATGTGATCGCTCACCGTCCGTCGTCGTCCGTCCGTTCACATTTTCCTACAAACGACTTCTCCTCCTAAACCAATTAACCAAATTCAAAATAATTTTACAGGAATGTTCCTTGGGTGGATCTCTTTCAAACTTGTTCAAATAATTCTATTCCATGCAGAACTTTGGCTGCCACGGCAACAATAAAGGGGAAATTAACCAAAACTTAAACAATCTTCTTGTCCAAAAGTACTGGCCCGATTTGAAAATTATTTTGCACAAATGTTCCTTGGGGTACCTTCTACCAAGATTGTTCAAATATTTCCGATCCGTTGAAAAACATGGCCGCCAGGGGGCGAAGCTTATTTTTCTTATATGTGCAGTGTTAAAACTTTAAAAATCTTCTTGTCCAAAATTACTGGCCCGATTTGAAAATTATTTTGCACAAATGTTCCTTGGGGCACCCTTTACCAAGATTGTTCAAATATTTCCAATCCGTTGAAAAACATGGCCGCCAGGGGGCGGAGCTTGTTTTCCTCATATGTGCATTGTTAAAACTTTAAAAATCTTCTTGGCCAAAAGTACTGGCCCGATTTGAAAATTATTTTGCACAAATGTTCCTTGGGGCACCCTTTGACAAGATTGTTCAAATATTTCCGATCCGTTGAAAAACATGGCTGCCAGGGGGCAGAGCTTGTTCATAGACTTATATAGGTAAAAACCTTTAAAAATCTTCTTGTCTAAGCATAGAGGGCCCAGGCCTTAATTATTTGGTATGTAGCATCATCTAGTGGACCTCTACCAAGATTGTTCAAGTTATAGCCCTTGGGTCACTTGTTTTACATAGACTCATAAAGGGAAAAAAAATAAAAAATCATCTTGTCTAAAAGTAAAAGGCCCAGGCCTTTGATATTTGGTATGAAGCATCATCTAGTGGACCCCTACCAAGATTGTTCAAATTATAGCCCTGGGGTCAAAAATAGCCCCACCGGGGTCACTTGTTTTACATATACTCATATAGGGAAAAACTTTAAAATCTTGTCTAAAAGTTTAATATTTGAAATCTAACTTCATCTAGTGGACTTCTACCAAGATTGGTCAAATTATTATAGCCCTGGTGTCAAACATTGCTCCACCCTGGGGATCACTTGTTAGCTCACCTGAGCTTTGCTCAAGGTGAGTTATTGTGATCGTCTTTTGTCCGGCGTCCGGCGTGCGGTGTGCGTCGTGCATCAACTTCTTCTCCTCAGTAACCAGTGGGTCAATTGGGATGAAACTTCACAGAAAGCATCCTCTCAATGACCTCACCAGATTTCCTTCAAATTGTTGGGATCCATGCAGAATTCTGGTTTCCATGGCAACGAAATGAAAAAACTTCAAAATTCTTCTTCTCCCAAACTGGTTGGAAGATTTTCAAATAATTTTGTAGAAATGTTCCTTGGATGACCCTCTATCATATTCCTTCAAGCCATGTTGATTGGTCGAGAAACATGGCCGCCAGGGGGGGGGGGGGGGGCTATTTTTCCTTATATAGCTATAGTGAAAACTTAAAAAATCTTCTCCTCCAAAAGTGTCAGGCCGATTTTCGAATAATTTTGTAAAAATGTTCCTTGGATGACCCTCTATCAGATTCCTAAAAGCCATGTTGATTGGTCGAAAAACATGGCCGCCAGGGGGGGGGGGGGGGGGGGGGGGGCGGGGCTATTACGAAAACTTAAAAAATCTTCTTCTCCGAAAGTGTCAGGCCGATTTTCAAATAATTTTGTAGAAATGTTCCTTAAGTGACCCACTTTCAGATTCCTTCAAGCCATGTTGATTGGTCGAAAAACCTGGCTGCCGGTGGGCAGGGCTATTTTGCATTATATGGCTATAGTGAAAAATCTTCTCCTCCAAAAGTGTCAGGCCGATTTTCAAATAATTTTGTAGAAATGTTCCTAGGTTGACCCTCTATCAGATTCCTTCAAGTCAAGTTGATTGGTCGGAAACTATGGCCGCAAGGGGGCAGGGCTTATATAGCTAAAGTTAAAAAAAAAAAAAAAACAGGTGAGCGATCCAGGGCCATCATGGCCCTCTTGTTTGCCATTGCTTATGTTTAGCAACAGTTGTTAACTGTTTGAGGAATACTTCAGTCGTGAATGTTTCAGCTGCAGTAAAAAGATGTGATATTGTAAACCATTTGCTATCATGTCTACTTTGTACATGGTCAAGATAAAATTAGTTATTAAAAGTTGAATACTGTCCGACTTGGCCAAATTTTTGTCTGATTTATAGGTTGGAATGTTTTGAGAGATTTTGAGAGATATTTGAGGGGGGAGTCACCCTGTGGTCTGTCGGTCGTTTGGTCCGTTGTGATTTTTCTTGTCCAGAGCATTACTTTATAACTGATTGTTGGAATCTAACAAAACTTCATACAATGGTAGAGCACAATGAGAGGAAGTGCAGTGTACAGGAACCATAACTCTAATTTACTTAATTACAGAGTTATTGCCCTTTGTTACTTTTTCTTGTTCATAGAGTCTTGTCCGGAGCAAAACTTTAAAACTAATTGTTGGAATTTAATAATACTTCAAACGATGATACAATACATTGAGAGGAAGTGCGGTGTACAGGAACCATAACTCTATTTTACCTACCGGTAAATACAGAGTAATTGCCCTTTGTTACTTTTTCTTGTCCGGACAATTACTTAAAGAAATACGCTCGGCTGAAATTTAAACTATATGACTAAATAGCACTACAGTAATGTATCATTTTGATGTAATTACCTTTTTATGCCCCCGGAATCACCGATTCGGTGGGCATCTAGTTTTTGGCCTGTCTGTCTGCACGTCTGTCTGCGAATTTTTTTTTAACCTTGACCACTACTTTTGAACCATAACAGGTACGGCTACCATATTTCACATGTGTATTCCTTGTGACATGACCTTTTTGTCAGTACCAACATTTTTGACCTTGCGACCTTGATCTTTGACCTAGATGTTGCCATTCTCGAAAAAAACTTTAATCTTGACCACTACTTTTGAACCATAACAGGTACGGCTACCATATTTCACATGTGTATTCCTTGTGACATGACCTTTCTGTCAGTACCAACATTTTTGACCTTGCGACCTTGAACTTTGACCTAGATGTTGCCATTAGGGGGCATCAGTGTTTCACAAACACATCATGTTTTTAGATGCTTGCACTACCAAGATATATGCTTTTAAAGTTTGTGTTTTCACGTCGGTATCGATCGCCTATGGGCGCCGCCATCTTTGCTTATAATCAACTTCCTGTGACGTCAGTTACCCACTTCCGATTAACACCGTATGGATTACTAAATTTTCAGATCGCTATCTTATTTTCGGTATAGGTCAAAATTGTCCGAATGCGTAAAAGGCCAGTCCAAAAAGGCCGATTATAGGTCCAGAAAGAAAGGCCAATTTCCCAAAATGTCTGGTACAAAAAGGCCGATTATGAGGAAGGACCACTTTTTGAAGTTTAATGGTGTAAATATTGTATACATGTATGTTTGTTTTAGATTATTAATTCATCATAGTGGGGCGGGCGGTAAATTGATCCTTGTTATAATTGATTACAGTTTGTTTTGAATGTTTATTTAAACTTCCTTAATTAGATAATTTAAGAAGTTTGAGAACGTAATTGCCGTTAATTTATTGAATTCGATAATAGAGAAGTTTGAGAACGTAATTGCCGTTAATTTAATTTATCAGTAAAAAAAAAGGCGATGGAAGGTAAACAAAAACACGACCTTGGCATGTGTAAAAACATAAGAAATTAGGAAATTCTATAAAGTATAATCATTCCAAACATTTGAAAACATAATGGTAATGTTGAAAACATTACGGTAAAAGGAGAAACTGCTAATTTTGAGCAATGTCCCCCTTTATTCACGATGTTTTTCAAAAGTCGTCTGCTACAAACGCGTCTTCAACAAGAAAATGGTCGACGTGTTCAATAAAAGGGTAAATTCATTTTTATACCCCCCGGCAAACAAAGTTTGGGGGGGTATATAGGAATCACCCTGTCTGTCCGTCTGTCTGTCCGTCTGTCTGTCTGTCTGTCCGTATGTCCACATTTCTTGTAAGCACTACTCCTCCTAAACGGCTCAATGGATTTGGTTCAAACTTTACATGAAGGTTACACATCATATGTAGATATGCATGAAGGAAGATCACACGCCTCGGACTCTTCCAAGGGGAGATAATTTAACTTAGAGGTTATCTGCGAGGGACTCCTGTGCACATACCTCCACATTTCTTGTAAGCACTACTCCTCCTAAACGGCTCAATGGATTTGGTTCAAATTTTACATGAAGGTTACACATCATATGTAGATATGCATGAAGGAAGATCATACGCCTCGGACTCTTCCAAGGGGAGATAATTCAACTTAGAGGTTATCTGCGAGGGACTCCTGTGCACATACCTCCACATTTCTTGTAAGCACTACTCCTCCTAAACGGCTCAATGGATTTGGTTCAAACTTTACATGAAGGTTACACATCATATGTAGATATGCATGAAGGAAGATCACACGCCTCGGACTCTTCCAAGGGGAGATAATTTAACTTAGAGGTTATCTGCGAGGGACTCCTGTGCACATACCTCCACATTTCTTGTAAGCACTACTCCTTCTAAACGGCTCAATGGATTTGGTTCAAATTTTACATGAAGGTTACACATCATATGTAGATATGCATGAAGGAAGATCATACGCCTCGGACTCTTCCAAGGGGAGATAATTCAACTTAGAGGTTATCTGCGAGGGACTCCTGTGCACATACCTCCACATTTCTTGTAAGCACTACTCCTCCTAAACGGCTCAATGGATTTGGTTCAAACTTTACATGAAGGTTACACATCATATGTAGATATGCATGAAGGAAGATCACACGCCTCGGACTCTTCCAAGGGGAGATAATTTAACTTAGAGGTTATCTGCGAGGGACTCCTGTGCACATACCTCCACATTTCTTGTAAGCACTACTCCTCCTAAACGGCTCAATGGATTTGGTTCAAACTTTACATGAAGGTTACACATCATATGTAGATATGCATGAAGGAAGATCACACGCCTCGGACTCTTCCAAGGGGAGATAATTTAACTTAGAGGTTATCTGCGAGGGACTCCTGTGCACATACCTCCACATTTCTTGTAAGCACTACTCCTCCTAAACGGCTCAATGGATTTGGTTCAAATTTTACATGAAGGTTACACATCATATGTAGATATGCATGAAGGAAGATCATACGCCTCGGACTCTTCCAAGGGGAGATAATTCAACTTAGAGGTTATCTGCGAGGGACTCCTGTGCACATACCTCCACATTTCTTGTAAGCACTACTCCTCCTAAACGGCTCAATGGATTTGGTTCAAACTTTACATGAAGGTTACACATCATATGTAGATATGCATGAAGGAAGATCACACGCCTCGGACTCTTCCAAGGGGAGATAATTTAACTTAGAGGTTATCTGCGAGGGACTCCTGTGCACATACCTCCACATTTCTTGTAAGCACTACTCCTCCTAAACGGCTCAATGGATTTGGTTCAAATTTTACATGAAGGTTACACATCATATGTAGATATGCATGAAGGAAGATCATACGCCTCGGACTCTTCCAAGGGGAGATAATTCAACTTAGAGGTTATCTGCGAGGGACTCCTGTGCACATACCTCCACATTTCTTGTAAGCACTACTCCTCCTAAACGGCTCAATGGATTTGGTTCAAACTTTACATGAAGGTTACACATCATATGTAGATATGCATGAAGGAAGATCACACGCCTCGGACTCTTCCAAGGGGAGATAATTTAACTTAGAGGTTATCTGCGAGGGACTCCTGTGCACATACCTCCACATTTCTTGTAAGCACTACTCCTCCTAAACGGCTCAATGGATTTGGTTCAAACTTTACATGAAGGTTACACATCATATGTAGATATGCATGAAGGAAGATCACACGCCTCGGACTCTTCCAAGGGGAGATAATTTAACTTAGAGGTTATCTGCGAGGGACTCCTGTGCACATACCTCCACATTTCTTGTAAGCACTACTCCTCCTAAACGGCTCAATGGATTTGGTTCAAATTTTACATGAAGGTTACACATCATATGTAGATATGCATGAAGGAAGATCATACGCCTCAGACTCTTCCAAGGGGAGATAATTCAACTTAGAGGTTATCTGCGAGGGACTCCTGTGCACATACCTCCACATTTCTTGTAAGCACTACTCCTCCTAAACGGCTCAATGGATTTGGTTCAAACTTTACCTGAAGGTTACACATCATATGTAGATATGCATGAAGGAAGATCACACGCCTCGGACTCTTCCAAGGGGAGATAATTTAACTTAGAGGTTATCTGCGAGGGACTCCTGTGCACATACCTCCACATTTCTTGTAAGCACTACTCCTCCTAAACGGCTCAATGGATTTGGTTCAAACTTTACATGAAGGTTACACATCATATGTAGATATGCATGAAGGAAGATCACACGCCTCGGACTCTTCCAAGGGGAGCGGGGGGTATTCTTCAGTGAGCTTTGCTCACAGTATTTCTAGTTTAGCTCGACTTTTGAAAAAAAGAGCTATTGTCATGAAACAAACAGTGTTATTCACAACTAAAAAGCAAACACAACAATTCATGATCAGTCTGATCTTTGCCTCACAAGGTTTTTCCTCCATTATCCAGTAAGTTTTGGAAATGCCTGCCTATAGATCTTTTCATCACATAAATATTTTCGCTGTTGTCGACCAAGGGTTTGAACATGGTCGATTACAGCCAGTGCTGTCCTTGTTTGCATTTGATCATCATCAAATTCCTGACGTTTTGGGCAGTACTTCAACATAAGGCTGTGAAAGACGTAACAGTATTGCAGTTATTAATTATATAGGAAAAGCTAAATGGAATGTTTTCGAACAAACTGACGTCTTTTGACTGCTGTAACATTTTACACGCCTTGCATGATGGTCAATTAGTTATTTTATTACCCCTAATTAGTTGACTTGCTGTTTATTACCCCTAGTCGGCTGCTGCTCCTGATCAGCGCATCAAAGCCTCGGCGGTGCTTTGTTGGTAGATCATAAGTAGTGTCTGATTGCTACCGGAAATATGATTGGGTTTTATGACCTTTAATTGGTTTTCAATAAAGAACGGTACAATGTTTTTAATTTTCGATTAATCTGTGAATTACGCCGTTTGTCACAATGTTTACAACTTTATTTATACATGTATTTGCTGTCATAGAGATTGTAGTGTTGTGTGGAGTGCCGGTGTAAGAAAGCCTTTATAGGCATGGCCGAAAATAGTTTTTGCTTTTGAGCGGTACAATAAGCCTCTGCAGACGCATCCTGACGAAAAACCGACCATACAAATATGCAATTTGTTCTTATTTGCAATTCACAATATGACCTCCAAATTGCGATTTGTGTGTGACGTAGCTCATTTGTGTAAAAACATCCGAAGCTATGCTGTACTCATTCTTTATAAACTTTCCCGTGTCTTGTATTTGGAGGTAATGAATTGTGGTAAAATACATTCAACTAAAAACAAGTAACGATTTTAAAAATTGGACGATTTCATTTGGAATTAAAAGGGATATTTATACAGGTTTGAGAATTTTTCTTCAATATATAATATAAAAAGTCTTACAACAAAAATCCTTTTGGAAATTTGGTCAAAATTAACCATTTCAATTCTCCCTTTTCAACATACACCAAATCTGCAGCTAATATGGAAAATCTCTTTACCGCCAACTCCAGAGTATGAAGGGAATGGGTCGAATTATGCCTGCTCAAAAGACTCGCCGACAGATCCTATTACAGTAGCGTCCGACCAGTAACTACCGGAAATTTGATTGTTTCTATGACCTTTGATTGTTCTACAAAAACGACGGTTCATTATGTCTAACGAGCTGTGAAATCATAACAAACAACTGTCAAATATATAAACGAATGACATTATTGTATAAATAAATGTTAACACACATATATTTAATTGGCTGATATATATTACACAAGTCGATTTCGAGTTTTCTATCCACCTACTATGGTTGGATACTATTTACTATACAACTTTATATAGATCTAGTAATAATATGATGTAATGCTTTGAATTTCATTTTGAATAATTGAAGTTTAGGTTTGTAAACTTCCGGGGTTAATTTTCTTACGAAAAAGTATATTTTGTATTCCCTTTATAGTACCGCAGTCGTTCATTAGCTGACTCTACTTGTATGTTTTGTTTGATACATAGAGGGTAAATGACGTCACGAATCTTTTCAGAAAGTATCGAGACATTGCGATATGTAAACAATGGCTGCGCCCATGCTGCGCACCGATCCGCACAAATAGTCATCTTTAAATAGTAATATCTTCATTATTAGTTGTATGTTAATGAAATGCATAGTAAATAAATGTTCTTTAAGTCAATATTTTTCAATTCAAAGCGAGTTTTTTTCAGCCGAGCGTATTCCTTTAATAACTTATAGATGTAATCTAATCTAATAAAACTGCATACAATGGTAGAGCACAATGAGAGGAAGTAATGTGTACAAGAACCATAACTCTACTTTACATAATTACAGAGTTATTGCCCTTTGTTTCTTTTTGTTGAGCATAGAATAATTTCAAAGCTACTGGAAGGAATTTAATAACACTTCATACTATGATAAAACACATTGAGAGGAAGTGCAGTGAACAAGAACCATAACTCTATTTTAGCTAATTACAGATTTATTTTCTTGTTTGTAGAATAATTTTCATCGCCCTTTCTTACTTTTTTCTTGTCCGAAGATTATTTTTAAAACTACAACTTGGAATTTAAGGTGGATTTCTTAATATTCCACTACCTTTCCTATCAGGGCGATGTTTGGGAGTATTAATCACATTCAGTGATAGTTCTAGTTTTAATATCAGTGCATGGATTTGAAAACATGCCAAAATAGTACTAAAATGCTAAACATACAGTTGAAAATATTCTGTTAAATAGAAAGCAAAATCTTTTTTTATTATTTTCCTATAATATTGAAAGTATTGTCTCCTATATAGTTATCTAATTTTAGTTATACTGTGAACATTTCTACTGTTAAATTCATCGCATAGGAAAATCTCCCACTTCCAACCCCAATCTCCCATTTTGAGATCATAAAATTCCCTTCTTAAGGATGAGAAAAGGTTGGTAAGCATGGATATGACTTAGCAATTTGGTTTGTAATTAATCGAGGAAAGATTAGATGACTGACAAATAAGTAGTATATGTTTGAGTAGGGGTCATAATGTAAGAAAGGTATAATTTGTTCCTAGTCTGTGATCACTTTTTATCCCCCGCTTTTTCGAAGAAAAAAAGGGGGTTATTAATTTCGGTTTGTCCGTCTGTCTGTCTGTCTGTCTGTCACACTTCGTTTCCGTGCAATAACTGCCACAAATGTGAACCTTTTTTTTTTTCAAACTTGGTAACAAGGTTAAATGCCTTAAAGGCTAGGCCTAGTTCGATCGTCACTTTCGGCGGACTTTATTCGGTGGAGTTATGGCCCCTTATTTAACAAAAAAAGTCGTTTCTTGCTGTTTCCGTGCAATAACTGCCACAAACTTGGTAACAACCTAGGCCAAGTTCGTTTAATTTACCCTGTAATACATGTTCAATAAAAAGTCTACTGACATGTTTAAACCTAACCTCAACATTTTCCTACAATATTTCCTGCAAGTGGGGGATATAAATTTCATGAATTTGCTTGTTCCCCCATAGTTCCATCATAAATTGATTCGTGTTGAGGCAATGAAAGTGTTCTAATTTAGGGTAATGGCTAGGGGTTACACTACAAAATCTAATAACACAAATGTAATAATAAATGAAAAGTGGGAGACATGACTTTTTGGTCATCTAAACATTAACTCTATCTGTGGAGGATGTTGTTGAACACAGGTTTCCATCAACTCTTTTAAATGTTGGGGGAATTGGGGAGAAAGAACATTATTGTTATGGATTTTTTCTGCGGAGGCTACACAGAAGAAATATAGGTCACTCCTACTTATAGTTTTTCCGCCAGCCGAACCTCGCTTCACCGCTGAATCGCGAACATATATGAAAATCCAGGAAAACCTCTTTGTTTGACTGGAATTGAGACTTATTGAGGCGAACCAAGTCCTTTTATTGATAACCCGGGATTATATGGCATATTGAAAATCCCATTGAGCTGTACTGTATTCAGTCTAGTTGATTATTAGTCCCCTACCGGCGTGCCGAAGGGGACTATTAGGTTTGCACTCCGTCCGTCAGTCCGTCAGTCCATCTGTCAGTCAGTCAGTCAGTCAGTCCGGCAAATTTTTGTCCGGAGCATATCTCCAAAACTGTACTAGCTATGGCTATGAAATTCCATATGTGGATACATCTCATCAATGCGGAGTGCAGTGCATATGAACCATAACTCTTGCTTCCCTAATTTTTGAGTTATTTCCCTTTCTTTATTTTCATACTTGATTTTTGTCCAGAGCATATCTCCAAAACTGTACTAGCTATGGTTATGAAATCTCACACATGGATGTATCTCATCAAGGGGGAGTGCAGTGGACATGAACCATAACTCTTGCTTGCCTAATTTTTGAGTTATTTCCCTTTCTTTATTTTCATACTTGATTTTTGTCCAGAGCATATCTCCATAACTATACTAGCTATGGCTATGAAATTTCACACATGAATACATCGTATCAAGGGGGAGTGCAGTGGACATGAACCATAACTCTTGCTTGCCTAATTTTTGAGTTATTTCCCTTTCTTTATTTTCATACTTGATTTTTGTCCGGAGCATATCTCCATAACTATACTAGCTATGGCTATGAAATTTCACACATGAATACATCGTATCAAGGGGGAGTGCAGTGCACATGAACCATAACTCTTGCTTCCCTAATTTTTGAGTTATTTCCCTTTCTTTATTTTCATACTTTATTGTCTTGATATACCTAAACATTGGGTTGCTATGACAACAGAAACAGACTCAAAAGTGCAAACCGGTAGGGGACTATGGTATTGCTTGCAATCCTCCAGTTACTTGTTAATCTCTCATTTATGGAGCTTCTACAATTTGGCCATGATGTTTACAAAGTTGTCTGCTCCACATTGGTTGTGTGTGGGAAATGGTTAAAGAAAATATAAATATCTCATTTGCAGAAACCCCGTGTGACCTGTATGTGTGCCTATAAGGATACAAGTGGTATGTTTACAACAGCTGCTGTCGAGATTGAGGATGAAGCGGATGTTGTAGAACAGTTAAACACATCAAAGACATCTCTGGATAAAGTGTTCAACATGGAAAATAGGTACATAGATTCTTTTCTACACACATGTAGTGATCATTACTCTAGGAAAATTCAAATGATTTCAGGGTCAGTAGGTGGAAGGTCAAGATCACAATGAAACAATCCTTGAAGACTGTTTACAGGTTCTAGTAAGTTAAAATCATTCAAGTTATGTTCATAATTTTTCACTCATGTAATGACAATTACCCATGAACGATCCGTTACGATTTTTGGGTTCATATGTCGATTGTCATGGTCATACTTTACTTTTGTTGCTAAGGGGATGCTGTCCCATTGGACAGTTCTAGTAAACACACATTTCATACTAGTCAAGACACTAGACCAATGTCATGTGTCAATTAGATAAGTGACTCAGTGGTTTCTTTGCATAAAATTTAGATTAAAAACCATAATATTTCTCTCTTTTTGACATTTCTGATATTAATAAAAAAATGAAAAAAGACTATTCCTACGACGTCACAATCACTGTGGATTGTGTACATAATAACGTTTAAGGTATTGGATCTGTAATGCCTTCGGTAAAATTCGGCTTTCACTGTGATCACTCGTAACCTTCCGATACGTATTTCCGCCAGTCGGAAAACAAACATGGCCAACGATGGAGAAATAAACTTTATCGGACAGTTAGATTTGCCTAAAAAAAAAAGTTAAATACGCACATGACCGGACAAGAAAAATGGATTTAATGTTGTTATTAATCATAACCTTTGTGCGGGTAATGTTTGTGAAGCAAGGTGCTGTTTTGGGGGTATTTATCACCTTCAGTGATATTTCTAGTTTTCTTTGCAAATGGTTTCCATCAAACAAATCTCCGCAATATATTGACAAATGAAATAATTAAAATCCTTTACATTTAAAAGATATGGTTAAAATACACAGTTGAATTTTTTTAGCGAGACCTTTCAAACAATTTTTCAAAGGGCGGATGAATTTCATACGCGCAAATAACCGAAGAAAGAGTTCCATAAATATGGATCGCCCGGAATACGATTTAAGTTTGTCACTGTAAATAATTCTTTTAAAAAAGTAATATGAGTTTTCATCAATATTACTGTTAAATATTAAACCAAACTGTCTACTTAAAAAAGATTACCTAATATGCCAACCGCATTACGCCAACTTTCTTGTAATTCGACTGGGACTACATATGAGGAATGAATTACAACTGGGGTTCCATACGGGGGAATTTATTACTTAGTCAGCATAAGTAATGTGACTTTTTACACCTCAGCACTTTCAGAAAACTCATTCAAAGCATAAAAGAAATAGGATAATAGTTTACGCCACTCTTGAAAATATCACCTTTGCTTTTCACTCGATGAAAGAAATTTCGATAATACACTGAAACAAACAATTATCCTCTATATTATACTTTGATATACATTTTAAGTGCGGGTACGTATGTTTATGATGCTCATACAATAGAACACGTTGGGATTTTTTTTTGCATAATCTTTATTGTTGTATGCACTAATAATTTTTCAACACAAATATGTGCCTTAATATAAAATTTAACAAAAGAAAATATCCTGTTTACTACACATATTTTATGATAGATGGTGAAAAGACAATCTACGGACAAATTCTTTTCTTAATGTATTTTATTTTCATTGGTTTTTATTTTAATCAGCAATGTTCTTCTGAAGTAAAAGTGTCCTTTATACATCATTTTTAAGACATGTATGAACATTAAAACAATTTTACTGTGTTTAGTTGTTGTACATTTTTTGCCTTCTCATGGTTTCAGGCATTACACAACAACAAAATAAATAATTTCCATTAAAGACGGTAAAATCTTCTAAAATTTCAGAAATACATGTCTCAATGGATTAAGGGAAACAAATTTAGGCAACATTGTGATATTGACCATTACAGATCCGATACCTTAAGTTATCTTTCAAAGTTATTGTGTTACAACTACAGCTCCAATGTTGAAGAAACTTGACATAATGCTAAACGTTCTTATAGACAGGCAATATATAGGTAGGAGACTCAGTATCTCCAAGGTCAAGGTCACTAAAGTATTTGGGTTAAATTTTAATTGTAGCTTATAGCTGTTATCAAGATCAGCTTTGTAATTTGTCTATACATTTCTGCCAATCCTGCTTGGAGTTAACCCTTTACCACATATAGATGAATTTTTATGCATCTGCAGTAGGCATTCTTTGAAACAATTGTGAGAAAAGGAGAATTTGCTCATGAGTGGTTTCTTGTTTTCAAACAATGTTTTCAAATATCTTCGATAATCAACTTTTGTTAATAGTAATTTTCCAAACTTTTCCATAGATGTTTTCAATGTCGTCTGCTGCAGAATTGTTGTCTTTGAGTAATGCTTAACCCTTTCCCTCATATAGACGCTTTCTGACACCTTTGCAGCAGACGGCTTTTTGAAAACATAGTGAAATAGAAGAAATTGCTCAAAACGAGCAATTTCTCCTTTTGACACAATGTTTTCCACTTTTAGTCATAGGTTATCCATTCAATTATAGAGATTTTCTATTTTTAGCTCTACTGGCCAAAGGCCAGAAGGGCTTATGTCATGGCGATTTGTCCGTCGTGCGTGCGTGTGTGCGTCCGTCCGTCCGTAAACAATTTCTTGTTAACACGATACAGTCTTCACTTTTGATTGTATCTCAACCAAACTTATACAGTAGTTAGATATCCATGAGAGCTCGATTCCTTTCGAAAACCAGCCAGATCCGCCCATGCATGACTGGATTATGGCCCTTGAAATGGTCAAAATTGCTATAAAAGAGCTTGTTAACACGATAGTCTTCACTTTTGATTGTATCTCAACCAAACTTATACAGTAGTTAGATATCCATGAGAGCTTGGTTCCTTTCGAAAACAAGCCAGATCAGCCCCATGCATGACTGGATTATGGCCCTTGAAATTGTTCAAATTGCTATAATTGAGCATGTGAACACAATAGAGGTTCTATTTACTATCTGATCTTCACCAAACTTAGATAGTAGTTAAATATTGATGAGAGCTTGGTTCCTTTTGAAAACCAGCCAGATCCGGCAAGACTGGATTATGGCCCATGAAATTGTAAAAATTGCTATAATACAGCTTGTGAACACAAAAGAGCCTCCATTTACTATCCGATCTTCACCATACATACATGCTCTGGATTGAAAATGAGCAAAGAACCATACCAGTAGAGCATAGGCCCTCATGGGCCTCTTGTTTAACAAAATATATTCAAAGTCGTCTGCTGCAGAATTGTCGTATGAGGGAAAGGGTTATTGTTGCTTCAAACACTTTTGTAAACATTAAACTGTCAATATTTCAGTACTATTGATGATGAAGATGAGCTACTGTACGGCGACACCGACACATCAGTGTTCGAAACTTCCATGAATACAAGTATAAGAGATGAAACGAAAACCAGGTGGGTGATAATTTACTTAGACATGGAAAAGTAAACCAGCAGTTGTGGAAAAGCAGCAAAGTGCTGTGAAAGACTGATGTGTGGATTACTTTTGGGAAAAAGCCATGAAACACATGGGCGATATAACTGAACAATTGTTGAAAATGGCATTAAACCCTAATCAATCAATCTATCAACCGTATCTCACTCATAATCCTACTCAACCCTTATGTTAAAAGTGTACTCAGTGAGAGGATTCTTTTAAATAACCACAACAAAGGACTTGAGGGTCAATTAGGATTAGAACATGAAATACTAGTACATGTACAGTACAGCTCAAGTGGGTTTTCCCAAAAACCCTCACCCCGGGGTTGAGGGGGATATCGATAAAATGATAAACCGCCGGCGTTAAGTCGCTCCCCCGGTTTAACCCTGCGTTTTACAGGTATTTCAGATATGTGCCCGCTTGAGAGGGATTGCAGAGTTCCCTCCGCAGAAAATGTTAAATGGGAGTGGCCTATATTTCTTCCGCGGAGCCCCCGCGGAGCCCCCGCGGAGCCCCCGCGGAGCCGCTGCGAATCCCCCGCAGAAAAATGCGAATGGGTGTGTTTTAATTTTATCTGATTAAACATTATGTTAACTATTCCATATTGTTTCCTCTGCTTCCCAAATAGTTAATTTTGTAGGCATATGCATCACCAGCGATTGTTTACTTTTCAAAATAATTGCTCGCCAGATTGATTATTCTGCATGGCGAGTGTTAATAAAAAAAAAATCAATATATTGCAATTTAATTTCAATAATAATTACGTTCTTTCTCAAGCTCCTCGAGATAAAATGTTTTAGATGACGTTCCCTCTTTTCATTGGCTTTTAACTTGTGTTAATATATTTCGTATTGTAACCCATTTCCATTAATCCGAACAGCATCTACAGGAGTCGATTTATGATGTAATTACGGACGGAAGAGAGAACACTGAAAAGGGAGCGACTTCTACGTCTCTTAAAATATGACCCCCTACTCAAATCTACATGTATACTTCTAATTTTCAGTTCATTACATGTTTCCTCGGATATTAGCAAACCAATGGCTAAATCAAATAATTACAATTGAGTCAGATCAGATAAATCACTGTTACTAAATGTACCATGTACACTGTAGACCTGGATGTGTATGCGCATATATGTGCAAACTTGACTCATCATGTATATATATGTTTTATATGCTGAAACAAAGACCAAAACAAAGAAACACTGGAACAGTCGCTAAAATACCTTACTTGAATACTTTGAACATCGAGTTGTCCGAGCTCTATTGCGATGAAATCTGCATGTGCATATTACAAACATTTATAATCAAATTCATTGTTCTACAGCATAATTGAGAAATAAAGCCTTACCTTTGAGAATGATAGTCCTATTTTTAGAATCACATACAATTAAGATCAACACGATTATGATAAAGCTATTAACAAATTTATATACATTTACCAAATCAAACAAAAATCTCTTTTTATACGACACTACATTGAAGACAAATGAATCGCAAAACAAATTTCTTTTCAATATAAACATTACTGTTTGCGAGTAAAGGGTTTAGCACTTTATAAAGCAAGTGACAGATGAAAAACGTGTGATATATTTTGTGTTGGTTGTCAGGCTGATTGAAAGACGGTGACTTGCATATAGATCACAGGGCTTTGTTTTTATTGACCCGACTAACCAGCTGGTAATCTTACAGTTTGTTTCGTCGTTTAAATAACATCGTTATTTTGCAAGCAAATTACATACATATATACATACATTTTATAAGATTCGGCTTAAAACTTGCGTTTTGCTATTTTCAATAGAAATATATATGTAAAAGAAATTTATCTATATCCCCTAAAAAACACAAAAGATATTAGAACAATGTAAAACGACAACATAAAGTATATATGATCAAAGTTCTATATAATTTGTTTTTAGCGTAGGCAGTGAAGTGTAGATCGAAACCACTGTGCGTATTCACGTAGGCAAATCTAGAAATCCCGTCCAACTATGTACAACAACATTGGATAGCATGAATGTGCGTGTTGATCTCTATATATACATTTAGCAAATGCCATAACGTTGGGTGACCTTAATCATGATTGTCTGCAGTGTTGAGATATGTGAATTGGCCGCCGTAATTTGACTGAACAATTGTTGAAAACGCCGTTTTATCCCAATTAATCAACATTGAGCATTGATGAAATGCTCATTTTAAAAATAAACGGAAACTTTTATGAAATCATTTAATTCAGAGTACAGATTTCAAATATATTCCAATAGTCTGCATGTTTAAACTAATTGTATCGGAGCAAAATATAGGTCCTATTTCTGGTTTATATTTATTTACGTTTACCAATATATGCCTGTATCATAAGCCTCGAACATAGGACCTGTCCCGGAGAAAGCTAGGAAACACATGAGTATCTGAACTGGCCGCCGTGATATGACTGAATATTGTACAAACGGCATTAAGCTTTTCTTACTGGTATGCGATTAATTAAATCCTGCACAGGCAAGAACAAATAAAACATGCACAAAACAACCGCTGTACACTAGTTCAGAGCGATCCCTTCTCATATAAGTGTGTAAAATGCGCATTAAATGCGTATTTAATCTGCATTAAACGCTGCGGTATTGGCACCGTATTTTAAGCGTATTTTTTCTTACCGAATGCATTAAAAGTGAATTAAATTAAAAAAAAAATGCGCATTTTTCCTGCAAAAAAGCGTATTAATTCACTTGAGTGTATTTTAACTGTATTAAAAGCGCATTTATTTGGGAAAAAATACACTTAAAATGCACTCCAAGTGAATTAATTCACTTAAGCGTATTTTAAGTGTACTTTAACTGTGTTAAAAGCGAATTTTTTGAAGAAGAAAAATACACTTAAAACACACTTCAAGCGAATTAATTCACTTGAGCGTATTTTAAGTGTACTTTAACTGTGTTGAAAGTGAATTCTTTTAAGAACAAAAATACGCTTTAAACGCACTTCAAGCGAATTAATTCACTTACCGGTAAGCGTATTTTAAGTGTACTTTAACTGTGTTGAAAGTGAATTTTTTTAAGAAGAAAAATACGCTTTAAACGCACTTCAAGCGAATTAATTCACTTCTAGCGTATTTTAACTGCATCCTAAGCGCATTTTTTTTTTCATTTTAAGCCAGAAAAGTACACTTAAAACGCAGGAAAAATGCGCTTAAAATGCAGGAAAAATCGCTGAAATGCAGTAAAAATCACTAAAAAGGAAAAAGCCCAGTACTTTTTCTATACATCTGTCCATGCAAAACAGGGCATAAATAAAATAATGAAACAAATAGATATTTTATTTAAAATCTTATATACATATGAAAAAAGAGTCAACAATGCTTCATTACTATTACATTATTTATATATATCCCTGGAAAAACTTAATTATGTCAGCACATTTTTCATTGGCAGCTCTGTCACTCATGGTAAATGCTAATTTTTTTTGAAGAGACTGCTACAAAACCAGTATCCCTTACATTCTTTTTGTTTAACTCGGAATTAACTTTTGCCAGTTCTTCAAAGTGCGCTTTGGTCACAGCATTAATTTGTTAGCAGTCTCTGATGCCACTCTCTTAAAACCGAGGCTGACAATTTCACCGGTGTCCAGGGTGAGGGAATTAAGTGTCCAAAATCTTTTTTTTCTGCCGAGAGGTGCCGTCCCTGCTTAATCCCAAATATTCAGAAGTTTGGATTCTGTCTGCTATGTAGCTCTTGAATAAGAAGTGGCCCTCATCAACAATATTTTGAACCAATGAAGAAGTCGAAAGATCAGATTTATGAATATCACATTGGAAAAGGTGTTTCGCTACAATCTGTATGGCTGATGGGATCTTATCAACTGCTACCTCAAGTCCAAATAAATCAAAAACACACAGCATAAGATCATTAGAAAAATTCATCTGTCATCTTTCAAATTTGACCTAATGGCATCATCATTCAATGCTTCAATGTTTGAAATTATAACACCATCATCTTTCATCTTCGCGTCATTCTTGATGCATTCTTTTGGGATTGAACATCTTTACAGGACAGACTGGGGTGATTCAGGGGTGATCATGTCTTGTGTTGGCTGGATACCATTATAAACCATTCATCATGTCATAAGTCTGAAATATGTACATGCATGATTCATAAAATTATGAAAGTAAATGAAAAAGTAAATGTGTGTCTTTGATTTTCATTCCAAGAGTTCAGTACAGGTTATATTTCTATAGCAACTATAGCGGATTAAGAATAAACCCATTGCAACATGTGACAGATCTGCATCAGTGACTTTGAAAAAATTTGGTCAAATTAAGGAAAATCTCTTTATTGAGGAGTGTTATAATTGAATAAGGTTTGCAGAAAAAATCCCCCTTTGTCACAATGTTTTAAATAAAATCTGCTGCAGATAGAGCAATAAGTTATTAAGTTTGAAGAAAAGTTCTCTTTTTCCACAATGTCTTAAAAATGTGGTTGCAAATGTGTCTACAGGTGGGTAAGGTTATAATTTGATATCATGTCAAATGATTAAAAAATCTCTAATATAAGAGAAAATATAATAATTGAATAGGTTTTGAAAAAAGCCTCCTTTTCCACAATGTTTTCAAAAAATAAGTTCTGTGGTAGATATCTTTGCATGTGGGAAAGGGTTCATCTTATTAATTAATATAATGTCAAATCATTGAAAATACACGTAATATTTATAATGTGTCGCGTCCATCACGAAAATGTATGATGACAACAACATTGCTACATTTGCCTTATCCGAAAATGTGGCTGTCCGAAATCAAATCCATCTGGCAATTTCAAAATAAAAAATTTGGCTTCGTTTTAAATAATAACTAGCATCTAAATAAGTGTGCAATGCAATGACAAGTGTATATGTGTTTCATTTCTAAAACTGTTTAGAAACTCGCTTGTAAGCGAACATTTTCACCAATGTTATTGTTTTCTTATTATGAAAACTTACGTAATCGTGACCCTTTGTTTAGGGTTTAACGAATTTAAGTATAATGTTTGAATAATAAATATTAATGGGTTTATTTCATAAAATCATATTAATTATCTGATTATTCATCAAAATATTAATCAAGACTGTGTATTAGCGCTGATTTCGGGGTTTCTAATGTGTTTACTACAGCGAGGTAATATTGACAAAATGGCGTCGTATATTGACCTCTGCGTTATGCTCGAAAAGCGTGACCTTTGAACTTTAAATTTGCATGCTATCGTTGTTTGTGGACGGATTTTGTTTATTCTTACATCAAATTAAAGTTATTGGTTTAAAGTTTTCAAATGTATTGAATCGTAAATAAATACTTACCAGATGCGGAACGCCATGCTCTTAACTTTACGTGCCGATATTTTCATAAATAATCGCGACTGGAAAATGATTAAAAAACCAACAGGAAGTCATATTTTTGACCTGATTGGATCATGTGATCTCATTAATATGCAAATCAATCATGTGATCGCATTTATTTTTAAACTGACCCATATGTTGAAATGCGACTCTACAGGTGGATCGGAAAATACCTGTAAATCAAACTTCGAACTACGATTGTCAATTTATTCCTGAAAAGATTGTTATGATTCATGCATCAATACAACCAGAATTCAATTTTCTTTATAAAGTATATTCTGGGCCTGAACACTTTCAACATTTAAAAAGACCAAAGTGCTACTTTGCATCCACGTCTGTTGGTTCGCAGGTCATGGAGGTGCTAAAAAGAGGCAAGGATATTGGAATCGGACACATTACTCTCACCATGAACACTGATGGAGTTCCACTTTACAATTCCTCATCAGTTAGCCTGTGGCCAGTGTTTCTAGAAATTAATTAACTGCTACTTCAGAAAGGTCTCTGATTCAGAATATGATTATATAGGGACTCGGGCAGGGTTGTTTAAAACAATAAAACAAATATTTAATGGTGAATAATTCAAAGGTCATATAATTTATAGGGTAGAATTTTAAAGAGAAAAAAAGGAAATTATGGCTTCTTTAACTTTAAAAAAAAAAATATTTTGAGATAAGATTCGCTTCTTTACAAAAAGACACTCAAAATGCACTTATTGATTAACAAAAAAAACAAAAAATAAAAGATTCGCTTCTTTACAAAAAGATACACTTAAAATACACTTATTGATTACAAAAAAAAGAACTAAATAAAAGATTCTCTTCTTTACAAAAAGATACACTTAAAATGCACTTTGTTATATTCAGAAAATGAAAAGATACGCTTTTTTAACAAAAGATTCACTTTTAACGCACTCTTCTTCATAAAAATTCACTTCAGTGAAAAAGATTCGCTTATTGGCAAAATAATACACTTAAAATGCACTTCTATTCAGAAAAAATACGGTTAAAATGCAGTTCAATTGAAAAAGACGCGCTTAAAATACACTTATGCAGAAAAAATGCACTTTATTTGGAAAAGATGCAGAAAAAATTCGCTTTTTACAACAAGCGCAGTAAAAATACGCTTTTTAATGCATTTTAAGCGCATTTTAAGCGCATTTTGGTAAAAAGTGTATTTTTTTTAGAGAAGGGGAGTGTATGAGAAAAGGAACAAGCTTTTTTAAAGTTATATATGAGCAGTGTACATCCCTGTTCTGGATCTAAACTTTTCACAAAAGCCAACTTTTGTACCTGTGCATAGTGGACTTCGTTTAGATATGCATACAGTAAAATAAAACATCATGGAGAAAGCTGGTGTATCTTAAAATTGCCATCTGATACGTCGACTATCGTAAACAGATCCAAGTTACATCATAAACCGGTGCGTGAATATGTATACTTGATATACATGTATGCATCAGACGACATATAAAATATCTACGCAAAACTTCGTGATATTACAATAAATAGAAGCTATATTATTGAGCCCCGATAACTCAGTTGGTTGCGACGCAGGCTGTAAATCCAAGGGTTGTGAGTTCGAATACCAGCTCCGCCAACATTTTTGAAGTTTGACGTCACTTGTGTTTCACCAATGGGCTAACAGTCAATTTGGAAAAGCAGCCAGCTACTTTTGATGTATGTTGTAAGTAGAACTTGTAGCTTAAGTACGTGAACTGGCACGCGTGATATACTGAAAAATAGTTGAAAACCGCGTTAAGCCCCAATGAATGAATCAATATTTAATAAAGTTGAAAACATGGTGGTAACATGAGAAATTTTACATTTTGTCACAATGTTTTCATAAGTCATCTGCTGTAGAGGCGTCGACAGCGTCTGTATGTGGTAAAAGGGCACAATAGTTTCCCGGCATACCAAACACTTTAAAAAAAAGTATTAATGGGTTCAATCCTACGCGCTAATAGATGCGGTAAAATATATGTTATTGTGTCAGGGTAAATAAAATCGTTAGTATTGGTAACTTAACAATACAATACCATGATCTAACTGAAATACAGTTGAAAGTCATCTACAGAAAGTCTGGGTAAAGGGTTGACATGTGTTGTAATAAACTGCCACTTTATCTTAATCCGTATTAAAGAGTGATATATCTCAAAAGTAGGTTGGTTAATCAGCGTAACAATATTATATGTATAAAGATAATTCCTGAAAAACAAGCGCATTTTTATTAACTGTGCATTATTAAACATCGTGGAAAAGAGTGACGTGAAATAAATGATTTTTAAAATATCTGCCGTTCTGAACTATATTCACACCAATGGGCTAAGTATATGTGGAAAAGCAGCCAGTTGTTTGGGAAGATTGTTATGTGGAGTACTGGTGTGAGAAAAACAGGAAATGCATGATTAGGAAAACTGGCCGCCGTTATATAACTGAATTGTTAAAAATGGCGTTAAACCCCAATCAATCAATCAATCAATTCATAGATCATTGTCCTGTAATATGGTCACATCATGGTCCTAGCTACTTAACTGTTTACAACCTTTTTAAAAAGGCTAATACAAAACAGAATGTGACTTAGGAAGCTAAGGGATGATTCCATCGGCATAGGGAATGTTGGACTAACCTTAACACAACTTTTTTACCGGAGTTATTCGGTCCGGGAAATATAAGATGGGGGAGTAGTTGGTTCGGTGGAGGGGTGAAGATTAAGGAGGAACTAGACTCGGTAAGGAAAAAACATCATCAGAAGATATGTCAAAGCCTTTTACCCCGCTGCAGGTAAAACATGTGTTTGACAGGACACCATCGTGAGCCGCGCAAACGATGGACTAAGACGAAAAGTAGACAAAGAAGGTTATTCTAAGAAAAGACAAGAGGAGGAAAAAACAAGTGTAATTCCACTCTTTAGCACTATGTACTATTGAATCAAGTAGACAACATTGTGGCGGACGGGAACACTGTTTTCACAACTATTCTGCTGGTAAGGGTCAAAAAGCGCATTGTGACAAATGGAGACAGGGCTGAAAATAATGATTGGCAAAGTGTTTTAAAAGTCGTCTGCTTGGTGTTTGTTGGAAAAGGGTTAACTTGATAAGATCATTACACGATCAGCTAACAAGCGCTCATCTTTTTATTTTTTCTTTAACCCCCCTTTCCAACATATGATAAATCCGCAGCAGACGACATTCAAAACGTCTACATATAATACAGAAACATATATCAAAAACTTAAAGATCTATTATGGACTAGAGATGAAAATATTTGATAAATGGAGAACTTGCTCATGACGGGTTTTGTTAATACATGTTTCACGTCACGCCAAAACCGACCTTCAAATATATTGACATAAATAGATTTTACAATAAAAAACGTACGTTTATAGTTAGTGTTTGATCATAACCGTTCTCGTGAGGCTTGTAAGCCTAGATGCATGTAGTAAGACGATTACATCATGATCTTATTTCGCGTATGTGAATGGTGATATTTTTTTCTGAATTACATTACATGCACATCCTTTACAACTAAGTTGTATTATGCCACTGAGAGGAAGGCTATTCTTATTAACCATTTTCCACATGCAACAAATCAGCAGTAGTCAATTTGCAAACTTATAGGCAAACATATGGAAACTTTATAAACGAAAGTACAATTATTGAATAAGATTGAAACTATCGCTACAATTTCGTCTTTTGTCACAATGTTTCCAAATCTTCTTCTGTAGCTGCGTAAGAAAGCCTCTGCAAGTGAGAAAGGGAAAAAATATAGACGACAACACAGAATTGAACTTCCTCATCTTTCCAGTCAGTTGTCATTTTATTTCTTGTCCGACTTATCGGCCAGAAAACAGTCAGTCAGCAGTGTATATGACATGTATCCTCATGGGCTGGAAGCCTAAAGGAATTTGAATGAATAAACTTATCAAACATATCAAACTTCATAAAGCCGACAGCATATGTGATTAACCATAACATAATAATACCAAACAACTCAGATTGTCGACATGTTTTTAACACCTATTAATTGAAAGTAATAATTGATGTTCACTTGTTTTGATCGCATTACAGACGGGCTAATGATACATGTCATGTCTGGCTTACTGAATAGGATATCCCTCTTGATTTAAAAACAATTTACTCCAATAGTGTGATGTTGTGTATTAACTACCGTTTGATAAATGATGAAATTCCGCGGGACCGCGGGGTTATTGTAGGGGAAACTCGAATACAGATGAGCGGGAACGCCGTGGGGCTGTCTTAATCACAGCTGTCAATCATCGTGACGTCATAAATCGTTATCGGATTTTCCTCCGCGGACTTAATAGTTGAATGATCAAACCCCCGCGGGACCGCCGGGTTATTGTAGGGGAAACTCTGCGTACAGGTGAGCGGGAACGCGGTGGGGCTGCCTTATCAGCTCGCGGGGGTGAGGGTTTTTGGGAAAAAACCCTTGAGCTGTACTGTATATGGTAAACGTTTTTAGACTCTGCAATATTGTAAAAAATAAAATAATGAAAATAAAGAAATTCAATGTATTAATATGTGCGAGTATAATTTTATAGCGAAACATTGTGTGAAAAAAGAAATTGTGTACTATGAGCAATTGCTCTTTTTCACTCAATGTTTTCAAAATTATCTGTTGCAGAGACATTGAATGTGGCTTGCATCAGGGAAAGGGTTATACACGGATTTAGTTTATTCAACAAATGTAATAAATTATGATGGATCCTTGTTGATGGGTAAAACAACTCCTCTATGGTTTTACCACATACAACAAATCTGTAGAAGACTACTTTGAAAACATATAAAACATCTTACTAAATGAATACGTAATAATTGAATAGAGTTGAAAACTACTAAGCATGAATTTGAACACCATTTACTAAACAATGTAGATTGAGATCAACTTTCATTTATGTCTGATCTTGGTCTTTATTGTTTGCTGCTACTCCTTGATCAATTCTTTCTAAAAAAGTATTCTGCAGCAGCCCTTTCCAATATTTAGACACATTTTAATGCTTCTGTAGCAAATATCTTTTAACAAGAGGGCCATAATGGCCCTGGATCGCTCACCAGAGTTATGCCAACAATGTAGTCAATCACAATAACTCCTTTTGTGGTCAGGTCAGTAATTACTAGTGTTAATAAGATTTTCCTTCAATTTGGCATCTTGACCTAGGTTTTGACCGGACTAGTGCAATGTTCAAGCCTAGATATCATCAAAGCATCCATTCTTGCAAGTTTCAAAATGCACCAATTAAAAATAGGCTCTTAGTGTATTAACTATTTTTCCTTCAGTTTGGTCTAGTGACCTAGATTTTGACCTCACATGACCTATATTTGAACATGGCATATATATCACCAAAGCAATTATTCTGACAAAGTTTCAAGATGATCTAATTAAGAATGTGGCCTCCACAGTGTTAACAAAATATTCCTTCAATTTGACCTTGTGACCTACATGCTCAGGTGAAATTAAATAACTTTTGACTACTGAGATTGATCAAGTTATTCCTAACTCTTCCCCATTTACAGATGCTTTGTGGTAATTGTGAGCATTTTCTACTTTTGCTGCATTATTTTCAACTCTTCTCAATCTTATCTTTTATATAAAGAGATTTCCATATTTTAATCTCCAGATTATTTCAAAGACATCAGATTTGTTGATCGTGGGAAAGGGTTGAAACAAAAATATATCTGCCAGAGAATGGGGCGAGTTCCTCCAAATGCTTCTTGGGGCATATTTTTAGCTCACCAGAGCACAAAGTGCTCCAAATGAGTTTCTGTGATCGCCTTTTGTAATCCGTCGTCAACTTTTCCATTGTCAACACTCTACAGGCTACATTTTGCATCTGATCTTCATGAAAGTTTATCAGAACATTCCTCTCCATCAAATCTTGGACAAGAAATAAACTGGGCCATATGAGGTCAAATTGAAGGAGAATCTTGTAAACATTCTGGAGGCTACTTTTTAGCTCACCAGAGCAAAAAGTGCTCAAGGTGAGTTTTTGTGATCGCCTTTTGTCCGTCGTCCGTCGTCAACATTTGCTTGTTAACACTCTAGAGGCAACATTTTGCATCCAATCTTCATGAAAGTTTATCAGAACATATATCTCCATCAAATCTAGGCCAAGTTCGAAACTGGGTCTTGTCGGGACAAAAACTAGGTCACTAGGCCAAATTTAGGAAAAATCTTGTTAACACTCTGGAAGCCACATTTTTGGCTTGAGCATGTTGAAACTATGTCTCAAAATTTGTCTTAGTGATATCTAGGTCAAGATGGAATATGGGTCATGTCGGGTCAAAAACTAGGATTGAATTGAAGGAAAATCTTGTTAACACTGTGGAAGACGCATTTTGAACTTTAACAAGTTGAAACTTTGTCAGAATGTTTGTCTTGATGATATCTAGACCAAGTTCGAATATAGGTCATATCGGGTCAAAAGCTAGGTCACTAGGCCAAATTTAAGGAAAATCTTGTTAACACTCTTGAAACAGCATGTTGAAACTTTATCAGAAAGTTTTTCCTGATGATATCCAGGTCAAGTTTGAATATGGGTCATGTCAGGTCAAAAACTAGGTCACTAGGACAAATTTAAGGAAAATCTTGTCAACACTCTGGAAGCCGCATTTTTAACTTGAGCATGTTGAAACTTTGTCTTAGTGATATCTAGGTCAAGTTTGAATATAGGTCATGTTTGGTCAAAAGCTAGGTCACTAGGCCAGATTTAAGGAAAATCTTGTTAACATTCTTGAATCCGCATTTTGAACTTGAGCATGTTGAAACTTTATCAGAAAGTTTTTGCTGATGATATCTACGCCAAGTTCGAATATAGGTCATGGCCTGTCAAAAACAAGGTCACTAGGCCACATTTAAGGAAAATCTTGTGAACACTCTGGAAGCCACATTTTTGTTTTGATGATATTGCCATTGGCGCTGAAAGAGTTAAGTCTTAAAATTCTTGTTCAAAAGTACTGACCCGATTTAAAGATAATTTTGTACACATGTTCCTTGGGTAACCCTCTAGCAAGATTGTTCAAATAATTCCAATCCGTTGAAAAAAAATGGCTGCCAGGGGAATGGAGCTTGATTTCCTTAGATGTGCATTGTAAAGTCTTTCAAAAATTGCCAAAACTTAAAAAATCTTCTTGTCCAAAAGAACTGGCCCGATTCGAAAATTATTTTTGCATAAATGTTTCTTGGGGCACCCTCTACCAAGATTGTTCAAATATTTCCGATCTGTTAAAAAACATGGCTGCCAGGGGGTGGAGCTGGTTTTCCTTATATGTGCATTGTTGAAACTTTGAAAATCTTCTTGTTCAAAAGTACTGGCCCGATTTAAAGATAATTTGGTACAAATGTTCCTTGGGTAACCCTATAGCAAAATTGTTCTAATAATTCCAATCCATTGAAATACATGGCCACCAGGGGGCGGAGCTTGTTTTCTTTAGATGTGCATTGTTAAATCTTTAAAAATCTTCTTGTCCAAAAGTACCAGCCCGATTTAAAAATAATTTAGCACAAATGTTCCTTGGGAGACCTTCTACAAAGGTTGTTCAAATTAATCCAATCCGTTGGAAAACATTGCCACCAGGGGCGGGGCTTGTTTTCTTTGCATGTAATATAGTGAAATTTGAAAAAATCTTCTTGTACTAAATCACTGGCCTTGTTTGAAAATCATTTGGCACAAATGTTCCTTGTGCGAATCTCTGCCAAGGTTGTTCAATTTATTCTGATCCCTTGAAAAACATGGCCACCAGGGGGGTTGCTTGTTTTCCTTAAATGTATTGAGTAAAAACTTTGAAAACTAGTTCTATTAAATCAGGTGAGCGATATAGGGCCATCATGGCCCTCTTGTTTAAATTTTCTTCTGAAGTTATTTCAAAATAAGTTTCCTCACCAACCTACAAAGTCGGTTACGTGGCAGACGAAATTGCGGCAAATTTTGAAGACGTTTGAGCTTAATATTTAAATTGGATCCATGACTTAGGTTATATAATTAACTCATTTAAATGATGTGTTCTGGGTAGCGATACATGCATTGCTATGGAAGCCAATATTGCTTACATTAATAAAAAAAAAAATGTTTTTAGCTCTACTGGCCAAAGGCCAGAAGGGCTTATGTCGTGGCGATTTGTCCGTCGTGCGTCCGTGCGTCCGTGTGTGCGTCCGTAAACAATTTCTTGTTAACACGATACAGTCTTCACTTTTGATTGTATCTCAACCAAACTTATACAGTAGTTAGATATCCATGAGAGCTCGGTTCCTTTCGAAAACCAGCCAGATCCGCCCATGCATGACTGGATTATGGCCCTTGAAATGGTAAAAATTGCTATAAAAGAGCTTGTTAACACGATACAGTCTTCACTTTTGATTGTATCTCAACCAAACTTATACAGTAGTTAGATATCCATGAGAGCTCGGTTCCTTTCGAAAACAAGCCAGATCCGCCCCATGCATGACTGAATTATGGCCCTCGAAATTGTCAAAATTGCTATAATAGGGCATGTTAACATGATACAGTTCTTATTTTTGAATGTATCTCAATCAAACTTATACAGTAGTTAAGATATATCCATGAGAGCTCGGTTCCTTTCGAAAACCAGCCAGATCCGCCCATGCATGACTGGATTATGGCCCTTGAAATGGTAAAAATTGCTATAAAAGAGCTTGTTAACACGATACAGTCTTCACTTTTGATTGTATCTCAACCAAACTTATACAGTAGTTAGATATCCATGAGAGCTCGGTTCCTTTCGAAAACCAGCCACAGATCCGCCCATACATGACTGGATTATGGCCCTTGAAATGGTCAAAATTGCTATAAAAGAGCTTGTTAACACGATACAGATTTTATTTTTTATTGAATCTCAACCAAACTTATACAGTAGTTGGATATTCATGAGATCTTGATTCCTTTCGAAAACAAGCCAGATCCGCCCCATGCATGACTGAATTATAGCCCTTGAAATTGTCAAAATTGCTATAATAGGGCATGTTAACATGATACAGTCCTTATTTTTGATTGTATCTCAATCAAACTTATACAGTAGTTAGATATCCATGAGAGTTTGGTTCATTTCTAAAAAACGGCCAGATCTACCCATGCATGGCTGGATTATGGCCCTTGAAATTGTCAAAATTGCTATAATACAGCTTGTGAAAACAATAGAGCTTCAATTTACTATCTGATCTTCACCAAACTTAGATGGTATTTGAATATTGATGACATATTGGTTCCTTTTGAAAATAAGCCAGAACAATGCCAGCTAGTAGAGCATAGGCCCTCATGGGCCTCTTGTTATTCATTTATTTACTCGAAACATATTTTTATTCAAATAAAATAGCAAATTAACCAATTATATGTCCTCATTAGAAAACTATAGAGAAAGTCTATGAACTTATTGAACAACCCTCGTACAACAGATCTGCACACCTTCGAAAACATACACAAATATAGAAAATGTATAATTACAGAAGAGAGTTGAAAACATAACTTTTGCAAAAAGGGGAAATTGCTTTTTACTAGCTATTTCTCCTTTTGACACAATGCTTTCAAATGTCATCTGTTGCAGATGGGTCAGTTAATTAATTGCAGGTTTATTGAGAATGTCTTTATTGAAACTTAAATGATTATGTTCCAGGAAAAAGTTGAAAAAAGAAATAAAATACTGTTACTGGGCAGCCATTAGTCGAGAAAATGGGAGTTTAGAGGTATGTTAAGATTTGATTGTATACATTAAAGTGCTGTAGTATGGTTCTTAAACCAAAGAATTAAAACAGTTCATCATATTTGTTTTAATAGAATATTTGTATCTTAGTTTATTTAACCCTTTGACTGCTGGAACCTCTTTTGTGAAGCCTATGCTACCAGTTTTGAGCCAGTGCTTTCACATTTTCAGCTTGATATTACTAAATATGGCTATAGATAGACTCTTACCAAATAATAAAAACCTAAACATGTCCATTAAAAAAAATCTGCATTGAAAGGGTTAATTAAGGAAGAGCTGTTAAACCTTCTCCCTGTTTCTGTAATGACTTTCCTATTTCTTCTTAAAGATCTGTATTGGGTAAAATTTGGATTTGTCCAAGAAAGCAATTTTTAACCCTTTCCCACATACCAAAAAATCTAAGGTAGATGACTTGGAAAATATCTAGGCATTTTTTCCTCACCTATGCACAAAGTGCAAGGTGAGCTTTTGTGATCGCTCACCATCCGTCGTTCGTTCGTTCACATTTTCCTACAAACAACTTCACCTCCTAAACCAATTGACCAAATTCAAAATAATTTTACAGGAATGTTCCTTGGGTCTCTTTCAAACTTGTTCAAAGAATTCTATTCCATGCAGAACTTTGATTGCCACTTCAAAATAAAAGGGGAAATAAACCAAAACTTAAAAAATCTTCTTGTCTGAAAGTAGAAGGCCCATGCCTTTGATATTTGGTATGTAGCATCATCTAGTGAACCTCTACAAGATTGTTCAAATTATAGCCCTGGGGTCAAAAATGACCCCTCCCTGGGGGTCACTTGTTTTTCATAGACTCATGTAGGGAAAAAACTTTAAAAATCTTCTTGTCTAAGAGTAGAGGGCCCAGGCCTTTGATATTTGGTATGTAGCATCATCTAGTGGACCTCTACCAAGCCTGTTAATTATAGCACTTGTTCTCCATAGACTCATAGCGATTTTTTTTTTTAATCTTCTTGTCTAAAAGAAGAGGGCCCAACCTCTGATATTTGGTATGTAGCATCATCTAGTGGACCTCTATTAAGATTGTTCAAATCAAAGCCATGGGGTCAAAAATGACCCAATCCCGGGGGTCCCTTGTTTTACATAGACTCATTTAGGGGAAAAACTTTAAAAATCTTCTTGTCTAAAAGTAGAGGGCCCTGGCCTTTGATATTTGGTATGTAGCATCATCTAATGGTACCAAGATTGTTCAAATTATAGCCATGGGGTAAAAAATGACCCCTCCCCGGGGGTCACTTGTTTTACATAGATAGGGATTTTTAGCTCACCTATGCACAAAGTGCAAGGTGAGCTATTGTGATCACATTTTGTCCGGCGTCCGTCCGGCGTGCGTTGTGCGTCAACATTTGAGCTTGTTAACACTCTACGGGCTATATTTTGCATCCAATCTTCATGAAAGTTTATCAGAACGTTCATCTCCATAAAATCTTGGACAAGTTCGAAACTAGGCCATATGAGGTCAAAAACTAGGTACGGCTACCATATTTCACATGTGTTTTGAACCACAACAGGTACGGCTACCATATTTCACATGTGTATTCCTTGTGACATGACCTTTCTGTCAGTACAAACATTTTTGACCTTGCGACCTTGACCTTTGACCTAGATGTTGCCATTCTCGAAAAAAAAAAATTAACCTTCACCACTTCTTTTGAACCATAACAGGTACGGCTACCATATTTCACATGTGTATTCCTTGTGACATGACCTTTCTGTCATAACCAAAATTTTTGACCTTACGACCTTGACCTTTGACCTAGATGCTGCCATTGTCTAAAAAAATCTTTAACCTTCACCACTACTTTTGAACCATAACAGGTACGGCTACCATATTTCACATGTGTATTCCTTGTGACATGACCTTTCTGTCAGTACCACTATTTTTGACCTTGCGACCTTGACCTTTGACCTAGATGTTGCCATTCTCGAAAAAAACTTTAACCTCCACCACTACTTTTGAACCATAACAGGTACGGCTACCATATTTCACATGTGTATTCCTTGTGACATGACCTTTCTGTCAGTACCCAAATTTTTGACCTTACGACCTTGACCTTTGACCTACATGTTGCCATTCTCGAAAAAAACTTTAACCTTCACCACTACTTTTGAACCATAACAGGTACGGCTACCATATTTCACATGTGTATTCCTTGTGACATGACCTTGCGACCTTGACCTTTGACCTAGATGTTGCCATTCTCAAAAAAAACTTTAACCTTCACCACTTCTTTTGAACCACAACAGGTACGGCTACCATATTTCACATGTGTATTCCTTGTAACATGACCTTTCTGTCAGTACCAACATTTTTGACCTTGCGACCTTGACCTTTGACCTAGATGTTGCCATTCTAGAAAAAAACTTTAACATTCACCACTACTTTTGAACCATAACAGATACGGCTACCATATTTCACATGTGTATTCCTTTTGACATGACCTTTCTGTCAGTACCAACATTTTTGACCTTGCGACCTTGACCTTTGACCTTTGACCTAGATGTTGCCATTCTCGGAAAAAACTTTAACCTCCACCACTACTTTTGAACCATAACATGTACGGCTACCATATTTCACATGTGTATTCCTTGTGACATGACCTTTCTGTCAGTACCCAAATTTTTGACCTTACGACCTTGACCTTTGACCTACATGTTGCCATTCTCGAAAAAAACTTTAACCTTCACCACTACTTTTGAACCATAACAGGTACGGCTACCATATTTCACATGTGTATTCCTTGTGACATGACCTTTCTGTCAGTACCAACATTTTTGACCTTGCGACCTTGACCTTTGACCTAGATGTTGCCATTCTAGAAAAAAACTTTAACATTCACCACTACTTTTGAACCATAACAGATACGGCTACCATATTTCACATGTGTATTCCTTTTGACATGACCTTTCTGTCAGTAGCAACATTTTTGACCTTGCGACCTTGACCTTTGACCTTTGACCTAGATGTTGCCATTCTCGGAAAAAACTTGAACCTTCACCACTACTTTTGAACCATAACAGGTACAGCTACCATATTTCACATGTGTATTCCTTGTGACATGACCTTTCTGTCAGTACCAAAATGTTTCACCTTGCGACCTTGACCTTTGACCTAGATGTTGCCATTCGGGGGCATCAGTGTTTCACAAACACATCTTGTTTCTATAAGTTTTAAAGTTGTCTGCTTCAGAATTGTTGTTTGTGGGAAAGGGGTTAAGAATAATATTATTTAGAAGAGTTGAAAATAGTGTGGCTAAAGGAAATTGCTCAGTACTTATTTAAATGGCAAGTAAGGACCAGTTAATTGTCAAAAATCTATCTTTCTCCATCTATTATGCAATGATAAAAATAAATTTTGAATTAAACAGCATATCTATCCTTATTAAAACATGGCAGCAACACTGTTAGATATTGTGTGCTTATTGTCCCCCGCTTTTAGCGAAAGCTGGGGACTATTATTTCTCATTCGTCAGTCCGTCAGTCCGTCAGTCCGTCAGTCACGCTGTCACAAAAACTTTAACCTTGGTCATAACTTCTGAACCGTAATAGGTACTGCTTTCATATTTCACATGTGTATTCCTTGTGACAACCCCTTTCCATCAATACCAATTTTTTTGACCTTGTGACCTTGACCCTGACGAGTTATGGCCCTTTACCCCTATGTATGACTAAATTCATTTCCGGGCTATTTCTCTGCAACCGCTTTTTGGAATTTTATGAAACTTCATAGGAAGGATCACCACCAAGTGTAGATGCGCATATCGTGTTTGCGTTCCGGTTGGATTATTTTTCACGGAGTTATGGCCCTTTACTCCACCATCAGGCTATGTATGACTAAATTCATTTCCGGGCTATTTCTCTGCAACCGCTTTTTGGAATTTTATGAAACTTCATAGGAAGGATCACCACCAAGTGTAGATGCGCATATCGTGTTTGCGTTCCGGTTGGATGATTTTTCACGGAGTTATGGGCCTTACTTCTGAACCGTAATAGGTACTGCTTTCATATTTCACATGTGTATTCCTTGTGACAACCCCTTTCCATCAATACCAATTTTTGTGACCTTGACCCTGGCGGGGGACCATGATTCTCTGAATTTGCTTGTATTATATTGTATGCTAAAGGGTTTGAGGCATAGCAATAATAAACTATTTGAATTTGTGGGAAAGGGTTTAGGCACATTGCAAGACACTTTGGGTGGTGAATTGTGCTATCATATCAAGGAAACACAAAAACAGCATGCACTGATTAATCTCTTTGAATGTGGGTTCAGTCTTATACTACAACTGTAAATCATCGACTATAAGGCGCTCTCAACAATAAGACGCTCAAACTACTTTGAGGTCTAAAATCTAGGATTTTATACTTGACTCTCTAATAAGACGCAGTCAGATTTCTGATTTTCTTTTTCAAGCCACAAATACATGATAAACAGCGAGATTTAACATGAAGTCATCACATTATATTGAAAAATAACTAATAAAATTCACCGATCTCATTTATCGTCATTTTGAAAGGGAATATAATATACATCCAGAAATAAATCCAAAAAGCGTCTAAAAGTCGAGCACTTCAGTAATGTTATTCAATAACTTCATAAATTAACACCTAAATGCTTCTAGAAAAACTCTTAATAAAATATTCACTGATATCCATTCATCACCATTTAAATAGCGGACATAATAAATGTCTAAAAGTAAATCTAAAAGTAGTCAGAAAGTCAAGCACTGGATGTTTATTAAAGGGGTGCGGACAAAAAAAACACGGGACAACAACCCCATAGGACAAAACCCCATAGAACAAAAACCCATTGGACAAAACCCCCTTCCCTAAAAGTGAAAAGTGGACAATACCCCCATGGGTGTTTGATATTAATATAAAGATGCATTATATGTGTTAAATTCTGTATCAAGATGATACAATTACACCTTACCAGGGACGTAGATAAGACCCTCTGACCTTACTGATCCCAGAGAAAAATTATATAAATTTAACCCGATTTAACCTGTTGTTGTTTAAGTTACTCTAATTGGTCTGGCAGTTACACGTGTTAATAATTGAAATGTTGTGATTTAATATAGTATGCACAAATTCCTTCATTTTTGTTTTCAAAACTTACACTTTGTCTTGAAATATAAAAATTATATTTTAAAATAATAATTATATGTTAAATCACAAAAATGAATTAGCATTATTACATAATTTGTATTATGACGTTCTTAATATTTACGCATCTCATAATCTGGACTTTGACGACGCAATTCATATTTTCACTAAATTCAAAATGGCGTTAAAATGGGAAAGAACAATAAAAACAAAACAATGTAAATACATTACTATTATCTATTTTATTTATTTAATAAGCAAATCATGTCAACAAGTTCTTTTCTTTCAATTAAATTGGATTCAATTTGAGAAATCACCCAGTCGGCTATTCATTTCAATGACAGGTCTGGGCGACTTCACAGGATCGGTGTCTTGGAAGGTAAAATGTTATTATTATTTTGTTGACCCCACTTACTTCATTCTCAAATTTTTAAGGGAAAAAATGCGTCTTATAATCGAGGATTTACGGTATAATAACCAATTGATGCATTTGTGTTTCAGATTTGCAGTTTACCTGATTTTAGAGTATGTTATTATGTGAAATCATTTCCCATTGGACAGAAAGTTTTAGTAGACAGCCAACAGTTCCTAGACAAATCCAGGCAAGAATCCCTTATTTACACTGATCTCCTCTGTCTGACTCCATGGTGTTAGATCATGCCCGCTAGGAACCACAACCAGGGTTTGATCCATGAAGGCCATATCTTTTCATCCATTTTCATCTTCTTGAAAGTACATGAGAACATTCAACTAAATCATTACTCGTCTTGTTTAAAGCTGGGTTATTTGAGGTCAAAAGCTAGATCACTAGGTCAAATTTCTGAAAAAGTGAGCACTCGACAGTCTCCCAACGTATTCCACATTATTTTAGAATATAATTTTTTAGTGGCTGGCATTACCAAGTTGGTCCAAGCATTCGTTTACAAAATCCCCGTTTGGCAGGGAATCTCAATTCAACAAATTAACTTGTTGAAAACATTGTGGTATAATGACATATTGCTTTTAAGAAACTTCTCCATTATCTCACAATTGTTTAAACTCTGTATCAAAATTATACTTTCAATATTAATAATATAACCATTTTTAATTTTAAAATGTTTCCTGAGCGATGGTCGTCTCCTATTTATTACTGTGTAAATTGTTAAACCATTCTTTAGTGGCTTCAAGAATCGTTGAATAACTTTTTTGGAAACTTCAACTTCAGGAGTTTTAGAAAATCCAAATAAATGTCTGTGCATGACACATATCATTATACCCAGAAATTAGTGTTTATCCAGGTATGCTGGAATCCCGGCCTTGGTCTGTAGACCTCTTGGTTTGTCGGTATGACATTGTTCAAATGTATTTTAATGAAACATTGTACACATGCCAATCACAAATTAAACATGTGCAAGATCTAAGTTTGGACAATATCCGTCCAGGCATTCTATTGATGTCTCCCCTTGAACTTTGAATTGTTTAATACAATAAATCAGTTTGTTGGATTATTTAGTGACCTTTATTGATGGATCTAGTTTTTATTTTACAGTTCAAGCACATCACAAGACAAAACAACATCAAGTGAGCCCACAAATACAAGTGTGTTTGAATTGTTGTTAGTTGGACTTGGGCATAAAAACAGCAGACCCTTCTTGATGGTCAGTTTCTTTTGTTTTTAGCTCACATAAGTTTTTGTGATCACCTTTTGTCTGTTGTTCGTCAACTTTTGCATTATTAACACTTTACAGGCTATATTTTGCATCCGATCTTCATGAAAGTTTATCAGAACATTCCTCTCCATCAAATATTGGATAAGTTCGAAACTGGGCCATATGAGGTCAAAAAATAGGTCACTATAGTTCAAATTGAAGGGAAACCATGTTAGCACTCTGGAGGCCGCATTTTTAGCTTGACTATTTGAAGAATATGAGAGCTTTTAGCTCGACTATTCGAAGAATATGAGAGCTATACTACTCACCCTGACGTCGGCGTCCACGTCACACCTTGGTTTGCATGCAAGTACTTAAATACTACATGTATTGCATTGAAACTTTCTACAACCCTACCAAACTATCACACATAGTAGAGTATCAAGTTAGATAACTCTATTCTGCATTTTATGCAAGTTATGGCCCTTTTTAGCTCGACTTTTCGAAGAAAAGGCTAGCTATACTACTCGCGTCGGCGTTGGTGTCACACCTTGGTTAAGGTTTTTGCACCAATTCATTCACCATCATTACCTCCATCAACAGACAAGAGTACATGACTCTGTCAAGGTTTTTGTAAGAATTATGGCCCTTTTTCGAATTAGAATTTTCTATTTTTTGTCAAAACCATTACAGATATTGCTTTGAAACTGACAACACTTATTCACCATCATAACCTCCATCAACAGACAAGGGAACATAACTCTGTCAAGGTTTTTGTAAGAATTATGGCCCTTTTTGACATAGTTTTTTGGTTAAGAATTTTGTACCAATTCACTTTTTAGCTCACCTGTGCACGAAGTGCTCAAGGTGAGTTATTGTGATTGCCCTATGTCCGGCGTCTGTCATGCGTCGTCCGTCAACATTTTCTCCTCTGTAACCAGTGGGTCAACTGGGATGAAACCTCACAGAAAGCATCCTCTCAATGTCCTCACCAGAATTCCTTAACAAATTTGGGATCCATGCAAAATTCTGGTTTCCATGGTAACGAAATGAAAAAACTCTGTCAAGGTTTTTGTAAGAATTATGGCCCTTTTTCGACTTAGAATTTTGGTTAAGGTTTTTGTATCAATTCCATTTTTTGTCAAAACCATTACAGATATTGCTTTAAAACTTACAACACTTATTCACCATCATTACCTCCATCAACAGACAAGAGAACATAACTCTGTCAAGGTTTTTGTAAGAATTATTGCCCTTTTTAACAGACTTTTGGTAAGTTTTTTGTACCAATTCACTTTTTTTCAAAACCATTACAGATATTGCTTTGAAACTAACAACACTTATTCACCATCATTACCTCCATCGACAGACAAGAGTACATAACTCTGTCAAGGTTTTTGTAAGAATTATAGCCCTTTTACAACTTAGAATTTTTTGTACCAATTCACTTTTTGTCAAAACCATAACAGATATTGCTTCGAAACTAACAACACTTTTTCACTATCATTACCAACATCAACAGACAAGAGTTCATAATTCTGTTAAGCGTTTTTTTGAAGAATTATGACCCTCTTTCGATTTAGAATTTTGGTTGAGTTATTCATACCAAATCAATCTTTTTTCAAAACAATTAGAGATAAAACACTAACAATATCTTTTTACCATCAATACCTCCACCAACAGCAAAGAGCGCATAATTTAGTGAAGGTTTTTGTAAGCATTAGGACCCTTTAACTTTGCTTATAAATAGTATGATAAAGTTATTGCTTCTGTACCATCCAAAATAGTTTTGTTTTATTGGCAAGCACAAAAAAGTCGAGCATGCTGTCCTCTGACAGCTCTTGTTTACTTAGAAATTCTGGTTAAAGTTTTGCGTGCAACTAAATTAAGAGTCCATATCTCAGTATTTACTAGATGCATTGCATTGAAACTTTCTACAACCCTACCCAACTATCACTAGTGTGTAGATTATCAAGTTTGATATCTCTATCCTGCATTTTATGCAAGTTATGGCCCTTTTTATACGCCCGTTTTGAAAAAAACGGATCGTATTATAGTTTTACCTGCGGCGTACAGGCGGGTGGGTGGCGTCTAGTATGTTGTCAGCTCAATAACTTTAGAAGCCTTTGTTCAATCATCACCAAATTGGGATAATATCTCGGACAAGTTCGATAACTAGCCATATCGCTATTGTCAATCAAGAGTTATCGCCCTTTAATTATAGAAATTACCTAAAATTGGTCTTGTCAGCTCAATAACTTTAGAAGCCTTTGTCCAGTCTTCACTAAATTTGGTCAGAATGTGTATTGGCATAATATCTTGGACAAGTTTGATAACTAACCATATCGCTTCAGTCAATCAAGAGTTATCACCCTTTAATTATAGAAATTACCTAAAACTGGTCTTGTCAGCTCTATAACTTTAGAAGCCTTTGTCCAATCATTACTAAATTTAATCAGAATGTGTATTGGTATAATATCTCGCACAAGTTTGATAACTACCCATATCGCTTCAGTCAATCAAGAGTTATTGCCCTTTAATTATAGAAATTACCTAAAATTAGTCTTGTCAGCTCAACAACTTTAGAAGCCTTTGTCCAATCTTCACTAAATTTGGTCAGAATGTGAATTGACATAATATCTCGGACAGGTTCTATAACTAACCATATCGCTTTAGTCAAGTGAGAGTTATCGCTCTTTAATTATAGAAATTACCTAAAATTGGTCTTGTCAGCTCAATAACTTAAGAAGCCTTTATCCAATCATCACCAAATTTGGTCAGAATGTGTAATGGCATAATATCTCGGGACAAGTTTGATAACTAGCCATATCGCTTTAGCCAATGAAGAGTTATTGCCCTTTAATTATAGAAATTACCTAAAATTGGTCTTGTCAGCTAAATAACTTGTGAAGCCTTTATCTGATCATCACCAAATTTAGACAATATGTTGATGGGCAGAATATCTTGGTCAGGTTTGATAACTTACAACGTTATCTTAACTTACAGCGTATTTTGTGACATTTGGCGCTCTTGTTTTACTTAGAAATTCTGGTTAAAGTTTTGCATTGCATTGAAACTTTATACAACCCTACCCAACTATCACACTTCTGTAGATTATCAAGTTAAATAACTCTATCCTGCATTTTATGCAAGTTATGGCCCTTTTTTTACTTAGAATTTCTGGTTAAAGTTTTGCGTGCAACTAAATTAAATGTCCATATCTCAGTATTTACTTGATGCATTGCATTGAAACTTTGTACAACCTACCCAACTATCATACTTATGTAGATTATCAAGGAAGATTACTCTTTCCTAGATTTTATGCAAGTTATGACCCTTTTTTCACTTAGAAATTCTGCTTAAAGTTTGCATGCAACTACATTAAGAGACTATCTCTTAGTAACTACTTAATGCATTGCATTGAAACTTTATACAGGCCTTCCCAACCATCACACCTATGTAAATAATCAAGTACGATAACTCTATCCAGCATTTTATGCAAGTTATGGCCCTTTTTTGACTACATTTAGAGTGTAATCTTAGTTACAACTTGAAGCATTGTATTTAAACTTTATACAACCTTTCCCAATTTCATAACTATAAACACAACCAATTAAGATAACTCTATCCTGCATATGGTGCAAATTGTTGCCCTTTTTTTTACTTAGAAATGATGATTAAAGGTTTGCGTGCAACTACATTAAGAGCCCATATCTTATTAACTACTTGATGCATTCCATTGAAACATTATACAACCCTTCCTAACCAGCACACCTATGAAAATAATCAAGTTAAATAATTATCTCAGAAACTTAAATAAGCGGTGGAATAGTCGAGCGCCCTGTCCTCCGACAGCTCTTGTTAATTTGAGAGTGTTAAAACTTTATTTTGGTAATGTCTGTTCAAAAACGGGAATCCTCTGTGGTCGAGTGGTTAGCGTCGGGGATTTGAAACCAGTAGGTCCCCAGTCACGGCACTACGGTCATGGTGGAGTGCCCTTGTGTCACCTGCGTAGCATGGTAGGCACTTAGGGACTAGTTGTTTTTTTGTCAGGCGTCTGTCTGTCTGTCTGTCGTCACACTTTTCCGTCACGTTTTCAAATAACTGTTTTTCTACTCAAAGGATTACATTGAAACGTTTATATCAATATGTGTGATGGGTTCACAAAAGGGGGATAATCCAAATATGTTTTATATCAGAGTTATTGCCCCTTTTCTGTCAAAAATTAAAATTTTATGACAAGGCCCCGGCAGGTGACACGTGCTCCGGGGAGCACTCCATTCTAGTTCTAGCCTAGTACTGGTTTGTTTACCCAGGGATCATGAATAAGTGAACTGTCGCTGTGATATAACTGAAATAATGTTGAAAGCGGCGTAAAACCCGCGATAAAAACTGTTAAAAAACTAGGTCACTAGGCCAAATTAAATGAAAATCTTGTTAACATTGTAGTAGCCACATTTTTTGTTTAAGCAGCTTAAAATGTGGCCAGAATGTTTATCTTAATGATATCTAGGCCAAGTTCATAAAAACCAGGTCACTAGGTCAAATTGAAGGAAAATATTGTTAACACATTATTAGATCACCTAGAGCCAAAGGCTCAAGGTGAGCTATTCTGATCACTTTTCGTCTGTCGTCTGTCGTCCGTCGTTAACATTTAGACATTTAGATCATCTCCTCCTTAACCACATGACCAATTTCAACTAAACTTCACAGGAATGTTCCTTTGGTAGACCTCTTTCAAAATTGTTCAAAGATTTAAATTCCATCGAGAACTTTGGTTGCTGCGGCATCAGAAAAGGGGAAAATTGCCAAATTTGCCAAAATTATTTTGCACAAATGTTTCTTGGGGTATCTTCTACCAAGATTATTCAAATATTTCCGATCCGTGGGAAAACATGGCCGCCAGGGGGCGGATTTTAAAACTTAAAAAAATCTTCTTGTCCAAAAGTACTGGCCCGGTTTGAAAATTATTTTGCACAAATGTTCTTTGGCGCACCCTTTACCAAGATTGTTCAAATATTTCCGATCTATTGAAAAACATGTCCGCCAGGGGTAGATTGTAGAATCTTTAAAAATCTTCTTGTCCAAAAGTACTGGCCCGATTTTAAGATAATTTGGCACAAATGCTCCTTGGGGGACCTTCTACCAATATTGTTCAAATTAATCCAATCCATTGAAAAACATGGCCGCCAGGGGTGGGGCTTGTTTTCCCTATATGTGCATTGTAAAATCTTTAAAAATCTTCTTGTCCAAATGCACCTGCCTGATTGAAAAATTATTTGGCACAAATGTTCCTTGGGTGACCTTCTACCAAGGTTGTTCAAATAAATCCGATCCGTTGACAAACATGGCCACCAGGGGGTTACTTGTTTTCCTTATATGTATAGAGTCAAAACTTTGAAAACTATTGAAGTTCTAATAAACCAGATGAGCAATATAGGGCCATCGTGGCCCTCTTGTTTTAAGTTCTTGTCTGATATTATGGAAATTGAATAGGAATCCTACTTCAGTGATCCTCTACTTAATTTGTTCAAGCCGTATTGATTGGTTTCGAAATCATACCAACTTGTTTCATCACAAAAGGGGTATATTGAACTTCTAGCTACAAATAACAACTTCTACCATTCCACTCGACCAATTTCAACGTTACTTCACAGGAATGTTCCTTTGATGGTCCTCTTTCAAAATTGTTCAAAGACTTGCATTCTGTGTAGAACTTTTGTTACTGCGGCATCAGAAAATTAGAAAAATACCCAAACTTTAAAAACCTCCATCTCCATAATCCATTTGTCAGATTACAAGATAATTTGGCAGAAATGTTCTTTGGGCGACTCTACAAATACTGTTCAAGCCATATTGATTTCGTTGACAAACAGGGCAGCAAAGCGGCATCAGGAAAGGTGCAAGATGACAAAACTTTATAATTCCATTCTTATTAAAGTTCTTGTTAGATTTCAAGATACAAATGGCTTTTACTGATAAACTATTTCTTTAACTGAGTGTCCACTCCTTGCAGTTTCATTTGAACTCCTGATCAAATTTTCACAGATATTTGCAGTTAAATATTTGCTTCTAATTTACTATCATTCAGGTGATCGATTTAGGGCCATCTTGACCCTCTTGTTACTTTTAGCAAGTTGAAATGTGTCTTGTTTCTCAAACGTTCCTTTGGTGACCCTCTGCTATGATTGTTAAAATTATTTCTGGATATGATCCTTTAAAATCATGGCTCCTTTCATTAAGTCTTAAATAGCAAATTCTCAGATGAGGGATCCAGGGCTTCATGGCCCTCTTGTTTAATCAATTTAACTGAATATTTGCAGCAAATGACATGAAAACCCTAGTGAAAATAAGTATTGAAATATTATCTACAAATGAGAATAATTATTGAACAGATTTAAAAATATTGGGAAATGAGAAACTAACTGTTCATTATGATAACTTATTCTTATTGCCACATTGTTAGATCACCTAGAGCCAAAGGCTAAAGGTGAGCTATTCTGATCACTTTGTGTCCGTCGTCTGTCGTTCACTTTTAGCTTTAAGCATCATCTGCTCCTTAACCACAGGACCAATTTCAACCAAACTTCACAGGAATGTTCATTTGGCGGCCCTCTTTCAAAAAATTTCAAATATTTAAGTTCCATTGAAAACTGGTTGCAAAGGCAACAAAAAAGGGGAAATTAACCAAAACTTAAAGAATCTTCTTGTCTGAAAGTAGAAGGTCCATGCATTTGATATTTGGTATGTAGCATCATCTAGTGGACCTCTACCAAGTTTGTTCAAATTATAGCCCTGGGGTCAAAAATGGCCCCTCCTCGGGGTCACTTTTTTGCATAGACTTGTATTGGGAAAAAACTTTAAAATACCTCTTGTCTAAAAGTAGAAGGCCCAGGCCTTTGATATTTAGTATGTAGCTCATCTAGTGGACCTCTACCAAGATTGTTCAAATAATAGAACTGGGGTCAAAAATGACCCATCCCCGGGGGTCACTTGTTTTTACATAGACTCGTATAGGGAAAAAACTTTAAAAATCTTCTTGTCTAAGAGTAGAAGGCCAAGGCCTTTGATATTTGGTATGTAGCTTCATCAAGTATACCTCCACCAAGATTGTTCAAATTATAGCCCTGGCATCAAAAATGGCCCCTCCTTGGGGTCACTTGTTTTACATAGACTTGTATAGGGAAAAAACTTTAAAAATCTACTTGTCTAAAAGTAGAAGGCCAAGGCCTTTGATATTTGGTATGTAGCTTCATCAAGTATACCTCCACCAAGATTGTTCAAATTATAGCCCTGGCATCAAAAATGGCCCCTCCTTGGGGTCACTTGTTTTACATAGACTTGTATAGGGAAAAAACTTTAAAAATCTTCTTGTCTAAAAGTAGAAGGCCAAGGCCTTTGATATTTGGTATGTAGCTTCATCAAGTATACCTCCACCAAGATTGTTCAAATTATAGCCCTGGCATCAAAAATGGCCCCTCCTTGGGGTCACTTGTTTTACATAGACTTGTATAGGGAAAAAACTTTAAAAATCTTCTTATCTAAAAGTAGAAGGCCCAGGCCTTTGATATTTGGTATGTAGCTTCATCTAGTTGACCTCTATTAAGATTGCTCAAATTATAGCCCTTGGGTAAAAAATGACCCATCCCCCGGGGGTCACTTGTTTTACATAGACTCGTATAGGGAAAAAACTTTAAAAATCTTCTTGTCGAAAAGGAGAAGGCCCAGGTCTTTGATATTTGGTATGTAGCTTCATCTATTGGACCTCTATTAATCTTGGGGTCAAAAATGGCCCCACCCCAGGGGTCACTTGTTTTACGAAGACTTGTATAGGGAGAAACTTTAAAAATCTTCTTGTCTGAAGGTAGAATGTCCAGGCTTTTGATATCTGGTATGTAGCTTCATCTAGTTGATCTCTACCTGGATTGTTCCAATTATAGCCCTGGGGTAAATAATGGCCCCATCCAGGGTCACTTGTTTTACATAATATTATACTTGTATCGGGAAAAACTTAAAAAAAATCTTGTCTAAAAGTTCATCTAGTGAACCTTTACCAAGATTGGTCAAATTATAGCCCTAGTTTCAAAAATGGCCCTACCCTGGGGATCACTTGTTTTACATAGACTCGTTTAGGTAAACACTTTAAAAATATTCAGGTGATCGCTTTAGGGCGATCTTGGCCCTCTTGTTTTCTAAAGTAGTCTGCTGCAGAGGTATTGATATAATTTAATTATTCATGAGTGAAAACTAAATCTCTTTCAGGCAAGGATAGAAGACTTATTACTTATTTATGAATGAAAACTAGAACTGTTTCAGGCAAGGGAAGAAGATGGTTTACTTATTTATGAATGAAAACTAAAACTGTTTTAGGCAAGGGGAGAAGATGGTTTAATTATTTATGAATGAAAACTAAAACTGTTTCAGGTAAGGGAAGAAGATGGTTTAATTATTTTTGAATGTAAATTAAAACTCTTTCAGGTAAGGGAAGAAGATGGTTTAATTATTAATGAATGTAAACTAAAACTGTTTCAGGCAAGGGTAGAAGATGGGTTACTTATTTATGAAGCATTCCCATACCAGAAATCAAAAACAGATGACAGAATTAAAGTTCGTTTTAAAAAGGTGCAGCATAATTTAATTTTAAAAGAGCGTAAGATAAAGCCCAGGAAGAGAGCTGATGTAGAAATAATTGAAGATCCAGAGGAATTTAAAGATGAACGAGCTCGCCATTTTAGACATTTTCATGATATATCGGGGTATAGTGGGGTAAGTCCGATTTTTTTTTGACACATTTTTAGCTCTTTTTCACTTGCAGATGCATCTGAAGCAGACCACTTTAAAATTTGTTTGGCTGAAATGGAAAAAATTCTCCTTTTGCCACTATGTTTTCAACTCTATTTAATAATGATCTTATTTATACATTATAAGCAACCACTGATTACCTTATTCGGCATAGTGACGTAACAAAGTTTCAGAAGTCTTACATTTTCATTTTCGAGCCCTCATTTTGACACACTCTTGTCATAAAACGTCTGTAACTGTGAACATTGTTGCGATAGTTAATGTCGCCAACAGAACAGCCAATATAACGTTTCTTCCTTGGTTATAAACGAAGCATTAGTTAATTTTAAATAAATAATGTGACGTAAAAAAAAAAAAATATGTATGATATTTTGACTCTGTGTCAAATTAAATCTACATGTCCCAGAACAACGTGTTACCGACATTAACAAAGAAGTGATTGGAATGCAATGAAAATATGGTTACTGTCTAAATAGCATCAAAACCTGAAACCTGCACAATCTTATGTGAATATGAAATGTTTGCAAGTTAAACACAGACACACTCAAGAAAAATCTATGTCTAAATTATGTCTAAATTATGGACAAATGCAAGCGACTACATATACCCTCTACTTATTTGAAATTCATCCTGCAATTTCAGGAGTCTAAGAATTTTGTGAGGCTTTTCCTATGTAGCCTCTTTTTGGGTCCCATTGTAACAGTCATAAAAGATTCAACCTGACCACACAAATAGTTTACCTTGTCACAACAAATGTAAGCTCTATAGCAAGGCAGTATACCTATAGTGGTATGTTATCAATTGGCTGAGCACCAGTACCTCAGTTCTTACAGATGCGGCTGTCAATCCAGGGGGTTGTAAATTCCAGCTCACCCAATATTCTTTCCAATGATTGACAAAAATGAAAACTACGAGCATCATTCGTCTTCCACCAATGGGCTAACAGTCTATGTGGAAAAGCAGCCAGTTGCTTGGAAAGAGGCTGTTAAACCCCATTCAACAATATTATCATTGCAGGTATTTATCTGTGGTCCATATCCCCATTGGTTGTTCATGACACAGAGGGGGTCATTGAGAATTCATCCCATGGGTATAGATGGATCTGTCACATGCTTTGCTGAATTCCACAATGTGAATTGTCCAAAAGGTTTCCTCTATTTCAACAGACAGGTGAGTCATTGTAATTTGTAGTAAGTTATAATAATGTTTAGAGCCTTATATATTGTTTTATAAGCTAACTTGTGCACAAAATGCTCAAGGTGTGCTATTGTGATTGCCTTTTGTCTGTCGTGTGTTTCCAACAATTTCTTTAAACAACATCTTCTAAAACTTGGCCAAATTTTATGAAACTTCACAGAGATGCTCCTTGGTTAGTGCCCCTTAAAAAAAATCAAATTCTAAGCCATCCTAGGCAACCAAAAGGATTTATCTTTTTTAATACTTCGAATATCTTCATGTCTGCAACCGAAAAGCCTAGAGCTTAGATATTTGGTGTGTACAATTATATAGGGGTCCTCCTCTACAAAGGTTTTGACATTTATCCCTGACATTGGCAAATACACATTTGCTACTATACCATCACTCAGGTGATCGATTTAGGGTTATCTTGGCCCTCTTGCTTTTTAGCTCACCTGTGCACGAAGTGCTCAGGGTGAGTTATTGTGATCGCCCTATGTCCGGCGTCCGTTGTCCGTCGGTCGTCGTCCGTCGTCCGTCAACATTTTCTCCTCTGTAACCGGTGGGTCAACTGGGATGAAACTTCACAGAAAGCATCCTCTCAATGGCCTCACCAGAATTCCTTAAAATTTTTGGGATCCATGCAGAATTCTGGTTTCCATGGCAACGAAATGAAAAAAACTTCAAAATTCTTAAAAAATCTTCTCCTCCGAAAGTGTCAGGCCGATTTTCAAATTATTTTGTAGAAATGATCTTTGGGTGACCCTCTATCAGATTCCTTCAAGCCATGTTGATTGGTCGAAAAACATGGCCGCCAGGGGGGGGGGGGGGGGGGGGGCTATTTTGCCGTATATGGCTATAGTGCAAACTTAAAAAATCTTCTCCTCCAAAAGTGTCAGGCCGATTTTCAAATAATTTTGTAGAAATGTTCCTTGGGTAACCCTCTATCAGATTCCTTCAAGCCATGTTGATTGGTTGAAAAACATGGCCGCCAGGGGGCGGGGCTATTTTGCCTTTTATGGTTACAGTGAAAACTTAAAAAATCTTCAACATCTTCTCCTCAGTAACCAGTGGGTCAATTGGGATGAAACTTCACAGAAAGCATCCTCTCAATGACCTCACCAGAATTCCTTCAATTTATTGGGATCCATGCAGAATTCTGGTTTCCATGGCAACGAAACGAAAAAAACTTCAAAATTCTTCTCCTCCCAAATTGGTTTGCAGATTTTGAACTTATTTTGTAGAAATGTTCCTTGGGTGACTCTCTATCAGATTCCTTGAAGCCATGTTAATTGGTCGAAAAACATGGCCGCCAGGGGGGGCGGGGCTATTTTGCCTTATATAGCTATAGTGCAAACTTAAAAAATCTTCTTCTCCAAAAGTGTCAGGCCGATTTTCAAATAATTTTGTAGAAATGTTCCTTGGATGACCCTCTATCAGATTCCTTCAAGCCATGTTGATTGGTCAAAAAACATGGCCACAAGGGTCGGGGCTATTTTGCCTTTTATGGCTATAGTGAAAACTTAAAAAATCTTCTCCTCCAAAAGTGTCAGGCCGATTTTCAAATAATTTTGTAGAAATGTTCCTAGGGTGACCCTCTATCAGATTCCTTCAAGCCAAGTCGATTGGTCGGAAACTATGTCCGCCAGATGGCGGGGCTTATATAGCTAAAGTGAAAAAAAAAATCAGGTGAGCGATTCCAGGGCCATCATGGCCCTCTTGTTTAAGGAAAATCTTCATGCCTGTCACGAAAAGGACTAGAGCTTACATATTTTGTGTGTACAATTGTCTGGTGATCCTTTACCAAGATTGATCAAATTATGCCCTTGGGTTTAAAATTGGCTCCACCCCTGAGGTCACCCGTTTTCATGAGATAAATGGGGAAGCTTCTGTGATCATTCACCATCCGTCGTCTGTCTGTTCCTAAATGGCTTGGCCACTTTTGAAGAAATGGAAAACAATGGCAACCGAAAGATAAACTCAGCAAAAACGTTCCTTAGGTTGCCCTCTTTAGAGAATTTTAAATTATTTTGATCCGTTGAAATCATGGCCGCCAGGGGGTGGAGCTTGTTTTTCTTATTTGTATTTATAATGAAATCTTAAAAAATCTTCATGTCCAAAAGAACATGCCTGATTTGAAAAAAAATTGCACGGATGTTCCTTAGGCTACGGGTTCGATCCCCAGTCGCGGCACTACAGTCATGGTGGAGTGCCCTTGGGCAAGGCACATTTTCTAGCCTAGTACTGGTTTGTTTACCCAGGGATCATGAATAATTAAATTTAATTGCGCGCTAAATGACCTTAGCTGTCGATGCGCCATAAAACAATATACATTCATTCATTCATTCCTTAGGCTCTTTCAAGACTGTTCAAATTTTTCATATCCATTGTAAAATGTGGCCAACAGCTGGCAGAGCTTGTTTTCCTTGTAGACATATCATAAAAACATATCATATCCTATTTTCTTGGTGAAACCTATATTTTGTTGAATTTTAAGGATTGGACAATTCTTTCTTGTTAGATTGATTTCAAATTTGTTCACACATTTTGGCTTTTGTTTTTTATTTTACACTTGTATAAATATATATATAGTCAAAGCATTTCTTGTTTTATTAGCTCACCTGAGCATGCTCAAGGTGAGTTATTGGGATCACCTTTTGTCTGCCGTCCGCCGTGCTTCGTGTGTGTTAACATCTTTTCCTCGGTAACCATTGGAGCTGTCGATGCGCCATAAAACAATATACATTCATTCAGTAACCATTGGGTCAATTTGGATGAAACTTCACAGAAAGCATTCTCTCAATGATCTTACCAGAATTCTTTTAAGATCCATGCAGAATTCTGGTTTCAATGGCATCGAAACGAAAAAAACTTTAAAATTCTTCTTCTCCAAAATTGTTCGGCCGATTTTCAAATAATTTTGATTGGTTGAAAGCACAGCCACCAAATAATTTTGTAGAAATGTTCCTTGGATGACCCCGTATCAGATTCCTTCAAGCCATGTTGATTGGTCGAAAAACATAGTTGCCAGCAGGGCGGGACTATTTTGCCTTATATGGCTAAAGTGAAAATCTTAAAAAATCTTCTCCTACGAAAGTGTCAAGCCGATTTTCAAATAATTTTGTAGAAATGTTTCTAAAGTGACCCACTATCAAATTTCTTCCAGCCATGTTGATTGGTTGAAAGCACAGCCACCAGGGAATGGGGCTATTTTGCGTTATATGTCTATAGTGAAAACTTTAAAAATCTTCTCCTCCGAAAGTATCAGGCTGATTTTAAAAATAATTTTGCAGAATTTTTCTTAAGTGACCCACTATCAGATTTCTTCAAGCCATGTTGATTGGTTGAGAAATATAGCCGCAACAGGGCAGGACTATATTGCCTTATATGGCTATAGTGAAAACTTAAAAGATATTCTCCTCCGAAAGTGTCTTGACGGATTTTCAAATAATTTTGTAGAAATGTTTCTAGGGTGACTCTCTTTCAGATTCCTTCAAGTCATGTTGATTGGTTGAAAAACTATGGCTGCCAGGGGGCGGGGCTCATATGGCTTAAGTCAAAAAATAAAATCTTGTGAGCGATCCAGGGCCATCATGGCCCTCTTGTTATATAAGCTGACATATTTTCGACGCTTAAGTTCCTTGTAGAGATGTTTCAAAATAGTCTGATGCTTATTTGTTGTATGTGGGAAAGGGCTACTACAGGTCAGTCTTTGGTCAATCTAATTAAAACCAGACCTTAACTTTGCTGCAATTGTAGTCGCTCGTATAGATCTGATTACTGTCTACAAATTAACCTTTGCATCAACCAATCAAATGTATACAATCAAAATCGTTACATATCAACAGGAGAAATCGTCCATACTAATAACCAAAATAGAGAAATGGCCAAGTATTCCAATTGTATAGTAGCTATTTTGATAGCAGCACGAGTCTTGGCTCTATCCTGCAATTTCATTCGACAGAAACAGACACCTGCTCATGAATATTTAAATGTATATATATATGGTAAATTCAAGACGACCTTTTATGGAGTGTCCTCAGATCCAATATATACCCACAGTAAAGTATCTTCAGCAGACAACTTTAATAACATCTTGGCAAAAAGATGAAAAATCTCAGTAAATAAAAGTATTATAATTGAAATAGAGTTGAAAACATTGTTGCAACAGAAGAAATTGCAATTTCTTCTTTAGTAACAATGTTTTCAAAAGTTGTCTGCTGCAGAGGCTTCAACAATGGGATTTTTCTATTGTACTATTTCAGGGAGAATTAAGAATATCAGTATTACCCACTCACCTGACATATGATGCTCCATGGCCTATCAGGAAGGTTCCGCTGCGATGTACTCCTCATTTTGTCATTTACCATTCAGATAGCAAGGTTTGTTTATTGTTAAGTTGTGTTTTTGCCTGCCTATAAGGAAGGGAGATACTTAGGGATCCCTTTTACATACTTATTGCGAGTCTGGTCTTTGAACATTTTTGGTTTTTATCCCCTTTTCTGATACAGAAAACATTTGATTTTAAAAAATGTGATAAAGGTCAAGGACTTGAATTGAGAAATTGTGAAAACATGTTTTTGTGTCATCCTGCGTAGCATAGTAGGCACTTAGGGATTACTTTTTTATTTGTCCGGCGTCTGTCCGTCTGTGCGCCTGTATGTCCGTCTGTCTGTCCATATGTCTTGTAAGCGCGACTCCTCCTTAACGGCTGGACCGATTCTGATGAAACTTTACACAGTTGCAGTACACAACCTGAGGATGTGCATGAAGTAAGATTATCCCTGTCTGTCCGTCCGTCTGTCCATATGTCTTGTAAGAGCAACTCCTCCTTAACGGCTGGACCGATTCTAATGAAACTTTACACAGTTGCAGTACACAACCTGAGGATGTGCATGAAGTAAGATTATCCCGGTCGGAAATATATCTGTCCGTCTGTCTTATGTCTTATAAGCGCGGAACGGGGGGTATCCTTTTGTGAGTTCACTCACAGTTCTAGTTAAAAATTGTTCAAAGACTTAAATTCTATGAAGAACTTTGGTTGCTGCAATATCAAAAAGGGAGAAAAATAGCCAATCTTAAGAAAACCTCTGAAACCACTTGTCGGATTCCATTATAATTTGATAGAAATGTTTCTGACGCCTCTGCAGCAGACAGATTTTTGAAACATAGTGACAAAAGAAGAAATTGCTCAAAACAAGCAATTTCTCCTTTTGCCACAATGTTTTCCACTTATAGTCATAGGTTATCCATTCAATTATAGAGATTTTCTATTTTTTGACAAAATATGTTCAAAGTCGTCTGCTGCAGAACTGTCGTATGAGGTTTAAGAGTCATCTTGGCCCTCTTGTTCTTACTTTGTATGGAAAATCTCTATAAATGAAAGAATAAATACTGAAAGAACATGTTTCATATGCGTCAGCATGAGTCTACAAGTAAGAAAGGGTTTAACCACATTGTATGTTTTGTTGCTATTTTTCTGTTTCAGACCTATGCTGTTGTTGTACACAATCCAGATGTAAGCAATAAACTACCAAAACTGACGACAGAGACAGGGGAAAGAGAGTATGATGTTATTGAAAGAGGTGATCTTTGAATTGTTTGTCTACATGTCTCCAGCCTTGGCAGGGTGACACTAAGGGTTATCTTCTCTGCTCTCTGCCGGCCTGTCTTTAATGCATTGACTTTGGTTGTAGTTATTGGTGTCTAGCAGGCTTCACATTACCATGGAAGATTCCTGTATTCATCAAGCAAAACATTTTACCTACAAATTGCCTTGGGAGTTTAAACCTTTATGTAAGAAACAATGTCTTGATGATCTTTCTCTTACAAAGAACACTCTTTACTGGAATCACTGCATCGGTTGTTGGTTTGTTGATTGGTTGCTTGGCTGGTTCGACATTATGGTGTTTGACCTTCTACAGTCTAACCCTTTCCCATTAACAGGAGCATTATCAGCAGACATCTTCAGCCACAATTTTTATTAACTCAATATAATAATTAAACTTTCATTTATAGAACATTTCCATTTTATTTGCCAAATGTTAACAGTTTATAGCTCACCTGAGCTTTGCTCAAGGTGAGTTATTGTGATCGCCTTTTGTCTGGCGTGCGTCGTGCGTCAACTTCTTCCAGTGGGTCAATTGGGTTGAAACTTCACGGAAAGCATCCTCTCAATGACCTCACCAGATTTCCTTCAAATTTTTGGGATCCATGCAGAATTCTGGTTACCATGGCAACAAAATGAAAAAAACTTCAAAATTCTTCTTCTCCCAAACTGGTTGGCAGATTTTCATATAATTTTGTATAAATGTTCCTTGGATGACCCTCTATCAGATTCCTTCAAGCCATGTTGATTGGTCGAAAACCATGGCCGCCAGGGGGGTGGGGGGGAGGGGGCTATTTTGCCTTATATGGCTATAGTGAAAACTTAGAAAATCTTCTTCTCCGAAAGTGTCAGGCCGATTTTCAAATAATTTTATAGAAATGTTCCTTGAGTGATCTACTTACAGATTCCTTCTAGCCATGTTGATTGGTCGAAAAACATTTTGCATTATATGGCTATAGTGAAAACTTCTCCTCCAAAAGTGTCAGGCCGATTTTCAAATAATTTTGTAGAAATGTTCCTAGGCTCTATCAGATTCCTTCAAGCCAAGTTGATTGGTCGGAAACTGGCCGCCAGGGGACGGGGCTTTTATAGCTAAAATGAAAAGAAAGAAAAATCAGGTGAGCGATTCAGGGCCATCATGGCCCTCTTGTTTTTCAAACTTGGTATCAAGGTTAAATGCCTTAAGGGCTAGGCCAAGTTCGATCGTCACTTTCGGCGGACTTGATTCGATGGAGTTATGGCCCTTAATTAAACAAAAAATGTTGTTTGTTGCTGTTTCCGTGCAATAACTGCCTAAAATGTGAACTGTTTTTTTTTCAAACTTGGTAACAAGGTTAAATGCCTTAAGGGCTAGGCCAAGTTCGATCGTCACTTTCGGCGGACTTTATTCGGTGGAGTTATGGCCCCTTAATTAACAAAAAATGTCGTTTGTTGCTGTTTCCGTGTAATAACTACCACAAATGAGAACCGTTTTTTTTTCAAACTTGGTAACAAGGTTAAATGCCTTAAGGGCTAGGCCAAGTTCGATCGTCACTTTCGGCGGACTTTATTCGGTGGAGTTATGGCCCCTTAATTAACAAAAAATGTCGTTTGTTGCTGTTTCCGTGCAATAACTACCACAAATGAGAACCGTTTTTTTTTCAAACTTGGTAACAAGGTTAAATGCCTTAAGGGCTAGGCCTAGTTCGATCGTCACTTTCGGCGGACTTTATTCGGTGGAGTTATGGCCCTTTAATTAACAAAAAATGTTGTTTCTTGCCGTTTCCTTGCAATAACTACCACAAATGATAACCGTTTTTTTTTCAAACATGGTAACAAGGTTAAATGCCTTAAGAGCTAGGCCAAGTTCAATCGTCATTTTCGGTGGAGTTATGGCCCCTTAATTAACAAAAAATGTTGTTTGTTGCTGTTTCCATGCAATAACTGCCACATATGTGAACTGGTTTTTTTCAAACTTGGTAACAACCTAGGCCAAGTTCGATCGTCACTTTCGGCGGACTTTATTCGGTGAAGTTATGGCCCCTTAATTAACCAAAAATGTTGTTTGTTGCTGTTTCTGTGCAATTACTGCCACAAATGTGAACCGTTTTTAGCTCACCTGAGCTTTGCTCAAGGTGAGTTATTGTGATCGCCTTTTGTCCGGCGTCCGTCGTCCGTCGTCCGTCGTGCGTCAACTTCTTCTCCTCAGTAACCAGTGGGTCAATTGGGATGAAACTTCACAGAAAGCATCCTCTCAATGACCTCACCAGATTTCCTTCAAATTTTTGGGATCCATGCAGAATTCTGGTTTCCATGGCAACGAAATGAAAAAAACTTCAAAATTCTTCTTCTCCCAAACTGGTTGGCAGATTTTCAAATAATTTTGTAGAAATGTTCCTTGGATGACCCTCTATGAGATTCCTTCAAACCATGCTGATTGGTCGAAAAACATGGCCGCCAGGGGGGGCGGGGCTATTTTGCCTTATATGGCTATAGTGAAAACTTAAAAAATCTTCTCCTCCGAAAGTGTCAGGCCTATTTTCAAATAATTTTGTGGAAATGTTCCTTGGATGACCCTCTATCAGATTCCTTCAAGCCATGTTGATTGGTCGAAAAACATGGCCGCCAGGAGGGCGGGGCTATTTTGCCTTATATGGCTATAGTGAAAACTTAAAAAATCTTCTTCCCCGAAAGTGTCTGGCCGATTTTCAAATAATTTTGTAGAAATGTTCCTTAAGTGACCAACTATCAGATTCCTTCAAGCCATGTTGATTGGTCGAAAAATATGGCCGCCAGTGGGCAGGGCTATTTTGCCTTATATGGCTATAGTGAAAACTTAAAAAATCTTCTTCTCCCAAACTGGTTGGCAGATTTTCAAATAATTTTGTAGAAATGCTCCTTAGATGACCCTCTATTAGATTCCTACAAGCCATGTTGATTGGTCAAAAAACATGGCTGTCAGGGGGGGCGGGCTATTTTGCCTTATATGGCTATAGTGAAAACTTAAAAAATCTTCTCCTCCGAAAGTGTCAGACCGATTTTCAAATAATTTTGTAGAAATGTTCCTTGGATGACCCTCTATCAGATTCCTTCAATCCAAGTTGATTGGTCAAAAAACATGGCCGCCAGGGGATGCGGGGCTATTTTGCCTTATATGGCTATAGTGAAAATTTAAAAAATCTTCTTCTCCGAAAGTGTCCGGCCGATTTTCAAATAATTTTGTAGAAATGTTCTTTGGATGACCCACTTTCAGATTCCTTCAAGCCATGTTGATTGGTCAAAAAACATGGCCGCCAGTGGGCAGGGCTATTTTGCATTATATGGCTATAGTGAAAACTTAAAAAATCTTCTCCTCCAAAAGTGTCTGGCCGATTTTCAAAAAAAATTGTAGAAATGTTCCTAGGGTGGCCCTCTATCAGATTCCTTCAAGCCAAGTTGATTGGTCGGAAACTATGGCTGCCAGGGGGCGGGGCTTATATGGCTAAAGTGAAAAAAAAAAAAATCAGGTGAGCGATTCCAGGGCCATCATGGCCCTCTTGTTTTATACGCCGCCAGAGGCGGTCGTATATTGGCGTCATCTTCTCCGTCTGTCCGTACGTCCATTTCTTATGAACACAACTCCTCCTACGTTTCTGACCGTATCTTTTCAAAACTTGGTCAATGTCATAACTATAATGTGTAGATGTGCATGAAGCGGCGATTTTCCGGTTCATTGATATTTGCAAGATTTATGTCCCTTGTAATTTAGTCTCTGTAGCTGATTGATATTGCAGCCTTGTGAACGCAACTCCTCCTATGTTTCTGACCGAATATTTTCAAAACTTGGTCAATGTCATGACTATAATGGGTAGATGTGCATGAAGCTGCGATTTTCTGGTTCATTGATTTTTGCAAGATTTATGTCCCTTGTAACTTAGTCTCTGTAGCTGATTGATATTGCGGCTTGTGAACGCAACTCTTCCTTCGTTTCTGACTGAATCTTTTCAAAACTTGGTCAATATCATTACTATAATGGGTAGATGTGCATGAAGCAGGGATTTTCCGGTTCAGCAATTTTTGCAATAGTTATGCCTTTCGAAACTTGGTCTCTATAGCATATTCACTTGAGAAGGCAACTCAAGTTTCCAAACAGGTAGAAGTGCATAAAAGCAGGGATTATCCGGTAGAGTGATTTTTGCAAGAGTTATGCTCAGAAGGAAAAAAGGATACATATCGACACTGCCATTTGACCTACTTTCATATCGGAAGCCTCTATACGGTTTTATCTCTGTTTATATGTATCCTATTTTCTTTAGTTAATACCGAAGTCAGCTATGCTGGTAAGCAGAGTAAGACTTTCAACTCTTAACAAGTGTGGATAAACTGTTTTGCTCAAGGAAACACCCGGCTGCCCCTGCAGGGATCGAACCTACTACCCAGGCAACCATGATCTCAGGTCCCTGTCTCTTCCAGCTAAGCTAACTGGTCTCAGACTTCATTTTGAGCTTATGTATACAGACATGTTAAAAGCAATAATTAAAAGGACCAATCTTGATCTTCATATTTTGTGGCGGCACTGGCACTCTTGTTCAAACTTGGTAACAAGGTTAAATGCCTTAACAGCTAGGCCAAGTTCGATTGTCACTTTCGGCGGACTTTATTCCTACAATATTTCCTGCAAGCGGGGGATATAAATTTCATGAATTTGCTTGTTAGCTCTAGTGGCCAAAGGCCAGAAGGGCTTATGTCGTGGCGATTTGTCCGTCGTCTGTGCGTGCGTGCGTCCGTAAACAATTTCTTGTTAACACGATACAGTCTTCACTTTTGATTGTATCTCAACCAAACTTATACAGTAGTTAGATATCCATGAGAGCTCGGTTCCTTTCGAAAACCAGCCAAATCCGCCCATGCATGACTGGATTATGGCCCTTGAAATGGTCAAAATTGCTATAAAAGAGCTTGTTAACACGATACAGTCTTCACTTTTGATTGTATCTCAACCAAACTTATACAGTAGTTAGATATCCATGAGAGCTCGGTTCCTTTCGAAAACCAGCCAGTTCCGCCCATGCATGACTGGATTATGGCCCTTGAAATGGTCAAAATTGCTATAAAAGAGCTTGTTAACAAGATACAGTCTTCACTTTTGATTGTATCTCAACCAAACTTATACAGTAGTAAGATATCCATGAGAGCTCGGTTCCTTTCGTAAACCAGCCAGATCCGCCCATGCAAGACTGGATTATGGCCCTTGAAATTGTCCAAATTGCTATAATTGAGCATGTGAACACAATAGAGGCTCCATTTACTATCTGATCTTCACCAAACGTAGATAGTAGTTAAATATTGATGAGAGCTTGGTTCCTTTTGAAAACCAGCCAGATTTGTCCATGCAAGACTGGATTATGGCCCATGAAATTGTAAAAATTGCTATAATACAGCTTGTGAACACAAAAGAGCCTCCATTTACTATCCAATCTTCACCATACATACATGCTCTGGATTGAAAATGACCAAAGAACCATACCAGTAGAGCATAGGCCCTCATGGGCCTCTTGTTTTACTTTTACAAATGTGATCTGTATACTCATTCACACAAAAGTTGATACATGTTGTTGTTATTTATTTTAGATGAACGTTTTGTGTATGCCACAACGCCAAAGTTTTCCTGTCAATTATACAGTCCTACATCCTGGGAAGTTGTACCCAATACTCAGTTAGTTCAAACATTACCTTTTTAGCTCACCTGATCACGAAGTGAAGGAGAGTTATTGTGATTGCCTTTTGTTGGTTGTCCGTCCGTATCTCCTCTATAACCAGTGGGTCAATTGCGATGAAACTTCACAACAAGCATCCTCTCAATGACCTCACCAGCATTCCTTCTAATTTTTGGGATAAATGCAGAATTCTGTTTTCCATGGCAACGAAACGAAAAAAACTTTTCTTCTCCTAAAATGGTTGGCCGACTTTCAAATAAATTTGCAGAAATGTTTCTTGTGTGACCCTCTTTCAGATTCCTTCAAACTGTGTTGATTGGTAAAAAAAACATGGCTGCCAGGGGGTGGGGCTTTTTTTACCTTATATGGCTAAAGTGGAAACTTAAAAAACCTTCTCCGACGATAATGTGATGCAGATTTGCAAATACTTTTATAAAAATGTTCTTTGGGTGACCCTTTATCAGATTCCTTCAAGCCATGTTGATTGGTAAAAAAAACATGGCCGCCAGGGGAACGGCTGTTTTGCCTTATATGGTTATAGTGGAAACTTGAAAAATCTTCTCCTCCGAAAGTGTCTGCCAGATTTTCAAATAATTTTGTAGAAATGTAACTCTAACAGATTCCTTCAAGCCTTTTTGATTGGTCAAAAACATGACCACCCGTATATGCATATATAGTCATAACTTTAAAAGAATCTTCTCCTCTGAAAGTGTCTGGCGGATTTCCAAATAATTTTGTTGAAATGTTTTTTGGGTGAACCTCTTTTAGATTCCTTCCAGCCATGGTTATTGGTAAAAAAAACATGGCCACCAGGAGGCAGGGCTGTTTTGCTTAATATGGCTTAAGTGTTTAATCTTGTTTATTATTTATATCCAAACAATCTGTGGATGGATTTTATTGTGAGCTGGTCTCTTTGAAGTTCATAAGAGCTTCTTATCACCATGGTGTCTGTATAAATGCCTAGACAAAAGATTTTTTAACCTCTTCCAGAAAATGGAGCATTTTGAAGCAATCCTAGTCACAGGCTCTTGAAATGAACAATTTCTTGTTTAGTTTTATAAATGTTTTTATTCAATATTTAAATCTCACTTTTTAACTCACCTGAGCACAAAGTGATCATGGTGAGTTTTTGTTATCGCCTTTTGTCCGTCGTCTGTCGTCCAAAGTTTGCTTGTTAACACCCTAGAGGCAACTGTTATCACCCAATCTTCATGAATCTTATTCAGTTTGTTATCTTGCTGATTTCTTGGCCAAATTCAGATATGGGTCAGGACTGTTAAAAACTAGCTAACATGGTCTAATTGAAGGAAAATCTTGTTAACACTCTGAAGGCCGCATTTTTTGCTGCAGCAACTTAAAACTTTGACAGAAGGTTTATCTTGATGATATCTAGGCTAAGTTTGCTTATAAGTTGTTTCTGTATAGTATGATATAGCACCATTCATATCCGGGCTAATTCTCAACCACCAGTAGGAATTCAACTTTCAAAGTTGTTCAAAGAATTAAATTCCATGGAAAACTTTGGTTGCTACGGCATCAGAATGATGGAGAAGCGCCAAACTTTAAGTCTTCTTATCCAAAATTACAGGCCCGATTTGAATGTTCTTTTGCACAAGTGTTCCTTGCGTGACTCTCTACCAAGACTGTTCAAATTATTCCATTCCTTTGGAAAACATGGCCGCCAGGGGGCGGAGCTTGTTTCCCTTATATGTGAATAGTAAAAGCTTTAAAAATCTTCTTGTATAAAAGCAGTTGCCTCATTTGGAAATCTTGTGGCACAAATGTTCATTGGGTAACCCTCTACCAAGAGTGTTCAATTTTTTTGGATCTGTTGGAAAACATGGCCGTCAGGGGGCGGAACATATCTCCTTTATGTATATACAGTCAAACTTGTGTTAGGCGTCACATGCGATCAGCAGTCACTGGCTTTTAACGGTCACTTTAAATATTTCCCAACCAATTATATAATATAAACTACCTTGACTAGCGGTCCCCTTTGAAACGCGGCCAACGGCCACACTTATTGGTCGGGATTAACTGTAATCCTATTGTGTACAAGTCAGCCAACACGTGACCCAGATTCGCCAGGTGTGAAATTATCGGTGTTTAATACATACAGGTAATAAAGCATACTGTGACAAACACATTATCGTTGTTTTTTTTCATACGCGTAATAGCTGTTTACATGTTAAATGAAGGGTACCGAAATCAGCCGATGTGTGCCAAATGATTGTTGAATGATTCATCAACAAGAAGTTGCGATTTTGTAATGTAAATGATTATTTTCCTATCAGTTACATGTTATATTATGTGAACTGACAAAACTTGAATAAATCCGACCAAGTCATGACATTTGTGATCAGCTGACACCTGCCTTTAGCAGCCAGTTTTATCATGTCCCTTGGGTGGCTGCTGATCGCAAGTTTGAGTGTATAGTGAAAACTTTGAAAATCTCCTTTTTCTGAAAAAAAAAAGCCTAAGGCTTAGATATTTGGTATGTTTCATTGTCTAATTGTCCTCTTCCAAGATTGTTCAAATCAGACCCTGGTCAAAGTTTGCTGAGCCCCTGTGGTCACCTCTTTTACACATTGAGATATAGGAACAACTTTGAAATCTTCTTATCTGAAACAGACCTATCAGCTTCCTCAAGTCATATTTATTTGACAAAAGACAGACAACATGAGTTGGGTTATTATTCCCTCGGCTAACGAAGTTTGCAATGAGGATATAGTAACGGGACTGTCCGTTCGTTCGTCTGTCCGTCCGTAACAACCTTGTGACCACTCTACACTGAACATCCTTCAACCGATCTTAACCAAACTTGGTATACAGTTAGTATATGGCAAGGTCTAGAAGCCTATTCATTTTCAAGGTCATAGGTTTAAGGTCAAGGTCAAAATTGAACTTTGAATACCGAGGGGATGCATCCGCTTTGTGGTGCCCTTGTTTGTCTTGTGGCAAGTGAAGCAAACTAGGCATTGGACCTCTTGTATTAGCTTACCTGACCACAAAATGAGTTAGTTACTTAGGTTAGCATTACAAATTATATTGCATGTTGAGCAATCCAGGGTCATTATGGCCCTCTTGTTTGAAATAACGGTTGACTCCACAATAGTATTCTTAATCTATTTTATTTTTTTATGTTATCCCAGAATTGAGTTGGAAGATTACGAACATGTAACTTCACTGAAATATGTGTCCCTGAAGTCTGAGGAGACAGTGTCAGGGTTTAAAGGTTACGTTGCCATAGGAACCAATTATAGCTTAGGGGAGGAGATCCTGGCCAGAGGAAGGGTATTATATTTCTTTTATATGTTTAAGCATTTCCTTATATAAATCATGTTTAATGTATCCTTTTCCCACATACATTGAGTCTGAAGCAGACATCTTTGGAATTATCTTGACACATAAGAAACATCCCTATAATTGAAATTCTTATTATTGAAAATAGTCGAAAATATTGTAGCAAAAGCAGAAATGGCTCTATTGCCACAATGTTTTAGAAAAATGCCTACTGCAGATGCATAAGAATTGGTGTAATTGTTGGAAATGGTTATGGAATCATCTACGTTAAAAACGTGTGCTAAAAATGGTAATGAGATAATTGGAATCTGTGAATTGTGATGCCATGCTCATTTAATATTTTGTTGCATATATTTATTTCAGATTATTATTTTTGATGTTATTGAAGTAGTGCCGGAGCCAGGTTTGCCTCTTACAAAAAACAAGATAAAGGTTTGTTATAATATGGTTCTTGTTGTAAATCCCCATTTCCCTTATACAAACAGCTTTGGATGCATCTGCCAAATACGTTTGTGCAAGAAGTAGAAATTGCTGTAAATGAGAAAGCAAGTGACCCCAATTTTTACCAATTGTCAAAGATTTATTCTTGTGCCAAAGATTATTATCTCCCAACAATGTCATATTTTAATTGAAAAATTGTAACTTTTTCTCAAGAAAATGTTGAAGGTTTCAATCCAATAAAAACCTAAACCCTCTCATCAGAAGCCTTTGAAAATATCTGGACAAAAAAATGGGAAATTTCTATAAATGAATATATAATAATTGAAGAGTTCAAAACATTGAGACAAAAAGAGAAAATTACTCATTATAACCCTTTCCCTCATACGACAATTCTGCAGCAGACGACTTTGAACATATTCTGTTAAAAAATGGTATATCTCTATAATTGAATGGATAACCTATACCTAAAAGTGGAAAACATTGTGACAAAAGGAGAAATTGCTTGTTTTGAGCAATTTCTTCTTTTGTCACTATGTTTTCAAAAAGCCGTCTGCTGCAGAGGCGTCAGAAAGCGTCTATATGAGCTAAAGGGATAAGTAATTTCTCTTTTGCCACATAGTTTTCAAAAGTTGTTGTCTTCTGCAAGTGTGTCAAAATGCATCTGCAAGTTTGTACGAGTTAATGAAGGAAGTTGGTGAAGCATAACACAAGGCTTGCCAATGTATTGGTAAAATTAACCGCTAGTTCAGCTTTTGCTTATTTCATATTTGAACTATGATAAAACTGGACGAAATATGCACATTGAAAAAATGTCATCAGCTTGCACAAAAGCTTCACTTCAATTTGTTTAAATAGTTCTTTTTTCTTGCATTTTCTGGATTGCCCATATTCTCTTGATGTTAATAAATTACACTAATGGTATAACTTTAACCCTTTCTCATATAAGAAAAATCAGCTGCAGACAACTTTAATGACATCTTGATGAAAATATGTACATGTTGAAAAAAACTCACTCACATACAATAAATCTGCAGCAGACAACTTTAAAAGCATCTGGTTGAAAATATGGTAAACCTCTATAAATATAAGTTAAATCTATGAATAGAGGTGAAAACATTGGCTCACTATGAGCAATTTCCTACTTTTGCCACAATGTTTTTAAAAGTTGTCTGTTGCAGAGGTGTCTACATGTCGGATAGAGCAGGTTCTTCTTTTCTCCCAATGACTATACACTGATTTAAATAACACTGTTCTGATTTTACATTTGTTTAGGTGATTTATGACAAAGAACAGAAGGGTCCTGTCTCATCTTTAACCCACTGTAATGGATTTCTCGTTTCAGCCATTGGTCAAAAGGTAAACTAACCCTATCTCTTATTCACATCAAACATCTTCACCCTGACAACACATACATTCAACTTTTGAAAACATTTTGCCAAAATTATAAATTGTTTATAATCAGCAATTTCTTCTTTTGCCACAATGTTTTCAACTTGATATAATAATTGTTTTTCATAGTTACCTATTTGTGTAGCTGTTTTCTTAGTTGTCTTCTGCAGATTTTCTATATGTGGGAAAGGGCTATACAGAGCAAACATCTTAATTAACCCTTAACCCTTTCCCTCATATAGACGCTTTCTGACGCCTCTGCAGCAGACAGCTTTTTTTTTCATTTCGTTGCCATGGAAACCAGAATTCTGCATGGATCCCAATAATTTGAAGGAATTCTGGTGAGGTCATTGAGAGGATGCTTTTTGTGAAGTTTCATCCCAAAAGGCGATCACAATAACTCACCTTGAGCAAAGCTCAGGTGAGCTAAAAACAAGAGGGCCATGAGGCCCTGGAATCGCTCACCTGAGAATGTCTTCATGTCTTCAAAAACTAGGTCACTAGGCCAAATTAAAGAAAAATCTTGTTGGAAGCCACATTTTTGGCTTGAGCATGTTGAAACTATGTCAGAATATTTTTGTCTAAGTGATAACTAGGCCAAGTTTGAATATTGGTCATGTGTGGTCAAAAACTAGGTCACTAGGCCAAATGTAAGGACAATCTTGTTAACACTCTGGAAGCCACATTTTTGGCAGAATGTTTGTCTTAGTGATATATAGGTCAAGTTCAAATATGAGTCAAGTCAGGTCAACAACTAGGTGACTAGGCCAAATTGTAAAAACAATCTAGTTAACACTATAGATGATATATCTTGATGATATTGCCATTGGCGCTGAAAGAATTAAGTCTTAAATAGCCCATTCTCAGGTGAGCGATTCCAGGGCCTCATGGCCCTCTTGTTTTTAGCTCACCTGAGCTTTGCTCAAGGTGAGTTATTGTGATCGCCTTTTGGGATGATCACAGAAAGCATCCTCTCAATGACCTCACCAGAATTCCTTCAAATGATTGGGATCCATGCAGAATTCTGGTTTCCATGGCAACGAAATGAAAAAAACTTCAAAATTCTTCTTCTCCCAAACTGGTTGGCAGATTTTCAAATAATTTTGTAGAAATTTTCAAATGATATTGTAGAATTGTTCTTTGAGTGACTCTCTACAAAACATGTTCAAGCCATATTGATTTCGTTGACAAACAGAGCAGCAAAGCGGCATCAGGAAAGGTGCAAAATGACTTAACTTTTGTTAGATTTCAAGATACAAATGGCTTTTACTGATAAACTATTTCTTTAACTGAGTGTCCACTCCTTGCAGTTTCATTTGAACTCCTGATCAAATTTTCACAGATATTTGCAGTTAAATATTTGCTTCTAATACTATCATTCAGGTGATCGATTTAGGGCCATCTTGGCCCTCTTGTTTAGCTCACCTGTCACGTAGTGATGAGGTGAGCTTTTGTGATCGCCCTTCATCTGTCGTCTGTCCACAATTTCTTGTGAACACCATAAAGTCTTCATTTATTATCCGATGTTTACCAAAATTATTCAGTAGCTAGATAATCATGAGAGCTCGGTTCCTATAATTGACCTTGTGGACAAGTTAAAGTCATCATTTATTATCCGATGTTTACCAAACTTATACAGTAGCTAGATATACATGAGAGCTCGGTTCCTTTTGAAAACCAGCCAGATCCATCCATGCATGACTGGAATATGGCCCTTTAAAATTGGCAAAATGTCTGTCCACAATTTCTTGTGAACAAGATAAAGTCATCATTTATTATCGATGTTTACCAAACTTATACAGTAGCTAGATATACATGAGAGCTCGGTTCCTTTTGAAAACCAGCCAATTTGCAAAATTGTTTAATTGACTTTGTGAACATTTATTTGTCACATGTCCTTTATATTGATTTATAAACGTGTGACCATGACCTTAGTGTGATCTTTTATAATCAAATATCATCATTGTCTTTGGATGACCTTCACCATGACTTTTTGACCTTCTTTCTTATTTTTGTAGAGCAATTAAGTTAGGACCCTAAAACACTTACTCAGGTGAGCGATATAGGGCCATCATGGCCCTCTTGTTTACTTACAAATTCTGGTAAAAGGTTTGCGTGCAACTGTATTAAGAGTCCATATCTAAGTAACTACTTGATGCATTCCATTGAAACGTTATACAACCCTTCCCAACCACACACCTATGAAAAAAATCAATTTAGATAATTCTCTCCTGCATATAATGCAAATTATCACCCTTAAGAAATTCTGGTTAATGTTTTGCATGCAAATTTCAGTAACTAATAAGCAGTGGAATAGTCGAGAGCGCTGTCCTCCGACAGCTCTTGTTTTACTTAGAAATTCTAGTTAAAGTTTTTAGTGCAATTACATTAAGACTTCATTAATAGTTCATATCTCAGTTACTACTTGATACATTACATTTGACCTTAAAACAACCTTTCCCAACTACACACCTATGTAAATAGAAAACTCTTATCTTGAAAATAATGTAAATTATGGCCCTTTTTTGTGTCATGGTAGGCACTTAGGGATTACGGTCCGTCACCTTTTCAATGAGCATGTGCTCTGCGGAGCACTCCATTCTAGTTTTTACTTAGAAATTCTGGTTAAAATTTTGAGTACATCTACATTAAGAGTCAATATTCCAGTAACTTCTTGATGCATTGCATTGGAACATTATACAACTCTTCACAACCATTACACCTATGTAAATAATCATGTTAGATAACTTATTAATTATATAATTATGAATATAATTAATTATATAATGCAAATTAGCGCCCTGTATTATTTGACTTATAAATTCTGGTTTAAGTTTTGTATGCATTTACATATGAGTCCATATCTCAAAAAATTATATGCTGTGGAAGCACACTGTGTAAGGAACAGCTCTTGTTTCAATTCAAACACTCTCATTTTGAAAAATATCATCCTTCATTTATTTGTGATTTCTTGTTTCATAACCCTCTCCAACAATCAGACACATGTTGATACATCTGCTGCGAACAATTCTGTTAACAGATATGCATCAATTTCAATAGTGTAAATTTGATTTTGAATCCAAACTTATATTTACTTTGTTACAGATATTTATGTGGACATTGAAAGATAATGATTTGGTGGGGATTGCCTTTATAGACACACACATCTACATCCACTCAATGACGTCCATAAAAAATCTCATATTTGCTGCCGATGTTTTAAAGAGTGTAACCCTGTATAGATATCAGGAGAATCAGCGTGTACTATCACAAGTGGCTAGGGTAGGTTGTTTTACCCTTTACCTGAACTAGACGACTTTTGACACATTTGCAGCGAGGAATGAGCATTTTCCTTTTCCCCAATGTTTCAACACAATAAGATTAACACTTTCAAGATATGACAACGTTCTTAACATGGTTTTGAAAACAAGCTTGTAAAAATATCATTTATGGTTTACCAGATATGATACTTTTAGAGTAATGGAAATTTTGTGAAAACATTCTTCTTTTTGTGTTATTTTCTTTGACAGGGTTACATATAGTATCCCGTGACCATTCTCTGGCTAAAATGTTTGACGATCGATTTGACTCCTATGGACCTTTTATAAAAAATTAAGAAACCCCTGGCCCCTCGCAAAAATGGCGGCATTTTTTGCTAGGGGGCCAAATCCAAAATGGCTGCCGGCCTTGATTTGAAAAATTAACTTTTGAACCAGAGCACCTAGAATGAAGTATAAATACACTTTTTCCACTAAATCCACCACGAGGATTCCGATTCTGACATCAGTTTGAAGCTAAAACATCATTTTGACCAAAATACCTGAGATGGCCGCCAGCGGCATCTTGAAAAATTAACTTTTGAATCAGAGCACCTAGAATCAAGTATAAATACACTTTTTCCACTAAATCAACCACAAGGATTCCGATTCTGACATCATTTTTTTCATTTTTAACATCATTTAGACCCAAATATCCAAAATGGCTCCCATACACTGGAGTGAAACGTAACAACAAAACTAATTACATAATCTATTTTTAATAGTTGTAACTTTTATCAAATGAAGTAATTTAAAACATGTATACAATGTATAAAAAACACTGAACATGATACTTTTATATTTCACCATACTAGCATTACTAAAACACATTTAAATGTCACCAATAGGTAATACAATAATGTTCTGTAACTTAGTATATGAATCAAAGAGATATGATCAATCTGAATCGGAGCTTTCTGCCACACTATATTCGGAAGCCTCAGATACCAATGAATCATAGTCTCCCTCATCATCAGAATCGCTCTCATCGTCTTCGATGTCTTCAGCTTGTCCTGGTGCAGCTATGTTTACCGGTAGAGCAGGTCATGTGTGACGAACAGGGCGACAACAACCAACTCTGAGTGGAGAAGGGTGGTTCTTCAGATAATGGTGGCGCACTAAATACGCCAGGTAGTTGGCGTGGAGACAGTGTTGTCAGAGACTATCCTTATCTGGAGGAAAACGTATAAAGGATTTCTTCTTCAAACTCTTCCACTTCACAGTGCGAGCCTCAGCCATGGAAGTTCTCTTCTTGTCACCATAGACAACATCGCGTGTGAAGTGGAAGAGTTCCTCTATCACGTCCTCCTCCATGGCAAGATCATCTTCGCACCACGAGAGCTGCCGTCGCGCCACAGGGCTCTTCGCCACCTTGATATACAGGGACATCTTACCCTTGCCATAGAAGCCCGAGTTGGCATCACAACCTGTCATGCAGTGCAGCTGCACAATACAATCTGCCATCTCCTCAGTCACCATGCAATGACAGTTGACCATGCCCTCCTTTCTCTTGATACAAAGCATACCAGGCAGATGCTGCGAGATGACTGCTGTCGAGACATAGGCATCGGTATCAGCTGCATCTATAACAACAGGGTCACTGCAGCCTGAGTTACGCAGAAGTGCGTAAGTGGAGAATAGTTTAGGTTCAGCCTCAGACTGATCAAAGCTGTAGTTATGCATTGGTTGTTGGGTTGACAAGTTGGTGCAAACGAAGTAGACAATCTCTGGTGCAACAGTATGTGCAAAGTCGGTAAGGTAGCTGCATATCATTGCTTGTAGCCGCCTCTTGTTGCTACTGCTACAAATCAGCATCTTGAATGCTCCGGCAGAACAGAAGGGGTTGCCCAATTTCATGCTAGTGTTGGGGACATTAGCCTTACCCTGCACCCTCAGGTCTCGCTTGTCATCTTTAGTTAAGTATGCTGTTTTCACACAGATGATACGTTTAGCCTTTCCATGTCGGGAAAGCATGATGGATGCCAGCTTGTGGACAAAATCTGACCACTTGTATGGTGTACCATCTTGCATTTGTCGGTCTTCTGCTGACGGAGTCGTCATCCTCCAGATCATTCCAATGTCGACGATAGCGATGTAGGGTTCTTGTAGATCTACATATTGTAGAGAGAATTTCTGAATGAGCATATTCTGGGTCTTCCTGTTTGTGCCATTGCAGTTGAATGATGCCACACATTCTTCGACAACTAGATGTTCTAGCAACTCAGTGAGGTCCACTAATTTGATGACTTCAACCAGGTTGACCACTCCCTTAAGTGCGTCCAGCTCCATTTCCATGGATGTTGCCTTGAGGTCCTCCCCTGGCTTGGTCGTGTCTGTACCTTTGGCAAACATCAAGCGTTTGCTCATAGGGACTGAGGCATATGTAACCGGGTTGAATTATGTATGTATTAGGTTTTTCATGGATTAGGTTTGCCTGACTAGTTTCTAGTCACATGACAATTGTTGCAGCTTGGGTCATGTGACCACAGTTCAGAAAATCATGCAAGATAGATGAGTTGATTGTAGGAAGGAAAATAGTTTGATTGAACGCATATTATTATAGAGGGACAGGCTTATCTGCCCACCTGTATATAAATATAATAAATATAAAGAACGAGTTAAAGTCTTCCCTATACTATTATTCCCGGAAACGAATGAGACCCACGACCCTCAGGTTACAAATGGCGCCCAATAAGCAGATGGAATAATTAGGGAAGGATAAATGACGAATGAGGACAGGTTAAATGACGAATGAGGACAGGTTAACTGACGAATGAGGACATTCTTTATTGTGGAAGGGAGAGACATATTCTAGCCGTGAAGGGAAAGATAGATTCTAGCCGTGAAGGGAAAGATATATTCTAGCCGTGAGGGTAAAGAGATATTTAGTCCAAAGAGCGAAGAAGTGGACGGATCTAAGAGACATAGATGTAGATGTTCGTCGACCATGGATTGTGCAGTATAGGAACAATTGGACTCAGTGAATTACCGTGACATTGGACTTATGTATTATAAGAGTGACCGTAGACATATTTTGATGAAAGTGTCATTGGACTTGTATACAACTCGAGGATAACGTTAGACTATAGTTTATTTTCAACTGATTTGTGAGTACCAAATTTTGTTCTTGAAATATATAGAAAATGCAATGATTCTTTGTATAATATTGAAATTGACCAAATAACTGCCATTTCTGTGATAGCAAGGCAATTATTTATCCCTCCTATTAGTGAAATACTGGTCTCTAAACAAGAATGTCTGCAAATTCTTATTTCACATAGTTGGTAAAATAAAATATCATGTAATATAGGTCAGAGAGCTGTTATAATTGTAAGTGAGAAAGTGACACAATTCACAGAGCACTGCATGCATTATAGCATATAACTAATTGGTGAAGGCATCTAATTTACTCTTTTTGAGAGATAACATTTTGTATAACAACTAATTAACAGTCCGGTTGAAATGTTGCTACTGTGAAAGTGTCCAATTTTCAGAAAAGCTATCAGTATTCTGGTTTATAAGTGGTGGAATTCATTCATAGAATTTAGAGTTTACTGTTATTCTCTAGCCATCTCATTATATTACTGTTTTTTTCATATTTTGGTTACAGTTTGAGGGTTCATTCTGTAAAGCAGCAGAAATAGATTGACATTCAGAAAAAGAAATAATTGTTTATTCATCAAGATTAGATTGCTTGTTATATAGCCATTTTTTGTAAAATGGACTAGCCCACTGGTGATTGATAGATTTTCCCGCCTAGTTTCATGAGTTTGATTGGATATTCATTTCCCTCAATATGACATCATATCTCAGGTGACCATTGATTAATGTTATTGATTGGTTTGTATTTAGGTTGACCTTTGACCACTTATTGACATAATTATGACAACCATATTTGGACAGATACAATTTATTTTCTTAAACAGGTACAGATAGAATCTATTTATAGATTCCAGGTAGATAAAAACAATATATAGCATAGATGTACAGTAGTCATAGTGTTTATAGATCAGTACAGTAGTGGTAGTGTTTATCAAAACAATAAGGCTTAGCACTAAAAACAAACATTAATCTAGAGAACATGGAGTTGAATTTAATTTAATTTCTACTTCACTAATGTAATAAAATACATTGGGAGAAATACAGCTTGGGTTAATTTAGCTTGCACACATTAATGCTCAACATATGTGATCATAGCTACAAATACGTTCAAGATATTTTTGAGAAATTCAGTAAATTGGATACCACTTTTATGAATTAATACTGAATGAGAAGATAGGTTTCAGTGCAAAGGGAAAAAAGGGTTGCAGGGCAAAGGAAAAATAGGTTGTACTTAAATGAAATGTCAGTGCAACAGTGAATTATTTCATAATTAAAGTAGGATATGAAAGTATGTCAAAGAGGAATTAGGATTTCCAAAATGAAAATTTGAAAGTGAAAGAAAGACACTGAAAATAGGCTAATGAAAGTAGAAATAGAACATTGAAAGGAAAGAAGGACAATAACAGAGCAAATAGTGAACAGAATCAGAATAGTAAATTGAACATTTAAATTATGTCATACTGAGTTGGATAACTGGAGATAGGACTCTCAGTTTTGAATTGAATAGAATTGAATTTGCAACAAGAGAATTAAGTGAATTGAATAGAATTGAATACCGAGTTGAAATTCAATTGTGGTTAAATCGGTTCATTAAGTGAATGGAAGATTGATATCACTGGACACATAGCCATGAAGATGAGTGATCAAGAATGAACAAGACTCAGATCAGACAGAACATATAGTTCATTAAAGTATACACCTACAACTATAACTATTGTGATTATACAATTCTGACAGGCAGAATTGAGATTGTGTAGTCTGGTATCAGACTTAGACTTAAATAAGGTGGAATCGTCAACAGTGATCAGACAGTACAGTATAGGATCAGATGGACAATATATTTCAAATTGTGAAAACGCGTTGAATCCGGATCGGACTTTGCTGCTCATATATATATATATATACAAATAGGATCAGCTGTAACTGTGGTACATATATACAGATCGTGATCAGATTGTGATATATAATAATATATAAACACTTTAATGAATAGGGCTGAATTCAACAGATAGAATCAGATAGTGATTAAAGACATAGATCAGATTGGAAACGCATAAGGATAGTGATCAGATAGCGATACAAATAAACACTTTAATGAATAGGGCTGAATTCAACTGATAGAATCAGATAGTAATTGAAGACACAGATCAGATTGGGAACATATACGGATAGTGATCAGATAGTGATACACATAAATACTATTATTAAAATGGCTGAAGGTTATTCAGAGAAGGATGAAAAGCTAATAAAAGCTTTCCATGACCTAGAGTTAAGCCCCAAAATTGAAGGTCCTTCGGATTTGCTTCATTTTTTGAAAACATTTGGACATTTAATTGATGATCATGAAATCACAGAGAAATCGAAATCACGTGGAGCATACCACTATCCCAAATTATCAAATTTTTATGGTGATGAAAGCAAGGGTGATGTTAGTTGGGAAACATTTAAATTCGAAGTGAAATCGTTGCTGGTGGAAAAGACATTTAGTGATGAACAGTTACTTTTAGGAGTGAGAAGGGCTGTTAAAGGAAATGCGGGAGATGTAGTCAGAAGATTAGGCACTGGCGTGACGATACATGAAGTACTGGAAAAGCTTGAAAGCACATTTGGAAACATCGAAACTAAAGAGAGTATTTTGAGGAAATTTTATTCATGTCAGCAAAAATTAAATGAATCTATAGTACAGTATTCATCAAGACTGGAGGAAATATTTGCGCAGGCTGTAGAGCTGAAGGCATTAGATAGAAAGGATGATGAAAAAATGAAACAGGTTTTGTATCAAGGATTACTATCAGAGTTGAAACATCAAGCTGCGTATAAAAATGACATCATCAGTGATTACGATAGATTTAAAATAGAATTAAGGAAGATGGAAAATGAATTGAAATTGAGTAGCACTGAAAATAAAGGATGTAAGGTGGCAGTTAATATGAAGCACCAAGAAACAAGTGAATTGTCAGATGTTAAAGAACTTTTAAAACAACTTCATTTAAGGATGGACAAACTTGAGAACAATAAAGACAATAACAGGCCTGAGTCACCTCAACAACAACAACAACAACAACAACAACAACACTACCAGTACAATTATGAAAGAGGAGGGTACAGAGGTAGAGGAATAGAAAGAGGAAGAGGTCGTGGAAATTTCAGGCCAATAGGTAGCAATACCTTTGCGCCTACCTGTTACAATTGTCAGGAAAAAGGACACATTGCAGTAAATTGTCAAAAATTGAGTAACAGAAAATGCTATCATTGCCAAGGGATGGGTCACATTGCCAGAAATTGCCCAAACATGTAAGTGCTCAGGTAACGGGATCATACAAGGGCACAGAGGAGAACGATCCCAAATTAGTTGGACATACAAATGAAGTTTATATTGATTTAAATGGAATTCAAGTTAAGGCATTATTGGACACTGGAAGTTGTGTAAGCGTTATAAGTGAAAGTTTTCATAGAAATCATTTGAATGAAGTACAGATCCAAGCGTTAAATACTATTTTAAACATTGAATGCGCAGATGGACAAGTGTTACCTTACCTTGGATACATAGAGGTTGATATTTCGGTTTTAAATGGTTTACCGAAATCTGAAAAACAACAATGCTTACTTTTAGTTGTACCTGATACAAACTATTCTGCCAACACACCTGTGATATTAGGTACAAACGTTTTACAAGAATTTTTGATGGAGTGTAAAGAAAATTTCGGTAATCAATTTTTACAGAAGGCTAAATTGCAAACACCATGGTACTTAAGTTTTAGATCGATTGTTATAAGGGAGAAAGAATTGAAAAGAAACAAGAATAGAATTGCTATAGTAAGAAGTGCAGTCCCACAAAGGATAATTTTGAAACCCAATGAGTCACTTGAGGTTAAAGGATATACTGATAAGGAGGTTTCACATCCAGATACTACAGCCATTATACATGAGTCTGAAGATAGTAATTTACCAGCCTTTATTGATATAGCTCCAACTGTTATACGATACCAATATGGAAGAAATAAGAATATATCGGTACACATATCCAACCTGACAACCAATACCATCACGATAGCTCCAAAATCAATCCTTTGCGAGTTACAACCAGTCACTGTTGCTGAAGAAGTGTTTGAGCGGATCGAAAAGAATAGCATGAAAGAAGATATAGTGGAGGAGTTAATTATAGATGAAAGTAATATACTAGATGAAATTCAGAGAATGAAATTAAAAGACCTTCTTACACATCATAAGGATATATTTTCTGTCAGTGACATAGACATAGGACAATGTAATGAAATAAACCACAGGATAGACCTTTTGGATGATGTGCCATTTAAACAAAGACATAGAAGAATACCACCTTCAATGATTTCTGAAGTACGCCAGCATATTGAACAGTTATTAGCATGCGGTATTATAAGACCTTCAAAATCACCATGGACATCAAATGTTGTGTTAGTGAGGAAAAAGAATGGAAAACTTAGGTTATGTGTGGATTACCGTATGCTAAATGCGAAAACAGTTAAAGATTCTTACGCATTACCACGTATTGAGGAAATGTTCGATTGTTTACACGGTGCAAAATATTTCACAACTATAGACATGAAGTCCGGTTATCATCAGGTAGAGGTCGAGGAAATACATAAGGAGAGAACTGCATTTACAGTGGGTTCCATTGGTTTCTATGAATTTAACAAAATGCCTTTCGGATTGACTAATTCACCAGCAACATATCAACGTTTAATGGAGGAATGTTTAGGAGATCTAAATATGAATATTTGTTTAATTTATTTGGATGATTTGATTATATTTAGCGAAACATTTGAACAACATTTAGAAAGACTAGAAATTGTATTGACCAAGTTAAAGGCATGTAATCTTAAATTAGCAACTGAGAAATGTTTCTTCTTTCAACCAAAGATTCAGTTTTTAGGACATGAAGTGAGTGGTGATGGCATACATACAGATCCGGCAAAGATAGAGAAAGTTAAAAATTGGCCTACACCGTCAAATGCAGATGAGTTACGATCCTTTTTAGCATTTGCAGGGTATTACCGCAGATTTATAAAGGATTTTAGCAAAATTACTCGATCCTTGTCAGAACTATTACCACCAACTTCTACAAAGAAGGGACAGAGGAGATTAAGTAAAGATTGGAAGTGGACAGAAAATGAACATGGAATATTTGAGGAGGTGAAGAGGAAGTTGTCCTCACCACCTATACTGGCATATCCAGATTTCACTGTGCCATTTGAATTGCACACAGATGCCTCAGCAAAAGCTCTTGGAGCTGTTTTATATCAAAAACAAGGGGATCAGAAACGGGTTATAGCCTATGCAAGTCGTGCGTTGAATAAGTCCGAGAAAAATTACAGCGCTTTTAAACTGGAATTTCTTGCCCTGAAATGGGCTGTGACTGAAAAGTTTTCGGACTATTTAACTTTGAACCATTTCTCTGTGTTGACTGATAACAATCCATTGACGTACGTACTAACTAGCGCGAAGTTAGACGCCACTGGTCAGAGATGGGCCTCAGCACTTGGTTTATATGATTTTGATATTTCATATAGACCCGGGTTAAAGAACAGTGATGCTGATGGTATGAGCAGATACCCATATCAAGATTTAACTGATGATAATGATGAGAAACGTGAACAGATTAAAAATAACACTATTAAAGCTATATGTAGCTGCATAACATCACCACCGTATATTGTGACATTACCCATGGCAAACATTAATATTGTATTGGCCACAGAAGAACCAGGGCAACTGTTAGCCCAGAAAGAAATGAGAGAGATAAGGAGGATGCAGAGACAAGATACAGTAATAGAAAGATGGAGAAGAGCAGTTATAGACAAAATCATTCCTAGCATCTATTTGACCAAAGAGGATTTGACAATGAAAAGACAGTTCAAACATTTAAAGATCAAAAGAGGACTACTATTTCGAACTATTCAAGAGGAAGACCGGGAAATTGAGCAGCTAGTACTGCCAAAGTGCTACCATGAAGAGGTGTTAAGGGGACTCCACAACGAAGTAGGCCATCCTGGAAAAGAACGGACAACAAGATTGATGAGGGAACGGTATTATTGGCCAGGTATATCTTCCGATGTTGATGAGTGGATAAATAGATGTGACAGATGCTTGAGAAGAAAATCCACAGTGAATAGCAGAGCACCGCTTGTGAACGTTAACACAACATATCCTTTGGAATTAGTCTGCTTTGACTACTTGACACTTGAACAATCTAAAGGAGGAATAGGAAATATTCTAGTGGTAACAGATCATTATACAAAATACGCTTTAGCAATTCCAACAAGAAACCAAACAGCAAAAACAACGGCAGAAGCATTTTACAACAATTTCATTATTCACTACGGAATACCTACACGCTTACATTCGGACCAAGGAGCAAATTTTGAAAGTGATATAATTAAAGAACTGTGTAACATCACCAACATGAAAAAGAGTCATACTACACCATATCATCCACAGGGTAATGCAGGACCCGAACGTTTCAATAGAACACTTTTAGACATGCTTGGAACATTGGAGACAGAACAAAAGAAGGATTGGAAAAAATACATAAATTCTCTTGTTTATGCCTATAACTGTATGCCACATGAAGCTACGAGAATTTCGCCATACGAGCTAATGTTTGGACGCACTCCTAAATTGCCAATTGACGCATCATTTGAAAAAGCTAGAGAAGAAACAAGTAACAAGACTGCTCAAGAGTATATACAGGAACTAACAGACAGAATTAAAAAGACAAGAGATATTGTAAAACAACATGTAGAGAAATCTAAGAGTAAGCAGAAACACTCTTATGATAAGAAAGCTAAAGCTGCCAAAATATCAGTTGGTAATAGAGTATTAGTAAAGAAATTAGCGTTTACAGGAAAACATAAGATCGAAGACAAGTTTGAGGAAGACATATACCTAGTGATAGACCAACCAAGACCTGATATTCCTGTTTTTGTAGTAAGATCTAGTGAATCAGATAAGGAAAAGACATTACATCGCAATAATCTGTTCCTGGTAGATTGTCAGGATATTGGAGATGAAAAAGACGATGATGTAGAACATAGAACAGATGACGTTAAAGAGATGGATACATCCAATGCATCCAATGAGGATCATTTTCAGTTAGAAACAGAGAATGTGGACATAGAGAGAAAAAGGGACGTCGTTGAATCGGACAAGGACTTGAGCAGCAGTGAAGATGAACATGAATATGTGTATAATACATATCAGAATGGGGACGCCTATTATCATTATACTGAAGAAAGCCAAGCTTGTAAGGAGAAAGAAGGAGATACTACTACAGAAAATCAAGATAGTAAGGGGAAAGGAGATACTACTAAAGAAAATCAAGATAGTAAGGAGAAAGAAAGAGGTACTGAAGAAAGTCCAAATAGAGAAGAGAACGAAAAAGATACTGGAACAAAAAGAGAAGAGAACGAACGAGATACCGGAACTGAAAAAGGATCCAGTCAAACAGTTAAACGTATAGATACTGGCACTGGTAACAGTCAAGTAAGATTGCAAGATGCAGATGAGGATAGTTCTTCAAAGAATGGACAAGGGGGTATGGTTCTCGAGGAAGGTATGGTAATTGTAGATGAACAAGACAGACAGGAGATCAGGGTCGATGTAAAAACAGAAGATGTAGAAATAGGTATAGAGGAACACAGAACACCACCCGTACCGCAACCAAGACGTTCAATTAGGGAACGTAAACCACCAGACAAATATAAGGACTATCAGATGAATCAAATGGTACCGCGACCATTAGATTACAAAATACAAGCATTAAATGCTTTAATGAATTCTGGAGTACTAGATGAAGTAGACTGTGAAACAGCTCATCGGTTAGTTGGAGCAGTTATGAACTGATTAATTTTTAAAACCATTATATTAATACTTTTGTATTTAATTTTATTTTTTATATTTTTAACGCCAAAGAATACAAAACTTAGTTTTTGTACCAAACTGCGTGGTCGCAGTTAAAGTTTGAGGGGAGGGATTTAGTGCTATGTAGGATTCAGATTTATGTAATCTGTGTATTTAGTGTAAATAATTAGTGTATTGAGGTAGTATTGTAATATATGTAATGCTTAAGGGTTATGTAATATTCAGATTAAGGTAATCTATATAGTTACAAGAAGGTTTATAGAACAGAAAAATAGGTAGGAGGACCTTGGTATTCATTTATATGAGTATATGTATATAGTTATATTTACTAGTGGACTGACGGACATTTATAATGACGAGACGTCATTTACTGAAGAGCGGGAGTATGTAACCGGGTTGAATTATGTATGTATTAGGTTTTTCATGGATTAGGTTTGCCTGACTAGTTTCTAGTCACATGACAATTGTTGCAGCTTGGGTCATGTGACCACAGTTCAGAAAATCATGCAAGATAGATGAGTTGATTGTAGGAAGGAAAATAGTTTGATTGAACGCATATTATTATAGAGGGACAGGCTTATCTGCCCACCTGTATATAAATATAATAAATATAAAGAACGAGTTAAAGTCTTCCCTATACTATTATTCCCGGAAACGAATGAGACCCACGACCCTCAGGTTACACATAGATGGAGGTATCCTTACTGAAGACCCGCTCTTGCAAGAAGCAGGTTAATTTCTCCTCTCCTGCAGCAAGGGCCGAGTTGTAGAGCTGCAACGATTCACTTAAAGCTCGATTCGACTCGATTTCGATATCAAACATGTCGATTCGATTATTTTCGATTCGATTCATGTTTTACTTATTGCTGCTATTTAATATTTTGTTATATATTTAAAGGGTGTTTAATCATTGCAATTATGAAAAACTAGGATATTGTTTAATCAAGAACAAATTTTAATTAACAATACTTCCTGTTTACATATTTTAAATAACAAAAAAACATCACACATTTATTACAGAAACTATATGTTGATAAAATTTAAATGAAAAACAAAACATGACTGAATATGTTTGAGGCAGATTTTGTTTTCAAATTGTTGATATATTTACTGTGACAGGTGAGAACAGGTGAGAAAAAAAATAATTACAAACAAAATTATTGTTTACCGAAATTACCTGCAATCAATAACACACATTTTTACACTAAAACAATAACATCAACCAGAAGTCACCTTAGAAGGTAAGTTTATGAAATGTTCATGCAAATTCAATCATTAGGATAGTTAATTCCAAAAAACATGCATGCACATTAATATTTTCGCCGTCCGTCATTTTGAAAATTGGGACGAATAAATCAAGTATACATCGCTTGGAAAATCTCGATCATTATCAAACTGGTAAGAATGAAACAAAGAAATCTATCCTACGTACAAATTCACCGTAACTGATACATGGGATCATTTAAATTCCTCTTTCGAAGCGAATTTCTAAACATGCATGCAAAAATATTTTCGTCGTCCGCCATTTTGAAAATCGGGAGATTCGCAAGAATAAATCCCAAGTAAATCAAGCATACATCGCTTCGAAAATCTCGATCATTGTAAAACTGGTAAGAATCAAACAAAGAAAACTATCCTACGTACAAATTCACCGTAACTGATACATGGGATAATTTAAATTCCCCTTTCGAGGCGAATTCCCAAACATGTATGCAAAAATATTTTCGCAGTCCGCCATTTTGAAAATAGGGAATCACATGTACGATTAAATCCTAGATATTTTTAGAAGTTTTTATATTTATTCATCAATCAAAAATGAAAGTTTTCGGGAAACCTATTCTGATTGGATGATGGGAATTGTGGATGTGCCCACTTGTGGGTTTTCCCCATAAATTAAGGTGAGTTATCTGGGTTCCCGCACGGTAAGGGTTAAAGTGCGGATCAAATCGAATTTTGGGGTATCTGTATCGAATCGAATCGGCGAGTTTAAAACCGATTTTTCGATGCATCGGAGCGAATCATTGCACCTCTACTGAGTTGAAGTCCGCAATGAGCTCATCGATTGCAGGCATGGCAGACTGTAGTGTGCGGAGTATAGGTGAAGCTGTGTGCAACAGGGCAGTCGCCATTCAGTGTCAGTGCGAGCTAGTGCATGAATAATGCTTCGCTTTTGCTGAGGCTCTGTACTTGATGATACGTGCATCCGCATCCTCGTCGCCCGGAGTGTTTGCCTCGTCTTCGTCCTGTACATAATTCTCAAGACGCTGTAGAAACATACAGTTACAGCGGTGTACAGTGCCCCCTCCTGTCAAGGTATCGTTGAAGAAATTATCATTGTCAATGATACTGATGCTATGTTTTCCTTCAGTGATCTCGTCAGGACAAACCGCACATCATTCAAGACTATGCATGGCCCAGACATCACGCAAGAGAAGGACGTTCGGGTAGCTCATACCCATTCCAATCTTGTACAATGAGTCAACGAGCTCCTTCCTACGAGTCATCCCATGAAGGGTGATGGTGGCATTGATGTTGGTAGTTGTAGGTCGCTTTGTGACGTCAAACTGATGTCAGAATCGGAATCCTCATGGTTGATTTAGTGGAAAAAGTGTATTTATACTTGATTCTAGGTGCTCTAGTTCAAAAGTTAATTTTTCAAAATGGCGCCGGTGGCCATTTTGGGTTTTGCCCCATAGCAAAGAAAGAAAATGCCAGCATTTTTGCGAGGGGCCGGGTTTCTATTTTGTTTAAAAAAAAGGACCATAGAAGTCAAATCAATTATCAAAACATGTTAGCCAGAGAATGGTCACAGGATTGAGGTGTTGAACCCAACTAATATGGGGATGATTTCTGTGTTGCATGCCTGTCACATTGTGATTCTTGTTGTTTCTTTATAAACATTCAATCATAGTTTTAGATTATAACAACCAGAATCTTCAATTTAAGTTCAACTGGCTAAAACCACTGGGCAAATTGTAATGAAATTTCATAGGTATCAAAGGCCTCTCCTAAATTCTTTAAGTCTTTTTGATGCAAACAAAATTCTTGTTTCCATGGCAACCAAATTAAAAAAACTCTTTCAGATTCCTTCGAGGGATGTTGAGTGGTAAAAAATCATGGCTTAAAGGGTGCAGGTTGTTTTTCTTATATGACTTTAGTGAAAACTTTTAAAATCTTCTCCTGAAAGTATAGGACCCATGTTGTGATATTTCTTTTAAGTACCCAAAGAGTAATAAGAGCGAATAAGTGAACAAATAATTTCCTCCACTTGATTTAGATGTTTGTAACATATTTTTTACATATTTTTTAGGATGTAAAGAACTTGGAAGTGTTCACTCTAGATTACATGGTAGATGGGTCGACATTATCCTTTGTTGGTAAGATTATTGAATTATCTAACCTCATAGGCTGTTTTAAGCTCAATTTAGCATGAAGAGCCCAAGGTGAGTTATTGCGATCGTCCTTTGTCCGGTGTCAAGCTTATGTCACCATCTTCTCCTCTGTGACCAGTTAGCCAATTGGGATGAAACTTCACAGAAAGTATGCTCTCAATGTCCGCACCAAAATATCTTCAAATCTTTTTGATCTTTGCAGAATTGCCTTATAGGCTATAGTGTAAACTTTAAAAATCTTCAAAAAGTATCTGTCTGATTTCCAAATAATTTTGTAGAAATGTTCCTTCGGTGACCTTCTATTAGATTCCTTCAAGCCATGCTGATTGATCGAAAAACATTGCCGCTAGAGGGTGGGGCTGTTTTGCCTTAAATTGCTAAAGAGAAAACTTTAAAAATCTTCTTCTCCAAAAGTTTATGTCCGATTTCCAAATAATTTTGTAGAAATGTTCCTGGTGAGACTATCAGATTGCTTCAAGCTATTTTGATATGTTGAAAAACCACCCTGGTGGGCTGTTTGCCTTATATTGCTATGGTAAAATCTTTTAAATATCTGGCCAATTTCCAAATAATTATGTAGAAATGTTCCTTGGCTATAGTGAAAACTGTAAAAAGTCTTCTTCTCTGAAGGAATCTGGCTGCTTTCCAATTCATTTTGTAAATAAATGTCCTTATGTGACCTTTTAACTAATTCCTTTAAGCCATGTTGATTCGTCAAAGGTTGGGTTGTTTTGCATAATATGGTTATATTGAAAACTCTAAAAATATTCTTCTCCGAAAGTATCTGGCCATTTTCCAAATAAACTTGTAGAAAATGTTCCTTGGCTGAGCCTCTAGACTCAAGATTTATTCAATGCATGTTGGTTGGTAAAAAAAAAAGTTATTGTGTTAAGCGGCATTGCAAATCAAATTGCTTAATTTAGGTGAGCGATCCAGGGCCATCCTGACCCTCTTGTTAAGATCACCTAAGCTGAAAGTCTGTACTCTGTCTGTCTGTCGTCGTTAACCTTTAGCTTAAAACATCACCCCTTCCAAAACCACTTGAACTATTTCAACCAGACAAGGTGAATTACTACCGTGCTTCGTCCGTCAACATCTTCTCTGTAAACAGCGGGTGTATTGGGATGAAACTTAACAAAAGCATCCTCATGTAGAGTTCTGGTTTCCATGACAACCGAAATAAAAAAGGCGGTAGGCAGATTTTCAGGTAATTTTGCTGAAATGTACCTTTGGGCACATGCTATCAGATTCCATCAAGTCATGTTGATTGGTCGGAAAAATGTGTGCCGATAACATTTTATGACCATCTATCAATAATTTAAGGAAAACTTGATACTTTGCATATAAGGAGGTTTAATTATCGTGGTATTTAACACATTTTTGATTTGTTATCTTTTTACAGTTACAGACCGACAGAAAAACATTTTGGTTTACATGTATTTACCAGAGAGTATGTATTATAATTATCTTTTTCCATTCTTCAACTTCAATTAATTAAGATTGATGGTGTAGTCATTGGAACATCTGACTGGATCTACTTCCGTCTGTGGGAAGGAAGTCCATTGTTGGTTGGATTACTGATAGGAAAAAGCCAAGAAACACATGGGTTATTGAACTGGCCCAGGTGATAAATCAGAAATACTGTTAAAAATCAATCTTTGTAGGTATCCGTTAATGTGCTTTAAGCCGTTTTCAACCTTTTTTCAGTAATTATCATAAATAAGTACTGATATTTCACCCAGGTAATATTAATAGTGTTCTGCTGCAGTAAAATAACGTAAATACTGTCATTAATAGTGTTCTGCTGCGTGAATAAAACATACTGTCATTAATAGTGTTCTGCTGCTTGAATATAACATGAATACTGTCATTAATTGTGTTTTGCCGCATGAATATAACATGAATACTGTCATTAATAGTGTTCAGCTGCGTGAATATAACATGAATACTGTCATTAATAGTGTTCTGCTGTGTGAATATAACTTGAATACTGTCATTAATAGTGTTCTGCTGCATGAATATAACATGAATACTGTCATTAATAGTGTTCTGCTGTGGGAATATAACATGAATACTGTCATTAATAGTGTTCTGCTGCATGAATATAACATGAATACCGTCATTAATAGTGTTCTGCTGTGTGAATATAACATGAATACTGTCATTAATAGTGTTTTGCTGCATGCATATAACATGAATACTGTCATTAAAAGTGTTTTGCTGCATGAATATAACATACATACTGTCATTGATAGTGTTCTGCTGCGTAAATATGCCTTAATATGTTCATTATTAGTGTTCTGCTGTGTGAATATAACATGAATACTGTCATTAATAGTGTTCTGCTGCGTGATTATAACATAAATACTGTCATTAATAGTGTACTGCTGCGTGACTATAACATGAATACTGTCATTAATAGTGTTCTGCTGCATGAATATAACATGAATACTGTCATTAATAGTGTTCTGCTGCGTGAATATAATGTGAATACTGTCATTAATAGTGTTCTGCTGTATGAATATAACATGAATACTGTCATGAATAGTGTTCTGCTGCAGGAATATAACATGAGTAACAGTTGACAGCGGTATTAATTCCCAATAAAACAATAATAAGAACAAAACTTTCCAGTTGTACTAGTATTTTACAAATGAAAATGCAATAAATAGCCATTCAATCAGGCCATTTTTAAATTGATTGTATTACTCATGATAAATAACGTTGCCTTTTGCCATAATGTTTTCAACTCTTTTTCAATAATTAATCTTTTCTTTTCAGAGATTTTACAATCTTCTGCCGAGATGTTTTTAAATGTCCTTTGCTGTCGATTTAATGCATGTGAGAAAGGGTTAAAGTCATTTGCTGCCAATTTAATGCATGTGAGAAAGGATTAAAGTCATTTGCTGCTGATTTAATGCATGTGAGAAGGGGTTTAAGTCATTTAATGCATCTGAGAAAGGGTTAAAGTCATTTAATGCATCTGAGAAAGGGTTAAAGTCATTTAATGCATGTGAGAAAGGGTTAGTCATTTGCTGCTCTTTTAATGCATGTGAGAAAGGGTTAAAGTCATTTGCTGCTGATTTAATGCATCAGAGAAAGGGTTAGTCATTTGATGTAGATTTAATGCATGTGAGAAGGGGTTAACATCATTTGATGCAGATTTAATGCATGTGAGAAGGGGTTAAAGTCATTTAATGCATGTGAGAAAGGGTTAGTCATTTAATGCATGTGAGAAAGGGTTAAAGTCATTTGATGCATGTTAGAAAGGGTTAAAGTCATTTAATGCATGTGAGAAAGGGTTTAGATTGGTTATCCTGGAAAGTCTCAACAGTGAATTAAACATTACCTCAAAACTGTAAATAATGAATATTTAAAGTACATACCCATTGGATCATGGTATGGTGACTGATATGCCCGATGTGCCGAGTGTGTGTCTAAGTTTCATTATATTCTGTTATTCATACAATTTAGATTCACTTATGACGTTAATATATTCTTAATATATTTCAGCTAGAGAAAGTCATGGAGGTACCAGATTGATAAGACGAGGAGATTTTAATGTTGGATCTAACATCAATACAATGTTCAGAATAAGATGTAAGCTGACTGACCCTTCTACTGACAAAAAACTGGCGGGACCAATTGAGAGAAAACATGTCACTTACTTTGGTAAGTTTTAGATGTGGAAAACAGGCCTTTGCCCCTTCTTTACCCACATACGGAAATGCCTTTGGTGCAGACAACTTTTGAAATCATTGTGGCATAAGCATAACAATGCTCATAATGAGCAATTTCTCCTTTTGCCACAATGTTTTCAACTTAATTTAATAATAATCCATTCATTTAAAGAAATTTTCCATAACTTTGCCCCGATGCTTTCAAAGTCGTCTGCTGCAGATTAGTTGTTCGAAAGGGTTAACAAAGGCAAAGGAATATTATTTTATAATCCCTGGCCTAAAGCGGCTGGGATATTGATTGGCATTGTCCGACCATTCAAAGTCATATCTAAGGCATAGTAGGATGGATTTCCTTTAAACTTTTGAAATATTTTAAAATCGCCAAAGAGAAAGGTCAGATGTCTAGTTGCCTCAAAATTACAAGAGATATGTCTGCTTCACCTTATATTATAAGTATTGTTTATAAATATCACAAGTACCTTGTGAATTTAAATCCCCGGCCAGGTCAAACCAAAGACTTTTAAAAAGTAAATAATGGCTTTCCCTAATTTTGCTCTTGAGAAATGTCTCATTTTGCTCTTGAGAAATGTCTCCTTTTGCTACAATGTTTTTAGCTCACCTGAGCATAAAGTGCTCAAGGTGAGTTATTGTGATCGCCTTTTGTCCGGCTTGCGTCGTCCATTGTCCGTCGTCTGTCAACATCTTCTCCTCAGTAACCAGTAAGTCAATAGGGATGAAACTTCACAGAAAGTATCCTTTCAATGACCTCACCAGAATTCCTTAAAATTTTTGGGATAAATGGCAACGAAACGTAAAAAAACTTTAAAATTCTTCTACTCCCAAACTGGTTGGCCAATTTTCAAAATATTTTTTTGAAATGTTCCTTGGATGACCCCATATAAGATTCCTTCAAGCCATGTTGATTGGTCAAAAAACATGGCTACCAGGGGGCAGGGCAATTTTGCTTTATACGGCTAAAATGGAAACTTAAAAATTCTTCTTCTCCGAAAGTGTCAGGCTGATTTTCAAATAATTTTGTAGAAATGTTCCTTAAGTCACCCACTATTAGAGTCCTTTAAGCCATGTTGATTGGTTGAAAAACATGGCCCCCAGGGGGGTGCGCTATTTTGCCTTACAGGCTATAGTGAAAACTTGAAAAATCTTCTCCTCCAAAAGTGTCAGGCCGATTTTCAAATAATTTTGTAGAAATGTTCCTACGGTGACCCTCTATCAGATTTCTTCGAGCCATGTTGATTGGCCGAAGAACATGGCCACCAGGGGGCGAGGCCTATATGGCTAAAGTGAAACAAAATAAAATCAGGTTAGCGATCCAGGGCCATCAGGGCCCTCTTATTTAAAGTTTTCTGCTGTATAGGCATAAAAAAAGTGTTAAAGTATGATGTTCATCTATTTCATTTATTTCACTGACAGCCAGTTTAGATGGTAACCTTGGCTATATACTACCCATCACAGAGAAACTTTTCCGTAGATTGTTCATGTTACAGAATGCCTTGAACACCCACATACCTCATGCTGCTGGACTCAATCCAAAATCATATAGGTAAGTTAACACAAATTTACCCTTTCAACAAATTTGCAGCAGACAACTTTGAAACATCTTGGCAAAAATATGGATTATGATTATTGAAATGAGTTGAAAATATTGTGGCAAAAGGAGAAACTGCTCATCAAGATAGATCCATGATGACGCGTCTGCGGCAAATGTGGAATTGCTAACAATTGCTATAATGTTTTTTAATCTTTACCTTCTTTTATTGTGATACCATTGGTGTCATCGTTTGCATCTGAGTAGTCACTAAACTTTAACCTTACCTCATAACTCAAAAACTCTTCAACATTTTTAAATGAAACTTGGTAAACATGTTTCTAGCAAAAATATGCATGTCTTTACTAAGTCACATAACTCTGGCTTTAAGAATTTTTCAGAAGTGCCCCTTTTTGCAACTAAGAAAAAAACAGACGAGCAATTTCTCATTTTGTTTTCAAAAGTCGTCTGCTGTAGAGGCCTCAGTAAGTCTCTGTATGTGGGATAAACCCTTGATAAATTCCTTACATTACAATATATGAGTTATTATACCCCCCGCAAACAAAGTTTGGGGGGGGTATATAGGAATCAACCTGTCTGTCCGTATGTCCACATTTCTTGTAAGCACTACTCCTCCTAAACGGCTCAATGGATTTGGTTCAAACTTTACATGAAGGTTACACATCATATGTAGATATGCATGAAGGAAGATCATACGCCTCAGATTCTTCCAAGGGGAGATAATTCAACTTAGAGGTTACCTGCGAGGGACTATTGTGCAGATACCTCCACATTTCTTGTAAGCACTACTCCTCCTAAACGGCTCAATGGATTTGGTTCAAACTTTACATGAAGGTTACACATCATATGTAGATATGCATGAAGGAAGATCATACGCCTCGGATTCTTCCAAGGGGAGATAATTCAACTTAGAGGTTACCTGCGAGGGACTATTGTGCATATACCTCCACATTTCTTGTAAGCACTACTCCTCCTAAACGGCTCAATGGATTTGGTTCAAACTTTACATGAAGGTTACACATCATATGTAGATATGCATGAAGGAAGATCATACGCCACGGATTCTTCCAAGGGGAGATAATTCAACTTAGAGGTTACCTGCGAGGGACTATTGTGCAGATACCTCCACATTTCTTGTAAAGCACTACTCCTCCTAAACGGCTCAATGGATTTGGTTCAAACATTACATGAAGGTTACACATCATATTTAGATATGCATGAAGGAAGATCATACGCCTCGGATTCTTCCAAGGGGAGATAATTCAACTTAGAGGTTACCTGCGAGGGACTCCTGTGCACATACCTCCACATTTCTTGTAAGCACTACTCCTCCTAAACGGCTCAATGGATTTGGTTCAAACTTTACATGAAGGTTACACATCATATGTAGATATGCATGAAGGAAGATCATACGCCTCGGATTCTTCCAAGGGAGGATAATTTAACTTAAAGGTTACCTGCAAGGGACTCCTGTGCACATACCTTGTAAGCGCTACTCCTCCTAGAGGGCTCAGTTGATTTGATTCAAACTGTATATGAAGGCTACACATCATATGTAGATATGCATGAAGGAAGATCATACGCCTCGGATTCTTCTAAGGGGAGATAATTCAACTTAGAGGTTACCTGCGAGGGACTCCTGTGCACATACCTCCACATTTCTTGTAAGCACTACTCCTCCTAAACGGCTCAATGGATTTGGTTCAAACTTTACATGAAGGTTACACATCATATGTAGATATGCATGAAGGAAGATCATACGTCTCAGATTTTTCCAAGGGGAGATAATTCAACTTAGAGGTTACCTGCGGGGGACTCCTGTGCACATACCTTGTAAGCGCTACTCCTCCTAAAGGGCTCAGTTGATTTGATTCAAACTGTATATGAAGGCTACACATTATATGTAGATATGCATGAAGGAAGATTTTTCTCCTCAGATTCTTCCAAGGGAAGATAATTCAACTAAGAGGTTACCTGCGAGGGACTCCTGTGCACATACCTTGTAAGCGGTAAACTCCTAAATATTATGTAACATTCGATATTTATTTTATCAGAAAGACATTTGGAATTTCAACAGCAAAGTAGAAACTTTACCATTGTATTCGATGCTTTGGGAGGGGAGCGGGGGGTATTCTTCAGTGAGCTTTGCTCACAGTATTTCTAGTTTGATCAGAAAGACATTTGGAACTTCAACAGCAAAGTAGAAACTTTACCATTGTATCCGATGCTTTGGGAGGGGTTAGCGGGGGGTATTCTTCATTGAGCTTTGCTCACAGTATTTCTAGTTATAGGATGCCGACGCCAGAAAATGACAACATAAAAGTAAAATCATCAAATACAACACATTTATTCCAAGATAAGAAATAATAACAATACACATTATCATGCCCCCTTCGAAGAAGAGGGGTATATTGCTTTGCACATGTCTGTTTGTTGGTCCGTCGGCCCGTCTGTAGACCAAAGCTTGTCCGAGTGATAACTCACCAATTCCTATTTATTTTGAGGTCATTAGGTCAAAGATCAAGGTCACAGTGACCTTGAACACAAAAACCCTTTTTAAGCTTGTCCAAGTGATAATTCAACAATGCCTTGATCTATGGTCCTCAAACTTGACTTGAAGGTTGGGCCTGACCAGTAGATGAACCCTATTTATTTTGAGGTCATTGGGTCAAAGGTCAAGGTCACATTGACCGTGAACACAAAAACCCTTTTTAAGCTTGTCCGAGTGATAACTCAACAATGCCTTGACCTATGGTTCTCAAACTTGATTTGGAGGTTGGGCCTGACCAGTAGATGAATCCTATTTATTTTAAGGTCATTGGGTCAAAGGTCAAGGTCACAGTGACCTTTAACACAAAAACCCTTTTTAAGCTTGTCTGAGTGATAACTCAACAATGCCTGGACCTATGGTCCTCAAAGTTGACTTGGAGGTTGGGCCTGACAAGTAAATGAACCCTATCTATTTTGAGGTCATTGGGTCAAAGGTCAAGGTCACAGTGACCTGGAGGATACATAATATCTGCAAACATCACAATGGGATTAAGAACTGTACCTACCATCCTCAAACTTTGAATGAACATTGTTCATAATCTTAAAACTGACTCATAGACATCCAATGTGAAATGACAAATTAACTGGCATTTCGCTCCATGCAAATTTTACTCAATTGTCCTAATATTCCTGACAACATGGCGCTCGGGGGGGGGGGGGCATAATGTTTGACAAACATCTCTTGTTAATACTATAATTGTGGAGATATTTGGAAGCAAGTGGTATTCAGCCATCATGGAGGATGACAAGACTTGTATACAGTTGCACCCACTAAATATGTATAACTAGTAGTCTTGTATGAAACCATGACCTTTTCCACTTTCATTTCAGTCCACATTCTTAACAATAGTTGCTGCAAGATACAGCAGTTCGATGTTAGCGCGGGAATCAGCATTGTATGGCTTAAAAAATACTGTTTGATTCGAAAAACACGAAACCCGCTTTTAAATATAGGATATAAATATATGATAACAATAGTTTTTAGCTCACCTATGCACGAAGTGCAAGGTGAGCTATTGTGATCACATTTTGTCCGGCGTCCGACCGTCGTGCGTCGTCAACATTTGAGCTTGTTAACACTCTACGGGCTACATTTTGCATCCAATCTTCATGAAAGTTTATCAGAACGTTCATTAAAAACTAGGTCACTAGGTCGAATTGAAGGGAAATCTTGTTAACACTCTGGAGGCCACATTTTCAACTTGAGCATGTTGAAACTTAATCAGAATGTTTGTCTTGATGATATGTAGGTCAAGTTTGAACATGGGTCACGTCGGGTCAAAAAGTAAGTCACTAGGTCAAATTGAAGAAATATCTTGTTAACACTCCAGAGGCCGCAATGTTTGCTTCAGCAGTTTGAAATTTTCTCAGAATGTTTGTCTTAAAAATATCTAGGTCAAGTTCGAATATGGGTTATGCCGGGTCAAAAACTAGGTCACTAGGTCAAATTGAAGGAAAATCTTGTTAACACTTTGGATGCCGCATGTTTTGCTTCAGCAGCTTGAAAGTTTGTCAGAATGTTTGTCTTAAAGATATCTAGGTCAAGTTCAAATATGGGTCATATTGGATCAGAAACTAGGTCACTAGGCCAAATTAAAGGAAAATCTTGTTAACTCTGTAGAAGCCGCATGTTTTGCTTCAGCGGCTTGAAATTTGGTCAGAATGTTTAGTCTAAATGATATCTAGGCCAAGTTCGGATATGGGTCATGCCGGGTTAAAAACTAGGTCACTAGGCTAAATTGAAGGGTAATTTTGTTAACACTCTGGATACTGCATTTTTAATTTCAGCATGATGAAACTTTATCAGAATGTTTTTCTTGATGATATGTAGGCCAAGTTGGAATATGGGTCATGCTGGGTCAAAAACTAGGTCACTAGATCAAATTGAAGGAAAATCTTGTGAACACTTTGGATGCCGCATTATATCTAGGTCAAGTTCGAATATGGGTCATATTGGATCAGAAACTAGGTCAATAAAGGAAAATATTGTTCAAGAGGCCGCATTTTTACTTTGAGCAAGTTGAACTTTGTCAGAATGTTTGTCTTGATGATATCTAGTCCATGTTGGAATTCGGGTCATATCAGGTAAAAATATATAGAAAACTAGGCCAAATGAAGGAAAATCTTGTTAACACTAGAGGTTGCATTATGAATCTTTGTCAGAATAATTGTCTTGATGTGTTTTGCATTGCATTACATTGCATAATTCAGGTGAGCGAACTAGGGCCATCATTCCTTCCAAATCCAACAGAAATATTCATTCTTCCTTCACAATTATCCACAACATATAAAATGACTAAAAGTGAGATCTGCAAGAGATGCGCTAATACAGGACATCCTCTGACTGTTTTGGACATCCCTCTCCCCTATGAATAATTTTACCATTGGTGCATGCCATTCCAAATCCAACATATCCATCCTTCCTTCACAATTATCCACAACATATAAAAGGTCTAAAAGCGGGTTCCGCGAGAGATGGGCTAATACAGGAAATCCTCTTCCTGTTCTGGACATCCCTCTCCCCTTTAATTTTTAGATCACCTGAGCCAAAGGCTCAAGGTGAGCTATTCTGATCACTTTTTGTCCGTCCTCCGTCCGGCCGGCCGGCCGGCGTTAACTTTTAGCTTTAAACATCATCTTCTCCCAAACTCCAATGACAATTTCCGTGAAACATCACAGGACTGTTCCTCTGGTTGGCCTCTTTCAAAGTTGTTCAAAGATTTAAATTCCATTGAGAACTTTGGTTGCTGCGGCATCAGAAAGGGGACAAAATGTCCAAACTTTAAAAATCTTCTCCTCCGAATCTGCCTGTCAGATTCAAATATAATTTGGTAGAAATGTTCCTTGGGTGACCCTCTATAAAAATTGTTCAAGCCATACTGATTGGGCGAAAAACATGGCAGTCAGGCGGCATCAAAAAAGGGGCAAAATGACAAAATTTGAAAATTCCATTTTTATGAAAGTGCTTGTCTGATTTTAAGAAAATATAATACGAATCTTACTGTAATGATCCTCTATTTAATTTGTTTAAGCCGTTTTGATTGGTTACACAATCATAGCAACCAGGCGTCATCACAAAAGGGGTAAATTGAACTTTTAGCTACAAATGACAACCAACTCCTACCATTCCAATAGAACAATTTCCACAAAACATCACAGGAATGTTCCTTTGGTGGTCCTCTTTCAAAATTGTAGATTAAAATTCCAATGAGAACTTTGGTTGCTGCGGCATCAGAAAGGGGACAAAATGTCCAAACTTTAAAAATCTTCTCCTCCGAATCTGCCTGTCAGATTCAAATATAATTTGGTAGAAATGTTCCTTGGGTGACCCTCTATAAAAATTGTTCAAGCCATACTGATTGGGCGAAAAACATGGCAGTCAGGCGGCATCAGAAAAGGGGCAAAATGACAAAATTTGAAAATTCCATTTTTATGAAAGTGTTTGTCTGATTTTAAGAAAATATAATACGAATCAAGAATGTTCCTTTGGTGGTCCTCTTTCAAAATTGTTCAAAGATTTAAATTCCATTGATAACTTTGGTTGCTGCGGCATCAGAAAGTGAGAAAAATACCCAAATTTTAAAATCCTTTTCCTCCATAATCTACTTGTGCGATTGCAAGATAATTTGGTAGAAATGTTCCTTAAGTGACCCTCTAAATAAACTGTTGAAGCCATATTGATTTCGTTGAAAAACAGGGCAGCAAGGCGGCATCAGGAAAGGTGCAAAATGACAAAAACTTTATAATTCCATTCTTATTAAAGTTCTTGTTAGATTTCAAGATATAAATGGCCTTTACTGATAAGCTGTTTCTTGAGAAGTGTCCACTCCTTTGCAGTTTCATTTACACTCCCTGATAAAATTTTCCCAGATATTTGCAGATAAATATTTGCTACTAATTTACTATCAATTAGGTGATCGATTTAGGGCCATCTTGGCCCTCTTGTTTTTATCAATGGTGCCTGACATAGACAAAGCAATGAATGAAACTTTGGATTGTTGGAATCCTGTGCGAAGCCGCCTAGTAAGGTTCCACATCCTTAATATGCCATGCAAAATAGCACCTCACAGTTCCCAGCTCCTTGTCTGTGACACTTGAGGCCCCGTTCATGACGCCCACTCACTGGCCGCTAGAATACCAATACCACAAGCGAAGAATTTTGTTGCCCCTTACAGTCAATGGAAGCAACCTAAGAATGCGGTCCTGTAAAGTTGATGCATAAACCCATTACACAGCTGTAAGAGTCACATAAAATAAAGCTTAACACTAAGTCATATCCAGGTTCTAAAGTTCTAAAACTGGTTATCCATACATTGCAAGTTCCATGGCAATTGGTTTGTTCAAGGGATGTACATCTCGTCAAATGAACCTGAAAACATAAAAGAATCACAGCAGTATCAAGCGCCTAAATTACGGGTGGGAGGATGGGTTTTTCAAAATCAATTTTGTGCATGGTTTCTCGAAACTGGTTGAAAAAGGCCAGATTCCGAATATTATCAAATTATGGAAAGCGTCTATTTGACTTTGCATAACAGGTGATTAGACACTTAATAAAATTCTATAGTAATTGTAAGCGGTTTGAAGTTAAGACTCGGATCTTAGCAGGCAGATGATTTAACCCAGAATAGAATGATTCCCAAAACTCCAAAACCATAAAAAAAGAAAGATTTAGAAGCATCTACCAACCCAGAAAGGTGTATCAGCCCCAAAATAAATATGATCATACCTAGGGCCATTATCTGTTTTAATTCTGTAAGTCATGTAGTTTGATCATGTTTTGCCAAAATCAATCACTTTTACAACTTTGTTTGTACTTTTAGAATATTTAGTTTCAGACCGAAAGCACTGAGCCATTGTTCAGTTATACCAGCACGTTTCCTGGGTAGTTTACCAGTACTACTGGTCCATTTATACCACCATGTTTCCTGGGTAGGTTACCAGTACTACTGGTCCATTTATACCACCATGTTTCCTGGGTAGTTTACCAGTACTACTGGTCCACTTATACCAGCACGTTTCCTGGGTAGGTTACCAGTACTACTGGTCCATTTATACCACCATGTTTCCTGGGTAGGTTACCAGTACTACTGGTCCACTTATACCAGCACGTTTCCTTGGTAGGTTACCAGTACTACTGGTCCATTTATACCACCATGTTTCCTGGGTAGGTTACCAGTACTACTGGTCCATTTATACCAGCACGTTTCCTTGGTAGGTTACCAGTACTACTGGTCCATTTATACCAGCACGTTTCCTGGGTAGGTTACCAGTACTACTGGTCCATTTATACCAGCACATTTCCTGGGTAGGTTACCAGTACTACTGGTCCATTAATGGTATCAGCCAGTCAGTCATAATACTAATCCCAAAACCCTGAGCGCCAAGGAGGGCAGACATTACTACCATATTTAAAGTCTTTGGTATATCGGGATTGAACAATTTCTCCATATCCTCATTATTTTAGGATGCCGCCGCAATAAAATAACATAAAAGTAAAATCATCAAATACAACACATTTATTCCCAGACAATAAATAATAACAACACACATTATTAACACTATTATTGTGGAGATAATTTGGACGCAAGTGGTATTCAGCCATCATGGAGGACGGCACAGTGATCATTAGACTGTTATGCAGTTGCACACACCAACTATATGTAACTAATAAGTGCAATCATTATGCTTTTATTCCAAACTGTACATACTCTTATAAAGCTTTTATTTTTAATCCAATCCTTTCCAAATTAAGCTTTTATTTTTTATCCAATCCTTTCCAAATTAAGCTTTTATTTTTAATCCAATCCTTTCCAAATTAAGCTTTTATTTATTAATCCATTCCTTTCCAAAGTAAGCTTTTATTTCTTAATCCCTTCCTTCCAGTCCACAACAGTATGTACTTTAATTAATTCCTTCCTCCATAATTATAAAAGGCCTAAAAGTGGGTTCCGCGAGGGATACGCTAATACAAGACATCCCCTGCCTGTTCTGGGCATCCCTCTCCCCTATAGATAATTTATCAATGGTGCGTGCCATAGACAAAGCCATGAATTAAACTTAGGATTGTTGGAATCCTGTGAGAAGCCGCCTTGCAAGGTTCCACATCCTTGACATGCCATGCATAATAGCCCTTCACAGTTCCCAGCTCCTCGTCCGTGACACCCGAGGCCCCGTTCCTGACTGATGCAGAGTCCAAGCCTCGAGGTCGACATTGGAGGTATAAATAACAATGAATTCTGACTATTAGGTATGCTAGATCACTATGCCGCCCACTCACTTGCCGCTAGAATCCGCCACAGAAAATTTAGTATAAAAAAGTCCACTTATTTTGGTATCAATTTCCCATATAATTGATCTACCATTCCATAAATTCCTCACAAGCTGATGTCCAGTTGTATTAATGTGTTTCTTTTGTTACTTATTTTTCCCCCAAAAGCTCAATTGATTAGATTCTAGGGCTCTCCAGGAAATCCATGATGATTTCTCACCAATTAATTGATTTGGGTTTAACACCGTTAAACCAGTTCACCTACTCATATGTTTTTTCACACCAGTACTCCATACAACACACTTTTCCACATAGACTGCTAGTCAGTCATATCACTGCAGCCAGTTCACCTACTCATGTTTCCTGGATTTTTTCACACCAGTACTCCATACAACCTACTTTTCCAAGCAACTGGCTGCTTTTCCACATAGACTGCTAGTCCACTGGTAAAAGATGAACGACACGTGTCACAGCGACGTGTCACAGCGACGTGTCACAGCGACCTCTGTTAAATGTCGGAAAGAATGTATGATGATGATAAGTTATCCCATTCCTACATACAACAATTCTGTAGCAGACAACTTTGAAAACAGATTGGCTAATATGTGGAAAATGTCTACAAATGAGAGAATTATTATTGGATTGAGTTGAAAGCATGGTGACAAAAGGAGAAATATTGCTCATCGTGAGCAACCCCTCCCCTTGCGAGTTGGCCAGATTTCTCACCAAGCAATAAAAACAGAGGGGATTGTAGAAGCAATATAATAGAAGTCTACTTTCATGCATGCATGCTTTCATGTACTTCATAAGTTTCCATTGTGTAGTACCAAAAAGATCATTCCCATCTAGGATAGGAGAACTATGATCATGACTGACTGTTGGTGACGGGTGATATAAACTGTAACTTGGGAAGCAGTCGGCTTCAGCAAATACCACTGACACCTTTTAATCATACAAACCCAGACCATGTGACTTGCTTAAATTAGCTCATCCTTCCACTCTGGCAATCAGAGATCACCCATGATCCAAATATCTGTAAATAAACTAAGGAATGGTGCGGCTTGTGAACCAAGCTGAAGCATTACGTTAAGACGGATGTAAGGAGTAGGTAAACATAATGAGCATATAGCTTTTGTTAGTACACCACTAAATTAAGAGCGTGAAAATGGGTAACCCAATTCAAAAGCATCTCCCAACCAACAAAGTTTTGTCAGCCCCAAAATAAATGAGATTATAGCTAGGGCCATAATCTGTATTATCTAACATTTTTATACGATCGTTTTAAAAACGGTACGTATTATGAAATTTTGTATACGGCTTTGTAGTGATGTGTCACAGATCAAGTTCATATTTCCTGGGATTTCGTCAATTTTTGAATGAGTTATGCCCCTTTTTGGACTTAGAATATTTGTTTTCCGCACTTTTTTTCTACATGCTTTGATGTATTGACCTGAAATTATGTATATGGCTTTGTAATCATGTGTCACAGATCAAGTTTACATTTCCTCGAATTTCGTCAATTTTTGAATGAGTTATGCCCCTTTTTGGACTTAGAATATTTGTCAATTTCTGCATGAGTTACAAAGAAGTTCCTGACGGGCGTATTATGTACCGTTTGCGGTACTCTTGTTAGCTCACCTGAGCACAAAGTGCTCAAAGTTAGTTACTGTGATAGCCCTATGTCTGGCGTATAGCATGCGTGGTTTGTCACCAAGGATGAATCTTCACAGAAACCATCCTCTCAATGTCCTCATCAAAATTCCTTTCCATTTATTTTGACTAATGCAGAATTCTGGTTTCCATGGCAACTGAAAGAAAACTGAAAGAAAAAAATAATTATCTCCTCTCAGACAGGTTGGCCGATTTTCAAATAATTTTGTAGAAATGTTCCATGTTCCCTCTATTGACACTATCAGATTCCTTCAATTCATGTTCATTGGTAAAAAAAACATGGCTGCCAGGGCTATATTGAAAACTTTAAAATAATTTTGTAGAAATTTTCCTTGGATGACGGACTCTTTTTCAGATTTCTTCAAGCAATGTTGATTTGTTTAAAAACATGGCCACAAGGATGCAGAGCTGTATTGCCATAACTTATCTGGCTATGGTGAAATCTCGAAAGTATTTTGACGATTTCCAATTAATTTTGTAGAAATGTTCCTTGAGAGACCCACTATCATATTCCTTCAGGCCATGTTGATTTGTTGAAAAACGTTGTTGCCAGGGGGTTTGGCTGTTTTGCCATATATTGCTTTATCACATAACTTGCACTCCAGGAGTGACATAAAGCAGTGACATAAATATCATATGTAACTAGTTACATAAATAGCCGACTCACAGCACGTACGTGACGTCACACTGGAGTGACGTCACTTTAAATGACAGCATATTGTTTACAATTGTTCTGAATTTCCGCATTTATTAAAAATATTGTTTAAAGAGAATAAATCTCGATAAATGAAATGTTATAAGTGCCTTGTTGCTAATTTTGTATACAATCAAAAGGTTATTGATAGGGACTATTTTTTACAGTGGAAGTATGCATTAGAACTTCGGGGTGAACTTCGGTCACTTTTTATATGAGGGCGAAGAAAGATAGATTTAAAGATTGAAAACAATCTTTTTATGGTGTTATGTGATAAATAGAATCTTACATTCGTGCTTATTTGATATTGTTTTTATGAAACTCGTCGACTGAAACGAATATGACGCTCGGCAGAGCCTCGCGTCATATTATTTCAGTCGACTCGTTTCATAAAAACAATATCAAATAAGCACTCATGTAAGATCCTCTATATAGTGAAAACTTCTCGCCGTTTTTCAAATAATTTTGTAGAAATATTCCCAGGGGTTCCCTCTATCTGATACTTTCAGGCCATGTTGATTGATTGGTATAAAACCAAGGCCGCCAGGGGAGGGGGACTGTTTTGGCTTATTTAGCTTAAGTGAAAACTTTAAAATTCTTCATCTCCGAAAGTTTCTCGCCAATTTCCAAATAATTCTCCCCACACCTTTATTTATGTTATCAATATCGAAAGTATAAAACCAATCTCTCAAATTATAACTAATAAAGTAAAATTAATGTAGTTTTGAAGATAAGCCTATTTTCCCTTCATCAGTGATTTGAATGGCCAATTCATAATTTCCATGCTAAACCAAAGATGAGAGAGGAGTTGACAATATTGTGTGAAAAGGAAAATTGACCAATTTCTTCTTTTTCTGCATTGTTTTTTAAAATGATGTTTGTTCAATATACATCAGAAGTTGTCTATTTCTGTGCATAGGTTACTTCATTTAGATTGTAAAGAAACAATTGTGTGTGTAATTGTTTTCACAGATCAGTAAAGACTGCCTCGACAGAACTGACAAATTCACACAAAAATATTTTGGACGGGGAATTATTGTGGAAGTTTTTACATCTCAGTGTGTTAGAGAAAATGGAAATTGCAAAGAGGATTGGTACAACCACAGATCAGGTCAGTCTAACGAACACTCTTCCTCTCTTATTGTTTTAAGTCCTTTCCCACATAAAAGAAGTCTGAAGCAGGCAACTTTGAAAGCATCTAGGTAAATATAAGGATGATCTCAATTTTTGAAAATATAATCAATTAAAAGCTTTGAAAACATTGTGGCAAAAGGAGAAATTGCTCATTATGAGCAATTTCTTCTTTTTCCGAAATGTGTCTGCAAGTGGGAAAGGGTTATTATACCCTTGCAAAGTTTGTCAGAGATATACCAGAATCGCTGTGTTGGTCCATCCAGGGACACTATATTACGTAATATAGTGTCCCTGGTCCATCATTATAACATAGGAATATTGTTGAGCTGACTGCTTTTTCAACTTTTAATGTATATTCTGAAAAATAGTTTTCAATGAAAGGATAATTTTTACTAGAGCTGAAACCATTGTTGCAAACGAAGACATTGGTCATTATGAGCAATTTCTCATCGCCAAAATGTATTTTCCAAAAGTTGACTTCTGCTAGATTGTTCTACATTTTGAGAAAGGGTCCGTTTGTTTGTTCCGTTGATAGGCATGACCACCAGGGGGCGATGCTTTTTTCCCTTGTATGCATAGAGTAAGAACATTGAAAACTATTTAATTTCTATTAAAATCCAGAGCCATCATGGCTCTCTTGTTTTGTTTTGTTTGTTTACCTATCAAACTTGGATCATAGTTACACATTGTATATTGTTGATGACTTAAATGGGGAGACATCCAATTACGCATAAATCTTGTTTTACCTACTTACTGCTTTGGATTGTTGAAAGTACATGTATTACATCTGTTCAGTTTCAGGATAAACATACAAGAAGAACTGGAAGTTTACCCAGAAAACATTGTGATATAATTTACGTAATGTTGAAAGTGGCATACAACACCTTTCAAATCAACATACTTAATATATAGAACCTTTCCCTGGTCAGGTAACTTTTGAAAACATTACGGGTAAAGAGAAAATTTTATCATTATATTTGAAAGCAGACAACTTAAAATATTATATCTGAGTGATATTTAAGAATTTGTTATTTGATTAAAAGAGATAGCAGTAATGATTCATGTGATGTTTGTATTCTGTTTTCAGTTGGTTGATGATTTGATGGAAATAGACAGAACTACAGCTCATTTTTAAGCCTGACCCTGATACAGAGAGAAAACAATTTGGCTACAAATGAATTTTTTAAAAAAGGGAGAAATAATTCATTCAACATTGAGCCATTTCTCCTTTTTCTCACATTAGTTTCTACTCAATTTCAGAATCCTTTTCAAGATTAGAAATGCTTTTCCTCAAATGATATTGAAGTTGCATTATATAGGCCTGTTAGATTGGGTTGCTGTTAAAGCCTACTTCTGTTAGGATGGTAGACGTTTTTGATTGGGGAGGACCACGTTTAATTGCTGCAGCTAGCAATTACGATGTGTCAGTTGACAAATTAACCCGTTTCAAAATACAGATGCTTTCTGGCGCCTCTGCAATTGACAACTTTTGAAAACATTGTAGCAAAAGGAGAAAATGCTAAATTTCTCCATTTGCCACAATGCTTTCAATTTTAAATATAATTGTTTCATTTATAGTGAGTTCCATATTTTTGATTAAATGCTTTGCAAGTTGTCTGTTGTTTGTAAGAAAGGGCTAAAACCTTAAAATATTTGTGTGTAAATCACCATTATTTGTTTCCAGACCTGATGTATCGGTCAAAACAATTATTGAAGGGAAGGTGCGCATGTTTGTGTATATATATATATATATATATATATATATATATATATTACAGAATATTTTTTCATTAAATTTTTGTGTGGTCAGCCTTACCCAGATTTAAACCAATATAGAAGATGTCAGCCAGTCTAAAGTTGTGATTACAATGTGCTGAGATTTTTAAGCTTGGTACACATTGCATATAACTCTTTCCCAGACGTATTCCCAAATGCAGCAGACGTCTTTTGAATAAAAATGTGGCAAATTGATAATTGATCTTGAAAATAAATTACTCTATTAGTCACACTGTTTTCAACTCTATTCAATAATTTTACTTTTATTTACAGAGGGTCTCCATAGTTTTGCAAAATCCAATTTAACGTTGTCTGCTGCAGATTCTTTGTTAGTGGGAAAGGGTTAATATGTTGGCAACAGACAACTTTTGAAAACATTAATTTTTAGCGTCGGCGTTGGTGACACACCTTGGTTAAGGTTTTTTGTACCAATTCCCTTTTTAGATCACCTAGAGCCAAAGGCTCAAGGTGAGCTATTCTGATCACTTTTTGTCCGTCGTCGTTAACTTTTAGCTTTAAACATCATCTCCTCCTGAACCACAGAACCAATTGCATCCAAACTTCACAGGAATATTCCTTTGGTGGCCCTCTTTCAAAATTGTTCAAAGATTTAAATTCCATTCAGAACTTTGGTTGCTGCGGCATCAGAAAGGGGGAAAAATGTCCAAACTTTAAAATTCTTCTCCAGATTCAAATATAATTTGGTAGAAATGTTCCTTGGGTGACCCTCTATAAAAATTGTTCAAGCCATACTGATTGGTTGAAAAACATGGCAGTCAGGCGGCATCAGAAAAGGGGCAAAATGACAAAATTTGAAAATTCCATTTTTATGAAAGTGCTTGTCTGATTTTAAAAAAATATAATACGAATCTTACTTTAATGATCCTCTATTTAATTTGTTTAAGCCGTTTTGATGGGTTGCACAATCATAGCAACCAGGCGTCATCACAAAAGGGGTAAATTGAACTTTTAGCTACAAATGACAACCAACTCCTACCATTCCAATAGACCAATTTCCACAAAACATCACAGGAATGTTCCTTTGGTGGTCCTCTTTCAAATTTGTTCAAAGAATAAAATTCCATTGAGAAGTTTGGTTGCTGCGGCATCAGAAAGGGGACAAAATGTCCAAACTTTAAAAATCTTCTCCGAATCTGCCTGTCGGATTCAAATATAACAGAAAGGGGACAAAATGTCCAAACTTTAAAAATCTTCTCCGAATCTGCCTGTCAGATTCAAATATAATTTGGTAGAAATGTTCCTTGGGTGACCCTCTACAAAAATTGTTCGAGCCATACTCATTGGTTGAAAAACATGGCAGTCAGGCGGCATCAGAAAAGGGGCAAAATGACAAAATTTGAAAATTCCATTTTTATGAAAGTGTTTGTCTGATTTTAAGAAAATATAATACGAATCTTAATGTAATGATCCTCTATTTAATTTGTTTAAGCCGTTTTGATTGGTTACACAATCATATCAACAAGGCGTCATCACAAAAAGGGGTAAATTGAACTTTTAGCTACAAATGACGACCAACTCCTACCATTCCAATAGAACAATTTCCACAAAACATCACAGGAATGTTCCTTTGGTGGTCCTCTTTCAAAATTGTTCAAAGATTTAAATTCCATTGAGTACTTTGGTTGCTGCGGCATCAGAAAGTGAGAAAAAAAAAATTAAAATCCTTTTCCTCCTTAATCTGCTTGTGCGATTGCAAGATAATTTGGTAGAAATGTTCCTTAAGTGACCCTCTAAATAAACTGTTGAAGCCATATTGATTTCGTTGAAAAACAGTGCAGTAAGGAAAATCTTGTGAACACTTTGGATGCCGCATTATATCTAGGTCAAGTTCGAATATGGGTCATATTGGATCAGAAACTAGGTCAATAAAGGAAAATATTGTTCAAGAGGCCACATTTTTACTTTGAGCAAGTTGAACTTTGTCAGAATGTTTGTCTTGATGATATCTAGTCCATGTTGGAATTCGGGTCATATCAGGTAAAAATATATAGAAAACTAGGCCAAATGAAGGAAAATCTTGTTAACACTCTAGAGGTTGCATTATGAATCTTTGTCAGAATAATTGTCTTGATGTGTTTTGCATTGCATTACATTGCATAATTCAGGTGAGCGAACTAGGGCCATCATTCCTTCCAAATCCAACAGAAATATTCATTCTTCCTTCACAATTATCCACAACATATAAAATGACTAAAAGTGAGATCTGCAAGAGATGCGCTAATACAGGACATCCTCTGACTGTTTTGGACATCCCTCTCCCCTATGAATAATTTTACCATTGGTGCGTGCCATTCCAAATCCAACATATCCATCCTTCCTTCACAATTATCCACAACATATAAAAGGCCTAAAAGCGGGTTCCGCGAGAGATGGGCTAATACAGGAAATCCTCTTCCTGTTCTGGACATCCCTCTCCCCTTTAATTTTTAGATCACCTGAGCCAAAGGCTCAAGGTGAGCTATTCTGATCACTTTTTGTCCGTCGTCCGTCCGGCCGGCCGGCCGGCGTTAACTTTTAGCTTTAAACATCATCTCCTCCCAAACTCCAATGACAATTTCCGTGAAACATCACAGGACTGTTCCTCTGGTTGGCCTCTTTCAAAGTTGTTCAAAGATTTAAATTCCATTGAGAACTTTGGTTGCTGCGGCATCAGAAAGGGGACAAAATGTCCAAACTTTAAAAATCTTCTCCTCCGAATCTGCCTGTCAGATTCAAATATAATTTGGTAGAAATGTTCCTTGGGTGACCCTCTATAAAAATTGTTCAAGCCATACTGATTGGGCGAAAAACATGGCAGTCAGGCGGCATCAAAAAAGGGGCAAAATGACAAAATTTGAAAATTCCATTTTTATGAAAGTGCTTGTCTGATTTTAAGAAAATATAATACGAATCTTACTGTAATGATCCTCTATTTAATTTGTTTAAGCTGTTTTGATTGGTTACACAATCATAGCAACCAGGCGTCATCACAAAAGGGGTAAATTGAACTTTTAGCTACAAATGACAACCAACTCCTACCATTCCAATAGAACAATTTCCACAAAACATCACAGGAATGTTCCTTTGGTGGTCCTCTTTCAAAATTGTAGATTAAAATTCCAATGAGAACTTAATGTAAAAATTGTTCAAGCCATACTGATTGGGCGAAAAACATGGCAGTCAGGCGGCATCAGAAAAGGGGCAAAATGACAAAATTTGAAAATTCCATTTTTATGAAAGTGTTTGTCTGATTTTAAGAAAATATAATACGAATCAAGAATGTTCCTTTGGTAGTCCTCTTTCAAAATTGTTCAAAGATTTAAATTCCATTGATAACTTTGGTTGCTGCGGCATCAGAAAGTGAGAAAAATACCCAAATTTTAAAATCCTTTCCTCCATAATCTACTTGTGCGATTGCAAGATAATTTGGTAGAAATGTTCCTTAAGTGACCCTCTAAATAAACTGTTGAAGCCATATTGATTTCGTTGAAAAACAGGGCAGCAAGGCGGCATCAGGAAAGGTGCAAAATGACAAAAACTTTATAATTCCATTCTTATTAAAGTTCTTGTTAGATTTCAAGATATAAATGGCTTTTACTGATAAGCTGTTTCTTGAGAAGTGTCCAGTTTCATTTGCACTCCTTGATAAAATTTTCCCAGATATTTGCAGTTAAATATTTGCTACTAATTTACTATCAATTAGGTGATCGATTTAGGGCCATCTTGGCCCTCTTGTTTAGATCACCTATAGCCAAAGGCTCAAGGTGAGCTATTCTGATCACTTTTTGTCCATCGTCTGTCGTTAACATTAAGATCATCTCCTCCTTAACCACATGACCAATTTCAACCAAACTTCACAGGAATGTGTCTTTGGTGGACCTCTTTCAAAATTGTTCAAAGATTATAATTCCATCGAGAACTTTGGTTGCTGTGGCATCAGAAAAGGGGAAAATTGCCGAATCTTAAAAAATCTTCTTGTCGATAAGTACTGGCCCGATTTGAAAATTATTTTGCACAAATGTCCTTGGGGTACCCTCTACCAAGATAGTTCAAATATTTCCGATCCGTTGAAAAACATGGCCGCCAGGGGGGGCGGAGCTTATTTTCCTTATATGTGCATTGTTAAACTTTAAAAATCTTCTTGTCCAAAAGTATTAGCCCGATTTGAAAATTATTTTGCACAAATGTTCCTTGGGGCACCCTCTACCAAGATTGTTCAAATATGACTGTCCATTCCCTGCAGTTTTTACATTCGCAGACAAATGATCAGGTGATCGATGTAGGGCCATCTTGGCCCTCTTGTTCAAAACCATTAGTGATTTAGCTTATAAACTTTCAATACTTATTTATCATCATTACCTCAATCAACAGACAAGGGTACATAACTCTGTCATGTTTTGTTTAAGAATTATGGCCCTTTTTAGATCACCAGAGCCGAAGGCTCAGGTGAGCTATTCCTATCACTTTTTGTCCGTCATCCGTCCGGCGTTAACTTTTAGCTTTAAACATCATCTCCTCCCAAACTCCAAGGACAATTTCCGTGAAACATCACAGGACTGTTCCTCTGGTTGGCCTCTTTCAAAGTTGTTCAAAGATTTAAATTCCATTGAGAACTTTGGTTGCTGCGGCATCAGAAAGGGGACAAAATGTCCAAACTTTAAAAATCTTCTCCTCCGAATCTGCCTGTCAGATTCAAATATAATTTGGTAGAAATATTCCTTGGGTGACCCTCTATAAAATTTGTTTAAGCCGTTTTGATTGGTTACACAATCATATCAACAAGGCGTCATCACAAAAAGGGGTAAATTGAACTTTTAGCTACAAATGACAACCAACTCCTACCATTCCAATAGAACAATTTCCACAAAACATCACAGGAATGTTCCTTTGGTGGTCCTCTTTCAAAATTGTTCAAAGATTTCAATTCCATCGAGAACTTTGGTTGCTGCGGCATCAGAAAGTGAGAAAAATACTTTTTTAATTTGGGCGAAAAACATGGCAGTCAGGCGGCATCAAAAAAGGGGCAAAATGACAGAATTTGAAAATTCCATTTTTATGAAAGTGCTTGTCTGATTTTAAGAAAATATAATATGAATCTTACTGTAATGATCCTCTATTTAATTTGATTCAGGCGTTTTGATTGGTTACACAATCATAGCAACCAGGCGTCATCTCAAAAGGGGTAAATTGAACTTTTAGCTACAAATGACAACCAACTCCTACCATTCCAATAGACCAATTTCCACAAAACATCACAGGAATGTTCCTTTGCTGGTCCTCTTTCAAAATTGTTCTAAGATTAAAATTCCAATGAGAACTTTGGTTGCTGCGGCATCAGAAAGGGGACAAAATGTCCAAACTTTAAAAATCTTCTCCTCCGAATCTGCCTGTCAGATTCAAATATAATTTGGTAGAAATGTTCCTTGGGTGACCCTCTATAAAAAAAATTCAAGCCATACTGATTGGTCAAAAAACATGGCAGTCAGGCGGCATCAGAAAAGGGGCAAAATGACAAAATTTGAAAATTCCATTTTTATGAAAGTGTTTGTCTGATTTTAAGAAAATATAATACGAATCAAGAATGTTCCTTTGGTGGTCCTCTTTCAAAATTGTTCAAAGATTTAAATTCCATTGATAACTTTGGTTGCTGCGGCATCAGAAAGTGAGAAAAATACCCAAATTTTAAAATCCTTTTCCTCCATAATCTACTTGTGCGATTGCAAGATAGTTTGGTAGAAATGTTCCTTAAGTGACCCTCTAAATAAACTGTTGAAGCCATATTGATTTCGTTGAAAAACAGGGCAGCAAGGCGGCATCAGGAAAGGTGCAAAATGACAAAAACTTTATAATTCCATTCTTATTAAAGTTCTTGTTAGATTTCAAGATATAAATGGCTTTTACTGATAAGCTGTTTCTTGAGAAGTGTCCAGTTTCATTTGCACTCCTTGATAAAATTTTCCCAGATATTTGCAGTTAAATATTTGCTACTAATTTACTATCAATTAGGTGATCGATTTAGGGCCATCTTGGCCCTCTTGTTTAGATCACCTATAGCCAAAGGCTCAAGGTGAGCTATTCTGATCACTTTTTGTCCATCGTCTGTCGTTAACATTAAGATCATCTCCTCCTTAACCACATGACCAATTTCAACCAAACTTCACAGGAATGTGTCTTTGGTGGACCTCTTTCAAAATTGTTCAAAGATTATAATTCCATCGAGAACTTTGGTTGCTGTGGCATCAGAAAAGGGGAAAATTGCCGAATCTTAAAAAATCTTCTTGTCGATAAGTACTGGCCCGATTTGAAAATTATTTTGCACAAATGTCCTTGGGGTACCCTCTACCAAGATAGTTCAAATATTTCCGATCCGTTGAAAAACATGGCCGCCAGGGGGGCGGAGCTTATTTTCCTTATATGTGCATTGTTAAACTTTAAAAATCTTCTTGTCCAAAAGTATTAGCCCGATTTGAAAATTATTTTGCACAAATGTTCCTTGGGGCACCCTCTACCAAGATTGTTCAAATATGACTGTCCATTCCCTGCAGTTTTTACATTCGCAGACAAATGATCAGGTGATCGATGTAGGGCCATCTTGGCCCTCTTGTTCAAAACCATTAGTGATTTAGCTTATAAACTTTCAATACTTATTTATCATCATTACCTCAATCAACAGACAAGGGTACATAACTCTGTCATGTTTTGTTTAAGAATTATGGCCCTTTTTAGATCACCAGAGCCGAAGGCTCAGGTGAGCTATTCCTATCACTTTTTGTCCGTCGTCCGTCCGGCGTTAACTTTTAGCTTTAAACATCATCTCCTCCCAAACTCCAAGGACAATTTCCGTGAAACATCACAGGACTGTTCCTCTGGTTGGCCTCTTTCAAAGTTATTCAAAGATTTAAATTCCATTGAGAACTTTGGTTGCTGCGGCATCAGAAAGGGGACAAAATGTCCAAACTTTAAAAATCTTCTCCTCCGAATCTGCCTGTCAGATTCAAATATAATTTGGTAGAAATGTTCCTTGGGTGACCCTCTATAAAAATTGTTCAAGCCATACTGATTGGGCGAAAAACATGGCAGTCAGGCGGCATCAAAAAAGGGGCAAAATGACAAAATTTGAAAATTCCATTTTTATGAAAGTGCTTGTCTGATTTTAAGAAAATATAATATGAATCTTACTGTAATGATCCTCTATTTAATTTGTTTAAGCCGTTTTGATTGGTTACACAATCATAGCAACCAGGCGTCATCACAAAAGGGGTAAATTGAACTTTTAGCTACAAATGACAACCAACTCCTACCATTCCAATAGAACAATTTCCACAAAACATCACAGGAATGTTCCTTTGGTGGTCCTCTTTCAAAATTGTTCAAAGATTAAAATTCCAATGAGAACTTTGGTTGCTGCGGCATCAGAAAAGGGGACAAAATGTCCAAACTTTAAAAATCTTCTCCTCCGAACGAATCTGCCTGTCAGATTCAAATATAATTTGGTAGAAATGTTCCTTTGGTGACCCTCTATAAAAATTGTTCAAGCCATACTGATTTGGCGAAAAACATGGCAGTCAGGCGGCATCAAAAAAGGGGCAAAATGACAAAATTTGAAAATTCCATTTTTATGAAAGTGCTTGTCTGATTTTAAGAAAATATAATACGAATCTTACTGTAATGATCCTCTATTTAATTTGATTCAGGCGTTTTGATTGGTTACACAATCATAGCAACCAGGCGTCATCTCAAAAGGGGTAAATTGAACTTTTAGCTACAAATGACAACCAACTCCTACCATTCCAATAGACCAATTTCCACAAAACATCACAGGAATGTTCCTTTGGTGGTCCTCTTTCAAAATTGTTCTAAGATTAAAATTCCAATGAGAACTTTGGTTGCTGCGGCATCAGAAAGGGGACAAAATGTCCAAACTTTAAAAATCTTCTCCTCCGAATCTGCCTGTCAGATTCAAATATAATTTGGTAGAAATGTTCCTTGGGTGACCCTCTATAAAAATTGTTCAAGCCATACTGATTGGTCAAAAAACATGGCAGTCAGGCGGCATCAGAAAAGGGGCAAAATGACAAAATTTGAAAATTCCATTTTTATGAAAGTGTTTGTCTGATTTTAAGAAAATATAATACGAATCAAGAATGTTCCTTTGGTGGTCCTCTTTCAAAATTGTTCAAAGATTTAAATTCCATTGATAACTTTGGTTGCTGCGGCATCAGAAAGTGAGAAAAATACCCAAATTTTAAAATCCTTTTCCTCCATAATCTACTTGTGCGATTGCAAGATAGTTTGGTAGAAATGTTCCTTAAGTGACCCTCTAAATAAACTGTTGAAGCCATATTGATTTCGTTGAAAAACAGGGCAGCAAGGCGGCATCAGGAAAGGTGCAAAATGACAAAAACTTTATAATTCCATTCTTATTAAAGTTCTTGTTAGATTTCAAGATATAAATGGCCTTTACTGATAAGCTGTTTCTTGAGAAGTGTCCACTCCTTTGCAGTTTCATTTACACTCCCTGATAAAATTTTCCCAGATATTTGCAGTTAAATATTTGCTACTAATTTACTATCAATTAGGTGATCGATTTAGGGCCATCTTGGCCCTCTTGTTTATTTATATATTTGGTTAAGTTATTCATACCAAATCCATTTTTTTTTCAAAACAATTGGAGATATAGCTTAAACACCAACAGTGCATAATTCAGTTAAGGTTTTTGTAAGAATTATGACTCTTTTTCGACTATCACCCAAAAATGTTTTGTATTATTGGCAAGCACAAAAAAGTTGAGCATGCTGTCCTCCGACAGCTCTCGTTTCAAAACCATTAGTGATTTAGCTTATAAACTTACAATACTTATTTATCATCATTACTTCCATCAACAGACAAGGGTACATAACTCTGTCAAGTTTTGTTTAAGAATTATGGCCTTCATCATTACCTCCACCAACAGCAAAGAGTGCATAATTCAGTAAAGGTTTTTGTAAGAATTATGACTTTTTTTCGACTTATAAATTACTTTGCTTATAAATAATATGATGAAGTACTTGGTTATGTTTTCTCTATCATCTAAAAAAGTTTTGCAAGCACAAAAAAGTCGAGCATGCTGTCCCACGACAACTCTTGTTTATTTTTTTCCTGCCTTTCCAGGGCGATACAAATGGATTACACGCATCACAAAGCTCAAGGTGAGCTATTCTGATCACTTTTTGTCAGTCGTCGTACGTCGTTAACTTTTAGATTTAAACATCATCTCCTCCTCCTTAGCCACGAGACCAATTTCAACCAAACTTCACAGGAATGTTCCTTTACTGGCCCTCTTTCAAAATTGTTCAAAGATTTAAATTCCATTGATAACTGGTTGCCACGGCAACAAAAAAGGGGAAATTAACCAAAACTTAAAAAATCGTCTAGTCTAAAAGTAGAAGGCCCAGGCCTTTAAAATTTGGTATGTAGCTTCATCTAGTGGACTTCTACCAAGATTGTTCAAATTATAGCCCTGGGGTCAAAAATGGTCCCTCCCTGGGGTTGCTTGTTTTACATAGACTTGTATAGGGAAAAATCTTTAAAAATCTTCTTGTCTAAAAGTAGAAGGCCGAGGCCTTTGATATTTGGTATGTAGCTTGATCTAGTGGACCTCTACCAAGATTGATCAAATTATAGCCCTGGTATCTAAAATGACCCATCCCCGGGGGTCACTTGTTTTACATAGACTGGTAAAGGGAAAAAACTTTTCAAAATCTTCTTGTCTAAAAGTAGAAGGCAAGGCCTTTGATATTAGGTATGAAGCTTCATCTATTGGACCTCTACCAATTTTATTCAAATTATAGCCCTTGGGTCAAAAATGGCCCCACCCTGGGGGTCACTTGTTTTACGAAGACCTGTATAGGGAGAAACTTTTGTGATCGCTCAACTTCCGTCGTTGTCGTAGTCGTCATCTGTCCGTTCACATTTTCCTACAAACGACTTCTCTTAAACCAATTAACCAAATTCAAAATAATTTTACAGGAATGTTCCTTGGGTGGATCTCTTTCAAACTTTTTCAAAGAATTCTATACCATGCAGAACTTTGGTTGCCACAGCAACAAAAAAAGGGGAAATTAACCAAAACTTAAAAAATCTTCTTGTCTGAAAGTAGAAGGCCCATGCCTTTGATATTTGGTATGTAGTTTCTAACAGCTATCTAGTGAACCTCTACCAAGATTGTTAAAATTATAGCCCTGGGGGTCACTTGTTTTTCATAGACTCGTATAGGAAAAAAACTTCAAAAATCTTCTTGTCTAAACGTAGAGGGCCCTGGCCTTTAATATTTGGTATGTAGCACCATCTTGTGGACCTCTACCAAGATTGTTCAAATTATAGCCCTGGGGTCAAAATTGACCCCTCCCTTGGTCACTTGTTTTACATAGACACGTACAGGGAAAAAACCTTTAAAAAGCTACCAAGATTGTTCAAAGTATAGACATGGGGTCTAAAAAGACCCCCATCTCGGGGGTCCCTTGTTTTACATAGACTCATTTAGGGGAAAAACTTTTAAAATCTTGTCTAAAAGTAGAAGGCCCAGGCCTTTGATATTTGGTATGTAGCTTAATCTAGTGGACCCCTACCATGATTATTCAAATTATAGCCCTGGGGTCAAAAATAGCCCCACCCAGGTCACTTGTTTTATATATACTCGTATAGGGAAAAACTTTAAAAATCTTGTCTAAAAGTTTAATATTTGAAATCTAATTTCATCTAGTGGACTACTACCAAGATTGGTCAAATTATGATAGCCATTGTGTTAAACATGGCTCACCCTGGGGATCACTTGTTTTTCATAGACTTGTTAAGGTAAACACTTTAAAAATAGTCTTATCCATTTGCCATGAATGTTCTTTGGGTGCCCCTCTACTAAGACTTCAAATTATTTTGATAGGATGATAAACATGGCCACCAGGGGGTGTTGCTTGTTTTCTGTATATATGTATAGACAAAGAACAATGAAAACTTTTTAAGTTTTATTAAATCAGGTGAGCGATATTGGACCATCATGGTCCTCTTGTTTATTAATGGTATTCATTTATGTCTAGAGGTTTTCCATAGTTTTGCCTAAATAATTGTAGTCAGTTGTATGTTGAAAGGGGGGTAATTGTGCTTTAATGCCAATGCTTTTTATGTAACAAACTGTTATTGATGTAACACTCTGTATTATTATAAAGAATTAAACAAAATAAGAATGAAACTTTTTGTTGATGTATATTATTTAAATAATATTCATGGTGAAAAAGAATTGACAGCAAACACATGCTTACTCTTGGTTAATTACACTTGAAAACAGCTAGACACATTACATTCTTGAGTGTTCATGGGTTGGTGTATAACTTTATATATAATGATCACTACGACCTTGACCTCCAACCCCATTTAAAGGAAAAGCCAAATGTTATCACATTGTTATCACACCTTGTGTTGCCAAATTTTGTAAGCAGATAAATCTTGAGGAGAGGATGTGTCTTGAACCAAAATTAGGTCACTGTGACCATGACATTTGACCCAATTTAAATAAAAATCTTGTCCAGACCATTTCTCCTATGTAATCACACTTCAAGTTGGCAAATTTGTTCTGAAGTACATCTTGTCTTGTCTTGTACCAAAATTGGGTAGCTATGCTCTTGACCTTTAACCCTGGCTGGGTCATACCAAAGCATTTAAAAAGGGTAGTTATGGCTGGTATCAGGAAGTTATGGCCCAAACATTTAGGGCCCATTGCATTTATGGCACATATTTGGAAGATATGGCCCATATATGAAATATATAGTGGTAGCTATAATACCCTGGAGGTGGTACTAACACCTTAACAGGTGGTAATTATAATACCCTGGAGGTGTGATAACATAAGACATCCTGTTTATTGCCATTTTATTGAATTTTATTGATGATAAACATTTAAAAATGTGAAAAGATGCATATATATAAAAAATAAATAATGGCCCTTTTATTGGATTTCTATAAAATTCAAAGGATTTATTATTAACTGACAAGTGGAAAACAGTGCATGAAGAGGTCCGATCTTATTTGAACTCTTTATACAATGTTTTCAGATAAAAAAAAAATATATTTTATGATATTAAGAGAATAACTTATTTTTAGCTCACCTATGCACGAAGTGCAAGGTGAGCTATTGTGATCACATTTTGTCCGGCGTCCGTTGTGCGTCGTCAACATTTCAGCTTGTTAACACTCTACAGGCTACATTTTGCATTCAATCTTCATGAAAGTGTATCAGAACATTCATCTCCATGAAATCTTGGACAAGTTCGAAACTGGGCCATATGAGGTCAAAAACGAGGTCACTAGGTCAAATTGAAGCGAAATCTTGTTAACAATCTGGAGGCCACATTTTCAACTTGAGCATGATGAAACTTTATCAGAATGTTTGTCTTGATGATATGTAGGTGAAGTTCGAACATGAGTCATGTCGGGTCAAAAGGTAGGTCACTAGGTCAAATTGAAGGAAAATCTTGTTAACACTCCAGAGGTCGCAATATTTGCTCCAGCAGTTTGAAATTTTGTCAGAATGTTTGTCTTAAAAATATCTAGGTCAAGGTCGAATATGGGTCAAATTGTGTCAGAAACTAGGTCTTCAGGCCAAATTGAAGGGTAATCTTGTTAACACTGTAGAGGCCACATTTTCAACTTAAGCATGTTGAAATTTTGTCAGAATGTTTGTCTTAAAGATATCTAGGTTGAGATTGAGGGAAAATCTTGTTAACTCTGTAGAAGCCGCATGTTTTGCTTCAGCAGCTTGAAATTTGGTCAGAATGTTTGTCTAAATGATATCTAGGCCAATTTCGAATATGAGTCATGCCGGGTTAAAAACTAGGTCACTAGGTCAAATTGAAGGGTAATCTTGTTAACTCTCTTGATACTGCATTTTTAACTTGAGCATGATGAAACTTTATCAGAATGTTTTTCTTGATGATATGTAAATTAAGTTCGATCAAGGGTCATGTTGGGTCAAAAAATAGGTCACTAGGTCAAATTTGAAGGAAAATCTTGTTAACACTCTAGAGGCCGCATTTTTTACTTGAGCATGATGAAACTTTATCAGAATGTTTTTCTTGATGATATGTAAGGCAAGTTCGATCAAGGGTCATGTTGGGTCAAAAAATAGGTCACTAAGTCAAATTGAAGGAAAATCTTGTTAACACTCTAGAGGCCGCATTTTTTGCTTCAGAAGTTTGAAATTTTGTCTTAAAGATATCTAGGTCAAGTTCGAATATGGGTCATATTGGGTCAGAAACTAGGTCACTAGGCCAAATTGAAGGAACATCTTGTTAACTCTGTAGAAGACGCATTTTTTGCTATAGCAGCTTGACATTTAATTAGAATGTTTATCTAAATGATATCTAAGCCAAGTCCATGTTGGAATATGGGTCATATAAGGTAAAAAGATATAGATCACTAAGCCAAATTGAAGGAAAATCTTGTTAACACTTTGGATGCCGCATTTTTTGCTTCAGCAGCTTGAAATTTGGTCAGAATGTTTGTCTAAATTATATCTAGGTCAATTTCGAATATGGGTCATATTGGGTCAGAAACAAGGTCAATTACGGAAAATATTGTTCAAACTCCGGAGGCCGCATTTTTACGTTGAGCAATTTGAACATTTGCCAGAATGTTGGCTTGATGATATCTAGTCCATGTTGGAATATGGGTCATATCAGGTAAAAAGATATCGATCACTAGGCCAAATGAAGGAAAATCTTGTTAAGAAGGTTGCATTCAGATTAATTGTCTTCATGTGTTTTGCATTGCAGTACATTGTATAATTAAGGTGAGCGATCCAGGTCCATCATGGCCCTCTTGTTTAATATTTTCTATCTAAACTCTTCATTCACTGTCTTCAAATGCCATTAAGAAAATCACTGTTTGCAAGAAAATAAAACATATTTATTGAGTAAAATATTTAACCCTTTCCCTCATGTAGATGCTTTCTGCGACCTCTGCATCAGACGGCTTTTTGAAAACATTAATTAATAGATTGTTACAGTTTGTTGGTGATCAAAGTATTTTAACTAAAGGATTGTTGCAGTTTTTGTTTATCGTTTATATATTCAATTTTTTAATTTTTTTATTCAGGCAAGTCACAAAAAAATAAATTATAATAATTCAGATTAGTACGTACTATTATGTTTAGATAACCAAGAATCATTGTTAATGAATAACATTGACAAATGATTCTTAGTTATTACTAAACACCATATTTTGATTAATACAATATTCTCTATACTCGGACGCTTTTGAAATATAATTTGCAATATTCATTTGGACTATATTACTTTTAAAGATAATAAGTTAATAAATCGAGAAATAGAAGGCCAGGAAGTCGATATATATTGTGTACGTATGTTTCTATAATTCAAACATACAAGAAGAAAGTGATATTTGAATTCTAAAACCTTTTGCAAACAGAAAAATGCACGTTCTATTGCTCAGTTCGATTCCTAAATATCTACCCGTTTCGATGGCTAATTTATGTCCGGAAATTCTAAAGATTGTTTTCTTAGTTTGTCATTTTGAATATTTAAAAGATATGATTCACGTTCAAAAGTTATCTTAAATTTGCGGTAATAATCAAGTTTTGGAGATGAATTCTCTGTTTAACTAATTTTATTGTTCCTGCAGATATATTCTGTTCTAACCATAAGTTGCTCATACCTAATCTGTCTAAATACCGTTTCACTTTGGTCGACCACAAAGTATTATTGCCATTTGAAATAGAGCATTGCTTAACTCTTTCCCTCATATAGACGCTTTCTGACACCTCTGCAGCAGACAGCTTTTTGAAAACATAGTGACAAAAGAAGAAATTGCACAAAACGTGCAATTTCTCACAATGTTTTCCACTTTTTGTCAGATTATCCATTCAATTATATAGAGATTTTCTATGTTTTGACAAAATACATTCAAAGTCGTCTGCTGCAGAATTTTCGTATGAGGGAAAGGGTTAAGGAAAACATCATGTAGTATTGAATTTTGATTATTTTTATACCCCCCGCAAACAAAGTTTTGGGGGGGTATATTGGAATCACCCTGTCCGTCTGTCTGTCTGTCCATATGTCTTGTAAGCGCAACTCCTCCTTAACGGTTCTAGGTCAAAGGTTTGAGGCTTTATTTTGTGTCCGCTCCATATCTCCAAGACGGCTTGAAGGATTTTCATGAAACTTGGGTCACATGTTCACCTCATCAAGGCTATGTGCAGAACCAATGTCTCGACCATCCCAGTTCAAGGTCAATGTCAGGCTTAAAGGTCAAAGGTTTGAGGCTTTATTTCGTGTCCGCTCCATATCTCCAAGACGGCTGAGTCAGATGTTCATGAAACTTGGGAGTAGTCAGGTGCGCTTATCCAGACCAGATTTTTGAGGGAATTTTTGGAATCGCTCTTGTGTAACGCTATCGGGTACCTAGCATACGACAACTACACCAAGAGGACCGAGTGAAACTGGTTGGAAGCGGTCAGCGTAGCAGACGATATTGTTTGTCCAGCCATTGTTTTTAAACCGTCTCGGATAGTATTTAAATTTCCAAATAATCAACCCTCGAGTTTAGCAGACGATACTTTCTCCGGCCACTTTTCGATGCGCCATCTTTGTGAAATACTTGTCATGTGAAAATGGTACGATATTTTTATCTGAATTAACGTGTGGCGAACTCGCATAATGGAGTTATCATGAGCTTCTTATATAGCATGTATTTGTATCAAAACAATAAGCATTGCGTTGTTCATGTATTTTAGTATTATTATTATTATATATTCAAGCAAAATATAATTCACATATACATGTATAAACATATAAAATTTCAACAATGGGGTCAATGCGTTCTATAACACAAGGATACAATATATTTATTCCCATTACATTACATGTTATTACATCATGTTGATTATATTATGAAATTTTTTCAATTATAGAATGCTTATAAATATCAATGATAGGCCTATTGCTAAAACACCAATATTAATACTTTACTCGCATTCGATGTATACTTAAAATCCATATGGATATGTGATAAAGTTTTCAGCAATCACTCTTTTATCAAAAACAATTCGATAGTCCTTTGCTTCCTGTCTGGTAATTATTGACATGTTCGTGATATCCCGACATATTTTTGAGTCCGTGACTTGAACGACGCTTTCATTAGATGTACCTTTGATCATACACTGTATCATAGTTTATTTTGATGGAATTCTTAAAGTTGAGCGTGATACCTTTCACCTTACAAAAAGATGTGTTTCCACGTTTATCCTCATGTAGTGTTTTAAAGGCATAATTCTTTGGTCCACCAGTAACAAAATGTGTTATAGAGTTCCCAGGAACCTCGTCCGTCAAATCACCAAGGTTATCGCCGAGCAATGTATGCCTGTTTTTCTTTTTCTGACTTACACCACTCAGGCCAGCCGCTGGCTTCTTGCTTTATTTTGAGGAACGTGTTAACATAATCTGTGAAAATGCCCCCACTTTTTGAAACTGGGTCGTACTACGATATTTCATTGAAATGCCAGACCTCGAAAGTTTTGAGTATTTTGTAACCTTTAGACATAGCCATCTTGATTTCGTCTGTAACCCAAGTTCCAATGAATGCCCTTTCATCATCAGCATGATGGCATGGTGAGTGTTGTTATTCATTTGCACAGGTACGACACAAGCTGAAGAGCAATTTTCCGTTTGATTTCATAGGCAACACTGGCATGTAGAGCCCACGCTGTGCCACAATTTTGCATTTGACCAATCCCTCATATTCAGTAATGGCCTGGAAATTATCTGTGATGATTTGAGGATGACCAAGCGGGATTTTACCGGTTTTGTTTATGAACGGATACAGTGACGTTACATCATAATAACTTAATTCAAGCGACTCTGAGGCTTCTTGGTGCAGTTTGAAGCCCTCTGTACGTCCTCCATAAAACGCATCACGGGGCTCCAACGGTGGCACGAACTCTAAACCATTTACAAAGTCACACATAAAACAATTTTTAGAAAGTTCCTTTTTAAAATCACATTCCCACATAGCCTGGTAAACGTAACCTTCAGACTCAATATATCTCTGCTTATCTATAGTTTGGTTATAAAGATCGGCCATTGTTGACTGGGTCACAGAATTAACTGTGGATCGTGTGAAACATTTTGGGCACCCGTGCCAAAAACAACCATTGAAGTTTTAAGACATGTCGTTCTCCATTAAACTCAAAATACCCATCCACTTTGTATGGACCTACTGCTTTTTCACCAGTGTTCCTACCGTGTTGAATGTAAATGTTCTTCTCGTGCGCTGTAAAGTACAACCATTGGTAGGCCATGATGGACTGTTTCTCCTCAGGTTTATAACCATGAGATGGAATGATGCCGATACTTTCAGGACCTAAAAAATGTGTTCTAAAAACTAGATTGCACGCAGATGCGATAGTAATGCATTTCTCGAATGGATCTATTCCTGTGGTATTTTCAGTCTTGCTGATGTCTTGAAACAACGTTCGAAACTTCAAACAGCATTTTCGTAGAATGTCTTCATCAGAACGACAATAGTTCAATAGTTCATTTTGAAAATCGAAGGAGTCATTCTCATGGATGTCATACCACGATATGAATTCCTTTCTTCTTTCTGGTTTCATCCCATCCGGATTGTAATATCTTATGTCTGGCAAATGCGTCAAGACCACCTGCTGATTCTCACTCCTGTTATAAAGATGCGGAAAATACCCTTTAGCCAGTTCTGTCTCTCCGAATGCGTTTGGCATGTCAGCTAACGCCATGGGTATGAAATTCAATGAGTCAATAAAACGCATCTTACATACAGGAACTTTGATTGACATAAATTTCGTTCCATTGGTTATCACTTCTGGTAGAATGGCGTTATCATGTAGATACTGTAGTATTGGATAGCTATCATAACCTTTGAAGTTATGACAGATTACTGTTGTTCCGACATTTTCTTCAGAAAATAGCCATCGACAAAACCGTTGAGTAGTCTCAGTGCCAGAAAACACATGCTCGTTTTTTCCGCAGTTGAAACAATTTGACATCGGAGTAATACTTGTGTTCAAACAATTATGACACACTCTGTGGGCAACGCATAAATTCGGTTGATGCTGGAATGAACCACACCAACACTTTTTACAGTTTGTACATCTACCATTTTCACCGGGTTGATACCCTTCCTCGCACTCTAATTTATCATCTTGTGTACATTCAAAATCGAAAAATATATATTTTGTTTCTTTTTGGTTCGATTTATGTTTTGAAGATTCATTTTCATCCACTGGCTGCATGTAACATTGGTGAATATCATCATCAAAAAAATCCTTGCATGTTTTACAGTATGTCTCATTACATGCATGTGGTTTCTTATGTTTTTTCATGTTCTAAGTTTGGTCACAGGTTTTGCATTTGAAATACGTCTGACATGTTGATCGTCCAACACTAGAGCACTGTTTGTGTACTTTAAAACATGTGTCATTGATGAAAGGTCGATGGCAATCGGCACAGTATAGCCAGTTTTCCGAGGTGTCCTCATGTAATGGCAGTAAACGCACGGGTTATTGCATGCGTGTCGTTCTTTGTGGTCGTACCCTTTCTTACATTGTTGGCAGTAGTAACTTCGATTAAGGAACCCTGTCATCTTTGTTATAACATCAAAATGTTCGCCGTGGTAGTATAAATAAATAGGTACTCCTCCGTCAGGTCCTTCGTAGATTATTCCGTTAAAGTGTTCTTTCGATAGCACGTGTATCTGGTAGTTAGGAAGCACTTTCTGGAACTGTTGGAATTCGTCAAGCCCACATCTTTGCTGTGGAACACTAGCTTTTTTGTGCAACTCCACAGCTAACTGTCTCTGTATATCACGCCCTTGTCGTATACTGTTCCATCGCGGGTCGTTTTCGATGCGGGCAATTGCAGTCACAATCGCACGTGCACAACACAGATCATCACTATTTCTAATCTGAATGACACTTCCTTTGTTTTTAAGAAGTTTTGATAAATCCACAAAAGGTTTTCTCTTGTTGCTACTACCATGTGGCATATGCACATGTACCAATTCAAGTCCTAATGTTTCATCCAACACGAACTGTTCATAGGATTGCAGAACTCGTTCAATTTCAGACAACAATCGATCGACCGTTAAAGCAGATTTCTTCATGAACGGTAGAACAATCGGAAAGTCCAGCTGTGGGTTGTCCATAGATAAACGTATTAAATCGTTCGCCTCCATATCTTGTGTTATGTTCTGTAGAAGTGAATCGAAAATCCGTTTTAATGTTTTCAATATGTCTGCAAGTCCTGTCTCTTCCAGATCGTTGAAGTATATCTTATAGTATGTGGCAGATGTTTTGAACTTTTCTATATTCTTTTTGTGAAGTTTTTCTATTCGATAAAGGTCGCCAGGGCTGTTTTGAATCTTTTGCCTTTTACGCGAGTACTGGTCGTTCTGATGTTCTGCTGGTCTTTTTTTTCCTCGCCCAATTTGATCGTGCTCCTGACGGATATGTGTTTCTAGAGCATCTTCTCTGGTAAACACTTTTAAACATTCTGGACAGTGATGGTTGTTTTCATCTTCATGTTTTTTCATATGTCGTTCTAGATTGTCTTTTCTGTGAAACACCTTTTTGCATGATTCACATATATATTTTTTCCAGTGATTTGAGGTCCTGCGGTGTTGTTTCAACTGACTCAGTTTGATGAAACTAGCTCCGCATTCTTCGCACTGGTAAACCATGTTTAATCCTTGACGTCTGAAAGTAGAATGAAAAATTGGTATTAGTTTTACTTTTATAAATCTTACATACAACTACAAGAAACCTGATTGGTTATTTTGCAAAGAAAAACCCATAAGTGGTACTCATTTTAACACATGGTAGAAAATGCTTTCAAAAAGAGATATTTTGATGAATTATAATCATTCGATCGTTAGCCGCCGAAGAGACAACATGTTTGCTTCACAATGTCCAGATTGTATGCAAACTTTTTCAAGGAGAGATAACATGTTAAGACATCAAGGACTTAAACATGGACAGGGGGACACCATCAATGGAGCGTATCCTCCTCTACAAGAGGGAGTGCCTCCTCCTCCACCTCATGGAGCACAGGGAGTGCCTCCTCCTCCTCCTCCTCCACATGGAGCGCCTCCTCCTCATCTACCACCACCACCACAAGAGGACAGTGACAGCGTTAGAGATATGAAGTTCCAACATCCCTTTACCATGATGATTTCTGGCCCAACTGGTATTGTTTTAAACTTATTTTCTGAACTATTTTATCTCGATTTATTTCTTTTTCATCTCTTCACATTTTTTCTATCCCCTTGTTTGGATATTCCCGACCGTTTTAATCATCATTTAGTTTTAATTCTCGTCAGCTAATTGAAATGTAGTTATATATTTTACAATTTTCAATTTCAAAGCTCTAAAAGACAGCATTTTAAAATAGGAATTGAACCATTTTCGACTACATTTTATTAAGTCTCATTTTGATAGTAAAATTATAGCTATTTAATCGCTGAAAATGCACTTTTTATTTTAGTGTGAATGTTTTGATAGAATGATATTTTTATTTTTTCAGCTTGTGGAAAAACAACCATGGTGAAAGATTTGCTGCTGAATAATGGAACTAGAATCCATCCTGGTATACAGAGAATTGTGTGGCTATATAAAAGATGGCAGCCATTATACATGGTGATTCAGAATTCTGTAGTGCCAAAAGTAGAATTCATAAAAGGTATTCCTTCCGATTTGGAAGACGATGACTACTTTGATTCTAGAATCAACAATTTACTAATAATAGACGATTTATTCTCAGAAGCTGGCAAGGACAAACGTGTCACAGATTTGTTTACGGAGGGCTCCCATCACAGATCATTATCCGTGATTTCCATCAACCAGAATTTATTCGGAAATAAGGATCCAACACAAAGAAGAAACTGTCATTACTTGTTACTGTTTAACAACCCCGTGGACAAACAGTCAGTGATGACACTCGCAAGGCAAATGTACCCTGGACATACTGATAAATTTCTGAAAATGTTTGCAAAAGCGACAAAACATCCATACGGACATTTGATCGTGGATTTCAAGCCATTTACACCGGATAATCAGAGGCTAAAATGTTTAACGCATGAACAGCATATTGCAAATGACCATAATTTAGAACCAACACGTCACGTGACCCTAGACAAAGCTATAAAAGAAGAACATGTTCCAGAATTTCGTCATAAATTTTTAAATTATGTAAATATTTTATCCTACAGGGCTGGCACAGTGTGGGATATATGTATATAGCACTAGTTTTAATGGGTCCTCAAGGGTCGTTTTTGCTGGATGGTGCGCATATTGCTGGAGGTATTTTTTAAGCCAAATGTTTTAACCACACTGTGCCACTACGCTGTAGCATTTGTTTTATGTTATTTTTCATATGTATTTTGTCTTTTAAAAATCAGTCTTAGTTCTTCATTTTTTAGTGATTATTTATATAACAAGTTCGCCCTTTGCCCACAACGGGGCCTGTGATTGGCTGCACGCTAGATCTGGTCGACTCGTCCTTCAACATAGAATTATGAGTGAAGGTCGAGCTTGGCCAGAAAAGCGGATTGAAATTCGGCCAATCAGGGACACCGTTGTGGAGGAGGGTTTGGGAGTGCTTTTTTGGCACATTTTCTTTCTATATATTTTTTGTTTTATATTTTTCATCTTAATACTCTACTTTTAAATAATAGCAAAAAATGATTTTTCTCTTTAAAAAGTTATCAATATATGAGACGAACACAATATGTGAAATTTTAAAAAATATATATATATATTCGCCCTTTGCCCATCTACATCGGCTAAAGGGTAAAACAGTTACCTGTACAACGGGGCCTGTGATTGGCTGGACGCTAAATCTGGTCAAGTCGTCTGTCACCATAGATTTGTGTGTGAAAGTCGAGCTTGACCAGAAAAGCGGATTGAAATTCGGCCAATCAGGAGCGCCGTTGTGGAGGTCTGTTAGGTAGTGCTTTTTTTTGCACTTTTTCTTTTACATTAATTTTGTTATCAATTGTTTGACAAAATATCTTATAAACACACACACCTATATACCCACATACAATAATGTACCTATAAACAGAAAGCGGGATATGCAACAATGAAATATAAGCAGACAGTGTCAAAAGTCATATATATTATAATAAAAACATTGAAAAAAAAAAAAAATACCATATATAGTCTACCCCCAGTAATAAAAAAAAATTGGAGAGAGAACAATAGCTGCTCGCCAAATGGCTTTATGCCGATAGGCGAGGGTAAACAACCCCATATGAAGAAGAAGAATTTCGTCATTCTTCCGTTGGAGTTCAGACAGGTCACATCGCAGAGGATATTTTAGCAGCAAATATGGATAAAGGACAAGCTTGCGACGATTGTGGGCAGTTATTCGATTCTGTTCATGATGTGCAAAGACACGTGAAAAGTGGTTGGTGCCCCGAACTAAGGGAGCAGAAGAAAAGAAAACATGAGGAAATCAGTGATAGCGATCAGGAGGATGAGTCTGTGAAAGACAACCAGGCATACACACAACTCTGGAAACGAGTGAAAGAGGCTAATGAAGAAAAATACGAGAAATTATTTAAATTTTTTATAGACAATGGGGAACACAGTGACGATGCCCAAGAAATGGCAGAACGTATACAGTCTTACAACGAACGGGCATTTTTCAGCAAATATACACTTACATATTGCCTCTCAGACACAACGGAATTCACCAGAAAATCATGTCTCGTATTGATAAATTAATGTCTAAGGGCATGAACAGTACCTCAGCAGTGAAACGGGTGCTACGCAAGTATAATTTTGCGTTTCAAGACTGTTTTGATATTGATGAGGAAAATGGTGAAGAGGAACAAACCGACGATGAGGACAGTGAGGAGGGGAGTGACATAGAAAACGAATAAATGCGTTTTTCCTGTTCTAAAGAAGTCATTTGCGTCGTGGACATTAACGTGTAAACATGACACCTTGGGAGGATTATTTAAAAACAATATACTTTGATCCTAAACACCCCGGTGGATTTGCGGGACCACAAAAACTGTACAAAGTAGTTGAAAATGAAGGAAAATTCAAGATCGGCATGCATCGAATACGAAAATTCTTGCATGATCAAGACTCTTACAGTCTACATAAACCAGTGAGAAGACGGTTTCAGCGTAACCATGTTGTAAGCGCGGGAAAAGACGATTTATGGATGGCTGATTTGATCGATATGGTGAAATTCGACGACTGGAACCAAGGCTACAAATACATATTGTTGGTGATCGACACATTCTCCAAGTACGTGTGGTTTCAACCTCTAGTTTGATTGAAATTGGTCTTGTGGTTTTGGAGGAGATCATTTTTAAAGCTAAAAGTTATCGACGGATGACGGACATAGAGTGATCTGAATAGATAACCTTCGGCTCAGGTGATCTAAAAACAGGACTATAATTTGCATTAAATGCAGGATAGACTTATCTAGCTTGATTGTGTATATAGGTGCAATGGCTGGGAAGAGTTGTATACAGTTTCAAAACAATACCACTAAGATATGGACTCATAATTTAGTTGCACACATTTTTAACCATAATTTTAACAATTAAACGCCCTGGATCGCTCACCTGAGAAAATGTTGAAAAGATTTTCCTTAACCCTTTACTGGATAGCCCAACTGCCCATAGGCATCTATCTGATAAACCAATAGTCAATAAACTACTGATAAAAGCCTCTACACTATCTCCATACAGGGTATTGGGAAAATCATAAGAATTTGACACCTGTCCTAATTAAACCCAACTATCTGTATAAAATATTGTAACTACCTTTTATATGTCAGTATAAACATTGTGGGGAATTAAATTATCTTTACAGTGGTGTAAAATACACTATTTCAGCATGAAGAGAACTGAAGCAAAACAGGAGACGAAAACAGGGCAATTTTATTTTTTATTTTTTATTTTTTCTTGAAAATGATGAATGTATTTTGCTCATGTCTACCTTTTCAAATATTTTTATTGCAAAAAAAAAACCAAGTGAAATTACTCCAGAATATAACAACAGCAATTTCAAGTTGAATTTTTTAAAACCAGATACTCCGTATAGGAAATATGTCTTAATTTCTACGAAGTTTTCAAAAGTCAACTCTGTGACATACAAGAGTAAAATTAGTAAAAATGGAGAAATGACCCATCTTCCTGTCATGATTCAAAGTCGATTCCACCAGAATAAATGTAAAAACATCCCATATAAATATTTTGAATGTCTAATGTCCTTACCTTTTTTTTTTCTAACCATTTCCTTTTTAAAGAAATAGATCGGCAATAGAAAATTGTCAACCCAAAAAAAGTCGAATGTAAACACATGTTTGCGTATTTTCCCGTATTCTCAATGACGATTTAGTTCTTTGTTTACTTACCCTTGGTTGTTGAAACTCATTATTCCAAGCTCCTACAGAGAAAACATCGTTGTCGGAAGAACCTGATCAGGATCTGCAATATCCTAACAAAACATAAATATTTCCCGTCTGCACGTTTTTGGTCTTTACTGTCTATACTGTTTGCATAGAAGTCTGTTTCACAAATCCAATGGCTAATAATTATATACATGTGATAGATGAGCCCTCTGATCCGAGTCTATACTGATTGCGCAGAATATATATGTGATACATGAGCCCTCTGATCTGAGTCTATACTGCTTGTGTATGCAGTCTATACCCAGAACAGAGGGCTCTGATCAGGGTCTGCGATACCCTAATAAAACATAAATTATTTCCCTTCTGTACGTTTTTGGTCTAGACCCAATACCCTAATAAAACAAAGTGTATACAAAACTGTTCTGATTGAAAATGTAGAGAAGGCCAAAACCCCACTGATTGGTATTAAGTCACAGGTGATAAACGAATTTAGGTGATAATTGCATTAAAGTGATACTTTCTTTAAATAATAACAATAAGTTTAATTGTAGTAATCCATTAATCTGTTTGTCACAATTATTGATTGTGCTAATTTTAATTACTATGATATAATTAAGTACTACCTTGAGATGTCCTGTGTTTACCGCTTTCAATAATTGAAGATCTACATTTACTATATCTGCAGTTTGTAACTCTAACTTTATTTGCAATTTTCCAAACCTTTACAATAATTTTGTTGATTAAAGGGTATAATATAGACATAATTGTTACTTAGATGTTTTAAATGCCAAGGGTTCGGTCATACGGCAAAACACTGTAAAAATAATCAAAAATGTGCCCGTTGTGCTGGCCCACATAACAGCAGCACAAATGCGTGCCCGGCAAATATTCTGTGCTGTCCAAACTGTCGGGGGGGACACACCTCCAGATTCAGACTGTGTCCGGCCTACTTACAGGCTTCACAAATCCAGCAATATAAGAACAACCACGGTTGTTCTTGGACACGGGCTGAGTCTGCGGTCATTGACTCTAAGAGTCAAAAAACACATCCTCCGCCCAGGCCTCTGACCCAAAAACAACGTCCAGCTGCTATGTCAGCACATACTATAGACAAAGACTACACCCGGCCTACTTACTCTCAAATGGTCAAGACCCCTCCCCAGGTAACAAACTCCCATGAACAACCAAATTTGCCAAGAAGGTTAAGAAATAGGCAGGAAAGGGAGACCGAGCATGGCTCGAATCCCGGTGTAGAAATAAGCCCCAGGGGTAAAAACGGATTAAACCTGGATCCCCTCGGGCATCCATCCCCTCAGCCCCCAACGAGCCCCATGTCTTCTGGCATCAGTTGGGGCTCCTCTATATTTAATAGTCCTGTCTCCAAAGGGTCAGAGGTGGGGGTGGGATCTAGTACCCCTTCCGACAGCAGCAGGGAGGGAAGTGGGGACTTCTCGCTCACGGATGTGTCCCAAGTAGACTCATCCCCGAGTGAGGATACCCCGCCCCCTTTACAGCATAGACCATCTACACGGGATATGGGATGTCAAACTGATCCAATTTCAAAGTCCCATGAGTCAACAACATCACAGACCTCTCCTTTCAAAGTGAACTTAGAATTCAAAAAAGAGATCAGAACTTTTACCCTGGAACAGTTATCTCGGGCTATAGCCGAGGTGGCTGAAGAAAGGGCACTAAACGGCATTTTTAATATAAGCAACATCAAATCAAAAGTCATCCAGATTTGCTCAGAAAAAAATCTCTTCCATGCAACAAAAAAGTCTGAGCCATCTCCATCCCGTATCCCATTAGCATTACCTCCAGCACAGCGGGCAGCACCCTCGCCGGTTGCAACACTGGTCACCGATAAAAATTTGCAAACATCACATAGTGCCCCAAGGGCTGCCGAGTCCCGGCTAAAGACGCTTAACTCCCCATTCAAATTGAAGGGCGGGCAGAGGCGCTGGAGCCGGGGCTCCCCAGCTCCTGGCGGCGTAAAGAGGCAAATCTTCAGACTATAATTTCAATATGGACAGGAATCTAAAAATCCTTAACTTTAATGTTGGTGGGCTTTCAGCCCACAAACATACTGAAATAAAACATTTTTTGGACTCAAATCAAATTGATATACTCTGTATTCAGGAATCTAAACTCAAGAGTAATACCTTGAAAAATATTCCTGGGTACAGATCAGAATACAAATACTTAGACACACAGAATCATATAGGCTTTGGGGGGTTAATCACTTATTTCAAAAACGGGGTCAATTACAAAAATATCGAGATAGACAATGTAAGGGATCAAAATGGGGCTATTATTCTAGAACTTCAAAAATTTGAAATATTTTTGGGCAAATCTCCATTCACTCTTTTTAACTTATATTCAAGGGGGTGCGACCTAGAAACTTTAGAACATTTAGACAAGCATATCTTAAATACGGAATTTGTGTTAACTGGTGATTTCAACGCACATAACTTTATCTGGGGATCTTCAAAAACTGACAGCCATGGACGTGCAGTCGAGGACTGGGTGTCAAAGCACGGACTCGTGCTGCACAATGATGGCTCGTCCACCAGGGTTGATCTAGGCCGTGGATGTTTCACGTGCATAGATTTAACCATCACAAGTCCGAAACTTGCCAGTGAACTAGGCTGGCAAGTTACTGACGATAATTTGGGTTCAGACCATTTCCCAATCTTAATATCAATGACAAGATCAAACGAAAATTTCAAAAACGCAGAAGATAGGTTCAAATTCGAAAAAGCAGATTGGGAAATGTACAAAACTAAAAGTGGAGAGATCTCCCTTACAGAAGTCTATCATCCAAACATAAATTTATTCAATAAATCAATTACAGAAAAATTCCTGTCCATAGCTAGAGACTCAATCCCAGTCGGTAAACCATGCAAACAGAATAAAAAAAATGTACCGTGGTGGAACGAATTTTGTGAAAATGCAGTCAAGGAGAGAAAGCATGCAATTTATACTTTAAAAAAATCGCCTAGTGAAGTCAATCTGGTCAAATTGAAAGTAGCAACAGCCCACTGCAAAAAGGTCATTTTAGAAAACAAAACACAAAACTGGGCTGATTTCTGCGAATCATGCATAGTAAACCCTAAAAACTCCAGGGATTTTTGGAATAAGATTCGCAGAATTAAAGGAACCTCATTTACACCAATCCCTGTATTAAACAACACTGCAGGAGTTTCGATTACCCCCCTTGACAAGGCAAATTCCCTTGTCTCTCACTACGCAAAAGTAGCTAGTGACGAAAATATAGACCCAACCGTTTTGGCCCATCAAAAACAATTTGAACAAGATCATAAAGAGTTCATAGACTCTCCTCTTTTAAAAAATGAAAATTTAACCCTTAACACCGACTTCACTATTCAGGAACTTAAAGACTGTATTAGTAGCAGAAAAAACTCCGCCGCGGGACTAGACAAAATTGCATACCCAATGTTTAAACATATGTCCGAGTCAGCCTTAAAAATATGGTAATTTTTTTTCAATACAGTATGGAGTGAGGGTAGATTTCCAGAGGACTGGAAGCTAGCCTGTGTGATTCCGCTGCACAAAAAAGGAAAAGATAAAAATGAGCCTAAATCATACAGACCGATAAGCCTGACATCTCAACCTGGGAAATTGCTAGAGGGGATGGTCAAGGCTCGTTTGGAACGACTTTTAGAATCAAAAAACATAATAAATCCCCTTCAATCTGGCTTCAGAAAGGGACGTAGCACGCTCGATCACTTAGTGCGGCTTCAACATGATGTACTCAAATCTAAAAATAGAGGGCACCATGTTCTAGCGATTTTTCTAGACCTAGAGGCCGCTTTCGATCTGGCTTGGCACTCAGGCATTCTATATAAATTAAAAAAACACGGAATCACGGGGCGATGCTTCAACTATATACGGGCCTTTTTGTTGGACAGGAAAATCACAGTTAAAGTCGAGGGTACCCTCTCAGATACTCAAACTCTGACGAGAGGTACGCCTAGGGCGCCATAATTTCCCCTCTACTCTTCTCTCTTTTAATTAATGATTTCCCTGATGTATCTGAGGGGTCAGGGATGGTTATTAGCCAATTTGCCGACGACTCAGGCAGTTGGCTCTGTGGAGGCAATATTCAATACCTACAAAGAAAGGCACAGATAGGACTTGACTCCATTTGGCGCTGGTCCCAAGAGTGGGGCTTCAAAATTAGCCAGGCAAAAACAGTAGGGATATTATTTGGTCATAAAAATTCGCACCAAGTGGACGTATCATTAGGAAACACAAAAATACAATTTAAAAAAACTGTAAAATTTTTGGGCATGACTCTTGATGAGAGGTTTACTTTACAGTCACATATAAATGAACTGGTCACCAAATGCCAACAGGACTTGAATCTAATGAGAATGCTGAAGGGCACAAAATTTGGTTCTGATAAAAATTCGCTCCTCCTTCTCTACAAGTCCTTAATACGTCCAAAGCTAGACTATGGTGCCGAAGTCTATGCTTGTGCAGCAAAAACAAATTTAAATCGATTAAGTACTGTCCAACATAAGGCCTTAGTTATAGCTCTGAGAGCTCTACCCAACACTCCATTAGATATACTAGAACAAGAAGCGGGGATTGAGCCTCTAAATTTACGCCGTGAAGAACAATCCCTAAAGTACCTGGCTAGGGTTAAAAGTAGACCTTGTAACCCGGTGAATGCAATCATAGGAGCCGATTTCTTCGTCAAAGCTAGATATAAAAAAGCCAAACTCCCATTTGGAGCCCAGGTTCAGCAGCTTGCCGAGGAATATCGGGTCCATGAGTGCAATGTAGCGGACCTTAGACCCCGTCTAGAGTCGCCCTGGATGCTAGCTCCCCCTGTAGTCGACATGTCCCTAAGTTTGAGGTTTAATAAGAATGATCATCCACCAAAAATTTTAGAAATCACAAATGACCATATCTCCTCAAACTACTCTGAGCACCTAAAAATCTATACAGACGGTAGTAAAGATACGAATCAGACAGTTGCGGCAGCAATGGTTATACCATCAAAAAACGTTACCATCAAAAAAAGGCTCAGTAATAAGTTATCTATCTATGCTGCCGAACTGATCGCAATCCAATATGCTCTTAACTGGACTCTCGTCAACCGACCACAAAAAGTTGCTGTTTTATCAGACTCTCTATCCGCACTCCAATCAATTAATCTAAGAAACAGCAACTCTAGGCCTGAACTTATAGAAAATATCATCTCCCTTCATGATCAGTGCTATGTCAATGACATACAAGTCAAATTTATGTGGTGTCCAGCTCATGTCGACGTAAAGGGAAATGAGCTAGCAGATAGGGCGGCAAAGGACGGACTGAGTTGCTCTGTAGTTGATATTATACCCCTGGCAAAATCTGAAATTTACTCCATAATTAGGAGCTGTAAAAAACAAAATTGGAGTAAAGGGCTGGCAGATTCTACACATAGCCAGCCCATTCCATCAGAGGGAGCCAGTCTTAGCGGGCCACACAGATACTCAACCTGTAAAAAGGTGGATAAATGCGTGACCAGGCTGAGACTGGGTTACAATCTGCTGCCGGGGAGTATGGGACGATTCATATTGGGAAAACCAAAATCATGTCCCAAATGTGTCGTCCCGGATACTACAGAGCATTTCCTGTTGCATTGTGGTGTTCACGGGGAAGCAAGAAAACGGCTCTCCGATGTCATACTGAGGTCTGGCGGTCAAATGGACATATGTAATTTACTTTTTCCTTCCAAGGCCCGCCGGACTTCTACGTTTATGGCATTGGAGAGCTATATTTTGGATTGTCAGATGACAGACAAGATATAGGTGTCATCTGCATATCATTTTCTAGTCGTTTTTTATTTTTCCGAATTCAGTGCAATCTTTGAAATTTATTTTACTTCCTTTTCGCCAATGTTTGTCTGTTTGGGGGTGCGTTCCATCGCGTCCGCGCCCTTAAATATTTAAGGATTGACCTAACTCGTCCTTGACCTACATTGGTTGAAGTATGACCCACTTTCTTAATTACTGACCTACATCTCTAAATTACCCAAGACTGGGGCTTTAGATCGCGTCCGCACTCTGTCTCATCTTATCCTTTTTCACATTGTTTACATTAATATTTTATATTCATCAAAGGGATACTATCTACATACCCTTAAATATTTATTTTTAAATACTTTACATAAATATCTATTTAATGAAATTTGACAGAGCGGACAAAAAGCCCAAAGCATCAAACCATTGAAAACAAATTTACGCTCAGATGTAGGTTTTCTTCCAAGTCTTCTCAAATTTTTTACCTTGAAATTGCACTGTTTTCTGCCCCGGCCGGTACTACATGGGATATAATATCAATAAAATGGGTTCCTGAGTCATAAGTCGGCAATGGCACACGCTTTTTCCGTGTGCTGTTGCAATGGTCTCGCGGAATGAGCTGTTTGGTGGATGGGGTTTGCTACATGGGGGTACCCGTCTGCGCGTGTGCGGCACCCTTCATTTGCGTGACGGGGGGATGGCGATGTCTGGGTCATTTACGAAAGATGTCCTCCCCGTCAGCCAATCACAAAAAACGTTCCCAGAGAAGGAAGTCACAGAAACAATATTCGCACAACAAATGAGCTTAAAGCTCATAGTAGAAATACCCTCGCGGCGATTAGCTATCTCTTTACATCAAATTCAAATAGTGAGTACTACAGTATAATCTCAGTCTATTAATTCAAAAGTCGAAATAGAAAAAAAAATCTTTCAAAAGTCAGAATTCAAAACTATAATCTAAGAAAAGATCTCTATCCCCCCCGCCCCACCCTTTATAATTATAGCAGAACAATATTTCATAACTATGTACTGTATACTATCTTTACAATAGTATATGCTCCCTTTTACTTTTTGCAGTTTTGCATCTTTTTCATATTATTTGTTATTTAAAAACCAATTGTCATAACCAATTGTCATAATTATATATCAGTATTAAATGTTTTAGACATGTTTACTACACATGTATATTGTTATATGCACATATTAAGTAATCTTTTAGTTCACCTTTAGTTCACTTTTAGTTCACGGGTAGATTAAGAATAGCGAGAGCGCTGCTACACTGAAGGTCAAGCTTAAATAAACAAAAGTAGAGACCCAGTGTGGTAGCTTACCATTTCTGTGTCACGCCATCAGAAAGTGACCTTTGTTCTTTCTAGTTTTTCATTTGGTGGGCACAGACTGGACTCTCAACGTTGAATTAGTTTTAATTTATATGCATATTTATACTTTGTACTTTGATATTTACCTTCATGATGGCAGTAATTTGGTCGTAGTATGTCTAGACCATTATCAAACAATTTAAAGGGGTTTGGGGAGTCTATCAATCCCGGTCAGAGCCACGTAATTTGGAAAAACACATGGCCTTTCAAAGCTTACGTCAAGTCCGTGGGTGATGGCGACTTTAGGGGGATTTCCCCATTGTCGCTATCACTTGATACAACTTTGATCGGGATGGTGGATTCCATTATACCAATGTTGCTTATTAAGCCAAAATCAGCCGAAACCCTGAACAAATTAAGAAATTCAAACCCACTGATAATCTGCAAAAAAACATGCAAAATCTTTCTGCCTGAGGAGTGCATAACCACACAGGGGGCTATCCATCTACACCCCAACGAAAACATTGACAACTTGGTGAAACACCTCGAAAGTTCAGGAAATTGTAACGCTCCCATCCTAAATGCCTCCAGGATTTTTAATAGATTTAACAAACCTACTGGGATCATTAAGATCACCTTTCAAGGATCAGTCCTCCCAGCCACGCTAAGAATAACAAACTCAGAAGTCTATATCCCAGTAGAACAATATCAAGCTATACCCTTAAGATGTTTTCAATGTCAGGGTTTCGGACATACAGCAAAGGCATGCAACCTCGAATCGAAATGTGCCCGTTGCGCTGGAAAACATAATAGCAACAGCAGATTGTGTCAGTCGCATACTATCTGCTGTCCAAACTGCGGGGGGAACCATACATCCCGGTATAGGCTGTGCCCAGGATACGTCCACGCCTCTAAAGTACAGGCATTTAAAAATACCCATGGATGTTCCTGGGTGCGGGCTATGACCGGTTGTCAGCTGCCACAGAGGCAAATGACTATCATCAGCCCCACTACTCCAGCATATCAAAGGGGTCAAACCAAATACAGACCAGCCGCTAGCCCTGAGAATACCACTCTGTTATTTACCCCTCCTGTATCGCCTGTTTCCAATCTGCCGGCTACCCCAAAGATCCCGGAAAAAGTCAAGGCCCCAATAAATAAAACGGATAGTATCTTAAGTACTATCTCTTCGTCCTCAGGGTCTAATACCAGCACTTTCAGCGGTGTGTCTTCCTCGTCGTCTTTTGCCTCTTCAAAATCAATTATTTTAGAAAAAGTCAAGGCCAAAAAAAGCTTGAACGGTGGGGTCAGATGTAGTACTCCCATTAAATCCGCCGCAGAGAAAAGGGATGTGAGTTCGCTCACGGATGTATCCAGAATGGATATATCCGGGAGAGAAATCTCCTCCCCAGACAAAAATTCGATCAATGAATATCGGGATGCGGGCACTCAAACAGACAATAACCAAAGCAGCAACCAGACTCAAACTGACACTTTCAATGTCCTAAACGCGCAAACCCAAACAGATGTTTTCTCGGATATCAAAATAAATTTAGACTGCGGGACACACAATAAATCAATATCTTTGGAAGAACTGTCAACTATCATAATAAACTTTCTGCAAATTAAAACCAAAGAGGGCAAAGTCGATCCTATCCTGATCAAAACAATTATTATCAAAAGTCTTGTATCGAAAACCAAAAAAGGAGAACTACTAAAGAGACAACTAAAAATATTAAGTCAACCCGCATCCCGGTAGGAAAACCAGCGCAACGGGAGTTAACTCCGACAAACACAGGAAATCACCTGTTGACTCCGTTACTTCCCTTAACAGTAACGGGATCGAGAAACTCCCAAAAAACTTCTCTAATAGGGCCTAGGCTGAAAAGTCTTGTATCTCCACTCAAAAGTATGAGTGGGGGTAGACGGCTCAGCATGGGCTCGCCATCCCCCAGTCGCGGGCCCAGGAAAATAATAGCCTTCAAATAAATATCTTTCGATATGGACAGAAACTTAAAAATACTAAATCTTAATGCGCGTGGACTTACGGCCCACACGCATTTGGAACTCAAACATTTTTTGGATAATAACAATGTAGACGTCATCTGCATCCAGGAAACCAAATTTAAAGAAGCCAAAACCATTAATATTCCTGGTTACACCTCTGAATACAAATATCACAAAAGTCTCCTTAATATACCTTGTGGGGGGCAGGTCATTTTCGTAAAACATGGGATTAACTACAAAAATATCATCATAGACAATGTGAGGGATCAAAACGGAGCTACCATTCTGGAGATCCAACTTATACAAATATTCTTCGGACAGTCTCCCTTCTACCTGTTTAACATCTACTCAAGGGGGTGCGACCTTACATCTCTAGGCCATTTAGACCATTACATCACAAAAGGGGACATTGTAATCACTGGTGACTTCAACGCACATAATAAACTATGGGGGTCATCAAGAACAAATAGCCATGGGCGTGCAGTCGAGGTGTGGATAGAAAAACATAACCTCGTTCTGCACAATGATGGCGCCCCTACCAGGGTCGATTGGTGCACTGGCAGCCATACCTGCATCGATCTGACTATTACAAGCCCCAAAATCTCTAGTGAGATTATTTGGCAAGTTATTAACGACACGTGGGATTCAGATCACTTCCCAATCTTAATTACAATCCAAAGAAACAACCAAACAATTACCAATAATGAGGAAACGTTCAACTTCATTAAAACTGACTGGGAAGCGTATTTCACTAAAAGTGGGGAGATTACCCTTGCAGATGTCTATGATGATAATATAGATACTTTTAACCAAAAAATCATAGGTAAATTTCTGTCTATAGCGAGGGATACTATCCCATCTTCCAAAAAAGTAAAAAACAATAAGAAGAATGTACCGTGGTGGAGTGAAAAATGTCAAAACGCAATTCAGGAGAGAAAAAAATGCTTAGCTAATTTAAAACGACACCCTGGTGAAGTCAACCTGGTCAAATATAAAGACGCCTCTAAACATAGTAAAGAGGTCGTGCTAAAAAGTAAACAAGCTAACTGGAACGAATTCTGCGAATCCTGTATTATTGACCCTAAAAATTCTTTAGACTTCTGGAGAAAAATTCGCAGAATTAAAGGAAATACATTCAGTCCTACTCCTATCCTAAAGGGAGATAAAAAAGATGCAATAACCCCCCTTGACAAGGCCAACCTTCTTGTCAACCATTATGCCAAAGTGTCAAGTACAGAAAACATTGCCCCAGAAGTATTGGTCAACCAGAAAAAATTTGAAAAAACCCATCATAATATCCTTAACTCTCCATTCATAGAAAATAAGAATAACCCAATAAACATTGACTTCACTCTAACAGAATTAAAGGATTGCATTAGTAGCAGGAAGAACTCCACTGCGGGGTTAGACAAACTCTCATATACTATGTTCAAACATATGCCCGAGCCAGCCCTCCAAATATGGCTTACATTCTTCAATAAGGTTTGGGGAGAGGGGAGGTTTCCCAGTGATTGGAAAGTAGCCTGTGTGATACCGTTGCCTAAGAAAGATAAAGACCCAAACGACCCTAAGTCATACAGACCGATAAGTCTCACCTCTCACCCCGGGAAATTGCTGGAGGGGATGGTGAAGGCACGCTTAGAAAATCATCTTGAATCAAAAAAAGTTATTAATCCCTTCCAATCTGGTTTCCGGAAGGGTCGCAGCACACTAGATCAGCTTGCTAGGCTGCAACATGATGTCCTTTATGCAAAAAATAGGGGACATTACGTTCTGGCCATATTCCTTGACCTAGAGGCCGCATTTGACCTTGCATGGCACTCAGGCATTCTATACAAATTACAAGCACACGGTGTCACAGGGCGATGTTTCAGCTATATCAGATCCTTTTTGCTGGATAGAAAAATAAGGGTTAAAGTAGGGGATACTATCTCGGACAGTCAAACCCTCACGAGAGGTACCCCGCAAGGCGCCATATTATCCCCTTTACTCTTCTCTCTCTTAATTAATGACCTCCCAGATGCAATAAAGGGGTCTGGGATGGTAATCAGCCAATTTGCAGATGACTCTGGCGGATGGTTGAGAGGAGTCCGTGTCAAAACCCTACAAAAAAAAGCACAAGTAGGGCTGGACTCCATCTGGCGATGGTCCCAAAAATGGGGATTTAAAATCTCCCAATCAAAATCAGTAGGGATCCTTTTTGGAAACAGAACACAGCACCCTGTGGACGTATCTTTAGGCGGCACTAAAATAAAATTTCAAAAGACAGTCAAATTTCTAGGCATGACTCTCGATCAAAAATTCAACTTTCTGCCGCATATAAAAGATCTAATTACCAAATGCCATAAGGACTTAAATCTTATGAGAATGTTGAGAGGGACAAAATTTGGATCTAATAAACAATCCCTCCTTCTTCTATATAAATCCTTGATACGTCCAAAGCTAGATTACGGTGCTATATTCTATGCTTGTGCAGCAAGGTTAGGGATTAAAATGTTAAATTCTATCCAGCATAAGGCCCTGGTTTTAGCAATTGGGGCCCTCCCCTCCACCCCAACTACCCTTTTAGAACAGGAGGCTGGGATAGAGCCCTTGGACCTGCGACGTGAAAGCCAATCCCTTAAATACTGGACTAGGGTTGCGAGCAGGCCTTGCAATCCTGTGAACGCGATCATCGGAACGGGGTTCTATGTAAAAGCAAGATTCAAAAATCCAAAATTGCCATTTGGCGCCGCTGTATCACAGCTGGCCGTAGAATACCGAATCGATGAAATCAGTGTAGCAGACTTCAGACCGCGTCTGGACGCCCCATGGATGCTATCTAATCCCAAAGTCGACATATCCCTAAGTTCACAATTTAAAAAAAGCGATGTACCATCCACCATTTTAAAAATAACAGAAAGACACGTTAAAGTGAACTTCGCTGAGCATTTACAAATTTTCACTGACGGCAGCAAAAACACCGAACACGCAGTCTCTGCTGCAATGGTCATACCAGAGCGAAATGTCAAAATCGCTAAAAGGCTCAGCAATCAGTTATCTATTTATGTAGCAGAGCTAACTGCAATTAATTATGCATTAAGCTGGACTCTGGTTAATAAACCACACAAAAAAGTTGCTATTCTGTCTGATTCACTCTCGGTATTGCAATCCATTCAAACTAGAAATAGCAACTCAAGGCCTGATCTCTTAGAAAATTTACTATCCCTTCATGATCAGTGCCATGTCAATAACATCAAAGTTACCTTAGTGTGGGTTCCAGCACATGTCGACTTCCAGGGAAATGAGATGGCGGATATCGCGGCCAAAGACGCGCTGAAAATGTCTGTATGTGATAAGGTTCCCCTGTCAAAATCTGAAATCTATTCGATAATAAAAAACCACATGAAAACTAAATGGGCAAAAAGGCTGACAAAATACAAACATAGTCAGCCGATCTCAACAAGTGGTTTATGTACCAGTCCGCCACTGGCCTACTCCACATCAAAAAATGTGGACAGGTGCGTGACAAGACTGAGACTAAAATTCAATCTCTTGACGGGGAGTATAGGATATCACATTTTGGGCGGATCATCGATCTGCCCAGAATGTGATGTCCGAAACACTACAGAACATTTCCTGTTACACTGTCGCGGGCACATGGTGTCAAGAAATAAGCTCTCTGGAGCATTAAGACGGATAGGAGTTGCCCTTGATCTAAACAATTTACTGTTTCCATCTAAGGCGCTCCACACATCCACCTTTCTCGCTCTGGAGACTTACCTGCTAGACTGTCAGATGACAGAAAAAATATAATCTGCAGTTGCTAGATCATGGAGTGAATCGTTCCTATATATTTCCAACGTTGATAATTGAAGATTTTAACCAAACACAAATTGGGATATGACTGGAGGGGACAGTTTAAAAAAGCCCCAGCTCTGATCATATCCCGGGTCGTGAGGGTTCATGGTGGTGACGGGTCTGTTCTTTACCGTACATGATTGTCATCATCCTTCGGATCCGGGGTGGTCGGGGTACACGGGCTGGAAATGTCTCCTTCAAATTGCCCTATATTTTAAATTAAATTATTTTTACCTAGTACAATTTGAAATAGGAAGCTTTAATCTTTCATACTTATAATTTTAATACATTAAAAGGTTTATATATTATTTCTTAATTGATCAGTGTGTTAGGTCCACTCAGACATGTCTGCATTTGACTACAGACTTGTCACGGTGGAAATAACAAGATAGCACTTTTTTAGCGGTGTCACTAAACAGAGTCTGGTAGAGTCCGGTATAGTCTGGTCGTCAAATATCCCATTATATCACTGTTTTGTTGTGTTTTTGTATTGAAATGAATGAATTAACGTGTTATTGTATCATATAAATAAAAATAAAAATGTATTTGCCTATTTCAGTTCATTTTCGAGTGAATATAGACATATAATATGCGTGAACACGGACACTGGTAGAGTCTGGTCATTATTAAGCAATAAATACAAAGTTGTATACGATTTTTAAGTTATAAAAAGTTTAATTTGATTTATATGTGTCATATTATATATTTATTTCTTATATTATTTCAGCTGATAATCGGGAAAATTGTGGAATATTGAGGATTTTTAACGATAACATTGTGTTTCGTAAATCAAAATGGCTGACGTGAAATTTCTGTTTATAATGCGGCAATATCGCACGTCCTGAACGAGTAATACACTAAATTCTCTCTATATTATGCGTCAACTAATTGATTAGGTGTGATCAACAGATTAGTGTTATAATTATATTATAACAATACCAAGATATTAAATATATGAAAACTACTAGATTGGAATAATTGTATGTTTGATATGTCATTAACGTTAATTAAACCAAAATCTTAGAGAGCTATATATACTTACTTAAAAGTAGTTCATATGAAATTAAAGAGAGTGTGTAGTTACTACATTCCGCAAAAAATAGAATCAAACTAAACCATTTTGCATTTTTTTTTAAAAATATGCAAAAATATTTTAACTTGAAAAATAAATATATAGATCTATCCTGATATAGTTCATAAAATGCATTTTGCGAAATATTGTATCCAGGCCACACCACGTGGAGGAACTCTCTCATGGCCTAAAATTTAATGTTTGGATCTATATTATATCATTTTGGGAATTTATTCTATGTTTTCCATTTTAGGTTACCAAAATAGAGCCGTAAAAGACCCTACACAGAGCTCCATTTTTTGGGATTTTTATTCATTGTTTTTGGTTTATATTTTCCGCTTCGTTATGTCTGCTTCTTTGTGACATAACCAGTACTCAAATTTAAACCTTGTCCTAGCGTTAACATTTTAGACAGATATAGAGGAATTATTGTTGAAAATGTCGAATGTACAACTGACATACAGGTATAAGCGAATGATTGATAAAAAATATATTGTTGTTGGTTTGCAACTAAAATATGCAGTCCTTTTTACATGAATGTGTTTCAATATAATGTGTTTTTTTTATTTTCAATTGTGTATGTTTTGCAATTTTTCAGGCGTTTGCGCGTGCCGAGTTTTCGTGCAATTCTCGTAATGGATGGTAATGTTAGTTGCTTATCTTTTGATGTGATGTTTGAAATGTGATGCGACTTAAAGTTCAATAATTTCATAAATCGCCTTGATCTCTGGTCAGGACTTAACTGTGTCCATGTAGCATGAGAAACATGTAGCACCGACGCTTGTGTCGCCAAACAATATTTACCCAATTCGTGCAATGCGCCTCTCACATCTAGAGTTTGACACTGTTCAAGTTATTGTAACTTTTCTATCATGTCGGGCAATTTCTGGACTACCCAGTTTGTCGTCCTTTTGATAACATGGTTGTACGACTCATTTGCATTATTAAACCATTGTTGTGGTAGCCAGGGATGTTTGAGTTTGGGGAGAAACATATGCTTCTCCAAATTGGCAAGTATCCGTTCTAAATATGTCAAATTTGGATGTGTATTGGATACTTCTTGGTTCATTTCTGTGAATGAGGTTGCAGTTTCAGCACTTAAGATACCATTAGGACCGAAGAGTTTACAAATAATGCAGTTAACCTCAGGTTGAGGAAGACACTTACTGAGTTTATTTACCGCATTATCCTTCAAATGTTTCGCGCAAAGAACTATTGTGGCTTGTGGGATACATAATGTCAATGGCTTTACAAGTCGAAAACTCTTCGTCGGAACAAAAAATTAATTTACTTTGGTCGATGTAACTTAATTTATCCTGCAATTTCATATGAATTACTTTTAAGTAAGTATATAGTTCTCTAAGCATTTGGTTTAATTAATGTTAATGACATATAAAACATAAAATTATTCCAATCAAGTAGTTTTCATACATTTAAAATATTGGTAATTATAACACTAATCTGTTGATCACACCTAATCAATTAGTTGGCCCATAATAGAGAGAGAATTTAGTGTATTACTCGATCAAGATGTACGATAGGGCCGCATTATAAACAGAAATTTCACGTCAGCCATTTTGATTTACGAAACACAATGTTATCGTTAACAATCCTCAATCTTGCACTATTTTTCCGATTATCAGCTGAAATAATATATGAAATAAATATCATTAAGACTTACATTCTGACATAATGTCAAGCTGCTGAAACAAAAATTGCGGTATCTAGTGTTTACAGGATTTTCCTTCAATTTGACCCAATATGACTTATATTCGGACTTGACCAAGATATCATTAAGACAAAAATTCTGACAAAATGTCAAGCCACTAAAGCGAAAAATTGTGGCCTCGATAGTGTTAACAAGATTTTCTTTCAATTTGACCTAGTGACCTAGTTTTTGACCCAATATGACCCATATTCGAACTTGAACTATATATCATTAAGATAAACATTCTGACAAAATGTAATGCTGCTGAAGCAAAAAATACAGCTTCTAAAGTGCTTCAAGACTTTCCATCAATTTGGTCTAGTGACCTAGTTTTTAATTAGACATCCAAAATTCCAACTTGGCCTGCATATCATCAAGAGAAACATTCTGATAAAGTTTCAATTTTTGACACAAGGGCTATAATTTGACCAATCTTGGCAGAGGTCCACTAAATGAAGTAAGATTTCAAATATCAACTTTGAGACAAGATTTTTTAAAGTGTTTCCCTATAAAAGTATAATATTATGTATAAGAGGACCATGATGGTCCTATATCGCTCACCTGATTTAATCAAACTTAAAAAGTTCTCATTGTTCTTTGTCTATACATATATACGGAAAACAAGCAACACCCCCTGGTGGCCATGTTTATCATCCTATCAAAATAATTTGAAGTCTTAGTAGAGGGGCACCCAAAAAACATTCATGGCAAATGGACAAGAATATTTTTAAAGTGTTTACCTTAACAAGTCTATGTTAAAAAAGTGATACCCAGGGTGGAGCCATGTTTGACACCAGGGCTATAATAATTTGACCAATCTTGGTAGAAGTCCACTAGATGACGTTAGATTTCAAATATTAAACTTTTAGACAAGATTTTTAAAGGTTTTCCCTTCTTTTAGAAAATATGGTTTTTTAATTTTTTTCCCTTTATGAGTCTATGTAAAACAAGTGACATCCGGGGACGGGTAAATTTGTACCCAAGGGCTATAATTTGAACAATCTTGGTAGAGGTCCACTAGATGACGATACATACCAAATATCAAAGGCCTTGGCCCTCTACTTTTAGACAAGAAGATTTTTAAAGTTTTTTCCCCTATATGAAACAAGTGACCCCCAGGGGAGGGGTCATTCTTGACCCCATGGCTATAATTTGAACAATCTTGGTAGAGGTCCACTTGATGAAGCTACATACCAGATATCAAATGCCTGGGCCTTCTACTTTAACACCAAAGGTTGGGGAATCATAACTAGACATTGTAACTGTAGCAACAGTTATGAACGATTTCCTACACTCTATAAGACCCGGCCGGGTAGCTCAATTGGTAGCGTATCTGACTCGTGATCTAGAGGTCACGGGTTCGATACCCGGTTGCGGCGACATTCTTTCGGGCGATGTTTTCCATTGCCTCTCACCTCTGATCTATGTGAGAAAGTAGTCAGTGGCTTCGAAAGAATGTTGTGTAAGTACTGGTGTGGGAAAGCCAGGAAAATATGGGTAGGTGTACTGACCGCCGTGATATGACCAAAGCTGTTGAAAGCGGCGTTAAACTCCAAACAAACAAACAAACACTCTATAAGGAACACATGTACTAAGTTTCAAGTCTCTATCACTTGTCGTTTTTGAGTTATACAAGTCCGAAAAATCGACGAATCAGAAACGAGTATTCGGTCATGCGCTAATACACTTGAGAAAGTAGTACTACTTGATTAGGAACACATGTACTAAGTTTTAAGCATTTCATACACATTAGACACTTCCGGTATAAACAACGGCAGATGAGACCGCTACTCCACCCTCTGACAACAAACAACACATCTAGCAGCTATATACAGGTTTACCCTCCCGTCGAATGTCATTGTTACCTCCTTTCAACAAATTGTCTCCTACTCCTCCCGTTCTCTGTTACATGTTTAGTTACTTAATTATTAATTCTAGAGAAAAACTGTTTCGTGTGTTTCAGCTCCCCACCCACTCCGAGGCAGTACAAGAGGTCAACTCAATTGTCAGAAAGCTTCCTTCTCTACATTGTCAGTGCTGTACTCGGTTGTGAAGGGATTGCTGTTGACCAGGAAACTAGTCGCTACTGTTCGCCATTCTTAGGTTAGGATCATTATTTGAGACTGTTAATTTGTTAATTTGTAATAAAAACTTGTTTATGTTTTTTTTTTTCATTTACCTCCTTTATTAAGGAATAGTTTATACACACTGAAGGTCAAGCTCAATCATTTTTCATACTAGAGTGGCGGCCCAGTGTAAACTGTGTAGATGTTTTTGTAAACCTTATGATAATTTAAAGAAACGAACATTTTTAGTCAACTTTTTACTATTTACTTGTAAGTCAAACATTATCATCATCATCATCATCATCATCATCAACAACATCAACCTTAGGCATGCATAATACACACAACAGAAACTACATTGAACACGGAGAACCAATAAACGCCGGTCAGAGGCATGTGCTATCAAAAAATACTTGGGCACATAGAGTCTTCATAAAATCAGTTACCAGGGGGAGAGATTTTAGGGGAGTTTCCGCTATATCTCTCTCCCGTGGCATAGCACAGGCCTTGACCGGACTACTCCTAAACATAATTTTACTTAAGAATGGAGCAATACTAGCACAACCCAAATCTGCCGAAACCCTAAGAAAGATACTAAATATGGGCAAATTTGCACTCTGTAATATACAGGCGGTTGGATACAACCCCGATACAGTGGTGACATGTATGGGGGTTATATTCAACCTACCACAATCAGACGATTCTAAAAATAATGAAGATGAGCTTAAGAATTTGGAAACATCTGCAGCTATAATTAAAATGGACCGAATAAAAAACAGACAAGGTATGCCCACCGGTGCTGTACAAATTACTTTCATGGGAAATGTTCTCCCTGAGTATGTCAGATTTATTGACTCAGGCATCATGCTACCGGTGGACCCCTATCAGACTCCACCTCTCAGATGTTTTCAATGTCAGGGTTTCGGCCACACATCAACACACTGCAATTCTCACCTTAAATGCGCTCGATGTGCCGGTAGACATAAAAGTAGATACTGCCCCACTGACATTGCCTGCTGTCCAAACTGCAAAGGGGGCCACACATCCAGATTCAGACTATGCCCGGTCTACTTACAGGCCTCGGCCATTCAAGAATACAAGAACAGCCATGGCTGTTCTTGGGCACAGGCTGAGTCTATAGTATTAGCCTCTCAGTGTCGCAAGTCACCCTCCCCGCAAAACCCCCCGACCACCAAAAAGACTACCCTCAATTCAGATACCCGTCATTTATTCCATCCCAGACCTACCTACTCAGAAGTACTTAAAACACCTAGCCCATCTTCTAAATCTACACAACCTATTAAACAGTTAATTGAGACAAAAGGTAGGCCTGAACAGGTTATGGCCCAGGGGTCAAACCCCAAAAACGCAAATTGCCTAAAGTCCAACTTAAGTCAAACTCAGGACTCGAACCCAAATTCAACTTCAGATATATCTTTCTGTCCACTTTCAACAGATGAATCGAGCAGTTGGACATGTTCACCTAATCAAAGCCCCCTAGAAAACAGGTCAAAGAGTGGGGCGAGAAATAGTACTCCATCAAATACTCTAGAATTTTTGAGGGAGGGTCCTTCCCTCACTGACATATCCACATTGGAGTCTCCTCTGAAAAAATATCCCTCCACTCCTATCCCTAACTCACGCACAACCTTGGATAAGGGGACTCAAATTGAATTTTCCCAAGTACCCAAAGATACACAAACTAGTCCACTGAAATTAAATTTAGAATTCAGAGGGGAGATTCGAACCTTCTCTCTGGATCAGCTATCTCATGTTATAAACGAGGTAGCTGAATCTAGACTAAAAGGCAATACTATAAATATTCAACAAATAAATGCAAAAATTATTGCTGCATGGGCTAAAAAACATGCGCTGACAACTCCTAAACCTACCGATAGCTCCCACATCCGGGTTGTGCGTCAACCGGCACGTCGGGTTACACCTGTAGCAGTACCGAGCTCAATCATAAATACAGTCAAGTCAAACAGTGCACCAAAAACTAGGGAGACCAAACTGAGATGCCTTAACTCCCCTCTTAAAATAAGGGGTGGTGACAGGCGTCACAGTGTGGGCTCTCAAGCCGCTGGTGGAGTGAAAAAACATTTTATATTTTAACTTCACTATGGACAGGAATATTAAAATACTAAATATAAACGTCAATGGGCTGTCTGCCCATATACTTACAGAACTGAAAGATTTTTAGATAATAATGATATACAAATCATTTGTATCCAGGAAACACGGCTTAAGGTTGATATCCTGAGGCATATTCCTGGATATTCAGCTGAATATAAATATTTGAAATCAAATAATATAAATGCCTACGGGGGGTTGGCCACATATTTCAAAAATGGTGTAAATTATAAAAATATTGACATAGACAATGTAAGGGATCAAAATGGGTGTACAACTTTAGAACTTCAGAAATTTGAAATATTCTTTGGCAGATCTCCATTCACACTATTTAATTTATACTCAAGGGGATGCGACCTTGAATCTTTAGGCCACTTAGATAAACATATACATAAGATGGACTTTGTGTTAACTGGTGATTTTAACGCACATAATCAAATCTGGGGTTCTTCAAAAATTGACAACCATGGGCGTGCAGTCGAAGATTGGGTTTTGAAGCACGATCTAGTACTGCACAACGATGGCTCGTCTACCAGAGTAGATACAGGCCGTGGGATTTTCACGTGCATAGATCTTACTATCACAAGTCCGCGTTTAGCTAGTGAAATAGGATGGCAAGTGCTAAACGACACTTGGGGCTCAGATCACTTCCCAATCTTAATATCAATGATAAGAACAAATGAAAATTATAAAAATGCAGAAGATAGATTTAAATTTGAAAAAGCAGATTGGGAAGCATTCAAATTAAAGAGTGAGGAGGTTACCCTTGCAGATGTCTATGATCAAAACATTAACCTATTCAATAAGAAATTAACAGACATATTCCTGTCCATAGCAAGGGGAACAATACCGGCTTCCAAATCAATTAAACACAATAGAAAAAATGTACCGTGGTGGAACCAAACGTGTGAAAATGCAGTCAAGGAGAGAAAACATGCAATATACAACTTAAAAAAATCTCCGAGTGAAGTCAACTTGGTCAATTTGCGAGAAGCATCAGCCCAGTGCAAAAAGGTTATTTTAGACAGTAAAACTAAGAATTGGGCTGAATTCTGCGAATCATGCATAGTAAACCCGAAAAAGTCCAGGGAATTTTGGGATAAGATTCGCAGAATTAAAGGAACATCATTTACACCAATTCCGGTATTAAACAACAGCATAGGAGTCTCGACTACCCCCGGTGACAAGGCACATGCCCTTGTCACACACTATGCAAAAGTCTCAAGCGAATTGAATATCGACCCTTCAGTTTTGGCCTATCAAAAGAATTTCGAAATAGAACATAAAATTTTCATAGACTCTCCGCTTTTAGAAGATAAGAACCCAACCCTTAACTCAGACTTCACTCTCCAGGAATTAAAAGACTGCATAAGTAGCCGAAAAAACTCTGCCGCGGGTCTAGATAAAATAGCGTACCCTATGTTTAAACACATGTCCGAGACAGCCTTGAAAATCTGGCTTACATTTTTTAACAAGGTGTGGGGTGGGGATGACTTCCCGGAGGACTGGAAGCTAGCCTGTGTGATTCCATTACATAAAAAAGGAAAAGACCGAAATGATCCAAAATCTTATAGACCCATAAGCCTTACATCCCACCCTGGGAAATTGCTAGAGGGGATGGTAAAGGCGCGTTTAGAACGTCTCTTAGAGTAAAAAAATATAATCAATCCCTTTCAATCCGGCTTTAGAAAGGGTCGCAGTACAGTTGACCAAATAGTTCGACTTCAGCATGATGTCCTAAAGTCCAAAAACTTGGGACAAAAGGTTTTAGCTATATTCTTAGACCTAGAGGCCGCATTCGACCTAGCATGGCACTCAGGTATTCTATACAAACTTAAAAATCACAGAATCACAGGGCGATGCTTCAACTATATACGGGCCTTCTTGTTGGATAGAAAGATAAGGGTTAAGGTTGAGGGTACCCTCTCTGATACTCAAACTCTGACGAGAGATACGCCCCAGGGCGCCATAATATCCCCTCTACTGTTTTCACTTTTAATTAACGATTTCCCTGATGTCTCAGAGGGAACAGGGTTGGTTATCAGTCAATTTGCCGACGACTCAGGCAGTTGGCTATGTGGAGGCAACATTCAATACTTACAAAAAAAGGCACAAACAGGGCTTGACTCCATATGGCGCTGGTCCCAAAAATGGGGTTTCAAAATTAGTCAGACTAAAACAGTAGGAATACTCTTTGGACATCAAAATAAGCACCAAGTGGACGTATCTCTGGGAAACACAAACATTCAATTTAAGAAGACTGTAAAATTTCTAGGCATGACTCTTGATGAGAGGTTTAATTTACAGTCGCACATAGACGAACTGGTCATTAAATGCCAAAAGGACTTAAATTTAATGAGAATGCTAAGGGGCACAAGTTTCGGATCAAATAAAAATTCGCTCCTGCTTCTCTTTAAGTCCTTAATACGTCCAAAGATAGAATACTGTGCCGTAATCTTATCTTGTGCTACAAAATCCAATCTTAATAGACTAAATACTATCCAACGGAGGGCTCTAACAATAGCTCTGGGAACTCTTCCCAATACCCCATCCCATGAATTAGAACAGGAAGCTGGTGTTGAACCCCTAGATCTTCGCCGTGAAGAACAAATCCTCAAGTACTGGGCTAGAGTAAAAAGCAGACCTTGCAACCCTGTGAACGCTATTATAGGATCCGGTTTCTTCGTAAAATCCAAATATAAGCGCCCAAAGCTTCCATTTGGAGCCGTTGCACAACAGCTGGCCGAAGAGTATCGGATTCATGAATGCAATGTGGCAGACTTCAGACCGCGCATTTTGTCACCCTGGACTCTAACTAATCCTGTAGTCGACATGTCCCTAAGTCTGAGGTTTCATAAGAGTGATCATCAGCCAACAATTTTAAAGATAACAAATGATCACATTGCCTCAAACTTCGCTGAGCATTTAAAGATATATACTGACGGTAGTAAAGACACAGATCAGGCAGTTGCGGCAGCAATGGTTATACCATGCAAAAACATAACAGTCAACAAAAGGCTCAGCGACAAGTTATCAATCTATGCTGCTGAACTGACCGCTATTCAATTTGCATTAAACTGGACAATTTTAAACAGACCGCGCAAAGTAGTAATTTTGTCTGATTCTCTCTCTTCCTTACAGTCAATCAATTTAAGAAAGAGCAATTCTAGGCCTGATCTTATAGAAAATATCATCTCCCTTAATGATCAGTGCCATTTAAATAATATAAAGGTTAAATTTGTGTGGTGTCCAGCTCATGTCGATTTACCAGGAAATGAACTAGCAGATAGGGCGGCAAAGGACGGACTGAAGGGCTCTGTGGGTGAAAACATTTCCCTGGCAATAACCGAAATATATTCTATCATTAGAAGCCATAAAAAGCTGAAAATGACGAAAAGGCTTGCTGAACAACAACATAAGCATCCTATCACCCAGCAAGTGATCAGTCTGAGACCGCCACACTGTTATTCGACCAACCAAATGGTCGATAAGTGTGTGACGCGCCTCAGATTGAATAACAACTTATTGTCAGGGAGCATTGGTCAATACATTTTGGGAGTTTCTCCTATATGCCCAAAGTGCGGTGTACGAAATACCACAGAGCATTTTATGTTACATTGCAATGTTCACAGGGAAGCAAGAACACAACTATCAAATGTCATACAGGGGTCTGGTATGCAAATGTCAATAAATGACATTCTTTTTCCATCTAAAGCACTCCAGACTTCCTTTTTTAAGGCATTGGAGACATATATCCTAGATTGCCAGATGACAGACAAAATATAGCTGTTATCTGGCAAAAAATACAAAATACAAGATTTTTAAAAAGTACATCTATAAATAGACAACCAGTCTATACATAGAGAGTAATTCTTCCTTCATTGAACATTTTTTCCACCATCTTACTATTAAATATTTTATATTTCAAATTACACTTTTTTGAAACGCTGGCTCAGTACTGAGGTAGAAAATTCACAAGAAACGGGCCTCCTACCCAAATTTTATGCTTTTTTTCCAATTACCCCTATCGTGGAAATGACGTCAAACATCTCTGTCGTCTGCCCCAACGACAACTGTTTTAATATATATACATTAGGAAGAGAGACAACTCGTCTTTCCCCATTTTTACCCTCCCCATATATTTATATATTTCTTTATTTAATGATAGGGACGTCATTTTCCACACCCATAATACTCCTTTTTAATAGAGACGGATGCGCGGGGCACAGACACAGTGTTCTATCGTACCCCTCTCAACTTACGCGTAATGTCTGTGTTAAGTCAAATGATTCAAATCTGATTTGTTTCATTATAGATTTTTTACACCATGATTTATCTTGTCGCACTTTTGTGTTATCTTACAAAATCAGTGTTTAAATTCCCTTTTTAAAGAAGTTTTTATACCGTACTGGTAAGTGGGAGAAGCGTATATGTTAAATGTATATAAAACACCATATGCGAAGAACCCACTAGCTTAACACAGACATTACACTTCTTATTTTTGTACATACCCTATTTTAGATATTCTGGAGGCCCAAAATCATATCGGTATTGCTACAAAAACTCATACACAAAATACAACAAAAAAACCCAACTGAAATATCACAAATATGATCAAATGGCACAGTGTGGACGTTTGTATATAGTATTTTTATAGGCACCTTATTGGGACCGTTGTTGTTGAACAGAAGACATTACTTATGTTGTAAATATTCTTACATTAACTTTTTACCCACACTGTGCCATTTGAGATTAATATACCCAACCAAACTTTTTGAACAAATATTTCGGTCCACCCTTTGTCCCTTTGTACTAGTGGAGATATATACATAAAACTATGCAATTTTACGGGTGAAATTTAAGGGTGAAATTCGATTTACTAAATGAGAGGAGGCTAATGATTGGCTTATCAAAACATTTGGTCGGACTCGGCTTTTTCCTTTCAATCAAGCTTGATTGAGAGGGGAGAGGCGAGCTTGACCAAAAAAACGGATTGAAATTGAGCCAATCAGAGGCCCCCTATCAAACCATTGTTGGACTCTTATGAGAAAATAATATATATATATGTTCGCCCTTTACTAATCTACATCGGCTAAAGGGTATAACAGTTACCTGTACAACGGGGCCTGTGATTGGCTGGACGCTAAATCTGGCCAAGCCGTCTTTCACCATATATTTACATACCCTTAAAATACTTATTTTTTAATACTTTACATAGATAACTATTTAATGAAATTTGACAGAGCGGACAAAAAGCCCAAAGCATCAAACCATGTAAAACAAATTTACGCTGAGATGTAGGTTTTCTTCCAAGTCTTTGCTAATTTTTTACCTTGAAATTGCACTGTTTTCTGCCCTGGTCGGTACTACATGGGATATAGCATCAATAAAATGGGCTCCTGAGTCATAAGTCGGCAATGGCACACGCTTTTTCCGTGTGCTGTTGCAATGGTCTCGCGGACTGAGCTGTCTGGTGGATGGAGCTTGCTACATGGGGGTACCCGTCTGCGCGTGTGCGGCACCCTTCATTTGCGTGACGGGGGGATGGCGATGTCTGGGTCATTTACGAAAGATGTCCTCCCCGTCAGCTTTTGTTGGGGGTGCGCGCGAGGTCGGGGGCTCGCATGAGCAAGTGTACAGGGAACATAGCTGCGAAATCCATCAGGCGGCTGGTTGGTGGGACTAGATATGACAAGGGAGCCCACTCATCAATAAGCACCAGTGTTGCAATCAAGTCAAAAAATTTTAAATTACGTAAATATTTTATTCTACAGGGCTGGCACAGTGTGTGATTTATGTATATAGCACTAGTTTTAATGGGTCCTCAAGGGTCGTTTTTGCTGGTTGGTGCGCGAGGTATTTTTTAAGCCATATGTTTTAACCACACTGTGCCACTACGCTGTAGCATTTGTTCTATGTTATTTTTCATTTATATTTTGTCTTAAAAAGGAAAAGAAAAAGAAATCATTCTTAGTTCTTCTTTTTTTAGTGATTATTTATTTTAACAAGTTCGCCCTTTGCCCACAACGGGGCCGGTGATTGGCTGCGCGCTAGATCTGGTCGACTCGTCCTTCAACATAGAATTATGAGTGAAGGTCGAGCTCGGCCAGAAAAGCGGATTGAAATTCGGCCAATCAGGGACACCGTTGTGGAGGAGGGTTCGGGAGTGCCTTTTTGGCACATATTTTTGTTTTTCTACATATTTTTTGTTTTATATTTTTCATTAAAAAACTCTAGTTCTAAATAATAGTAACAAAATTATTTTCCCCTTTAAATTTTTTATCCTTTTGTGTAATTTTAAAAAAATATATATACATTCGCCCTTTGCCCATCTACATCGGCTAAAGGGTAAAACAGTTACCTGCACAACGGGGCCTGTGATTGGCTGGACGCTAAATCTGGTCAAGTCGCCTTTCACCATATATTTGTGTGTGAAAGTCGAGCTTGACCGGAAAAGCGGATTGAAATTCGGCCAATCAGGGGCGCCGTTGTGGAGGTCTGTTAGGTAGTGCTTTTTTTTGCACTTTTTCTTTTACATTTATTTTCTTATCAATTGTTTAAAATAATATCTTATAAACACACACACCTATATACCCACATACAATAATGAACCTAAAAACAGAAAGCGGGATATGCAACAATGAAATATAAGCAGTCAGTGTCAAAAGTCAAATATATTATAATAAAAACATTGAAAAAAAACCATATATAGTCTACCCCCATTAATAAAAAAAAATTGGAGAGAGAATAATAGCTGCTCGCCAAATGGCTTTATGCCGATAGGCGAGGGTAAACAACCACATAAGAAGAAGAAGAAGAAGCTTGACCGGAACATCACTTCCGGTCAAAACAAACTTTTGAATAGACGTACTTTTTGGCGGCCATTATCATCAACAATCAACAATCAACATAGAATATCAGGTCTACCCTCCCTGTCGAGTAACTATTGTCTCCTCTCTCCAATTAAGGTGTCTACTGCATATCCCGCTACCTGTGTTTTTTGTTTTTGTCATTGTTTGTGTATAGGTCAAGGTAATAGTCTGATCCAACTCCACCAGTTTGCGTGTTCCCCACCCACCCACCACTGAACAGTGTCGATCAGCCACAATTGTCATATTGGAGTCAACTCAAATTGTCAAGATTGTCTCCAGTGTCAACCTTTCTGTTGGTCTTTACTGTTTGGGGGCTTTTTGGCTGGGAGAGGAATAGGCAAGCTGCCACCTTATATACACTTGGATGACAATTACAGAAATTCTGCAAGAATCGCAAACAAGCATCCAAGCATACAATCTGCACAACACACATTGTATTACAGTTTTACAGTTTAATCATATACATGTACCTTTTTTGTTTCTTCTTAGAATTTTAGTTAACCCTTTAATATTTTTTTATACTTTACTCTTAAAAATAAAACTGTGTTGATTTCAATATTTTTTTACGTCATCTAGTTTTAGAGCAGTCCTCCTACACTGAAGGTCAAAGTGCTAGAGCTGCTAAAAATCGCCATACGTCATCGGCATTGTTTTATAGAATTACTTATTTTTATGTTATATTTGGGAGCTTTTTCCTCCATTGTTTAAAATGGCCATGTCATCAGCTTTTTCTGATGATTTTATACATCATGGCGAGCCAATCAATCCTGGTCAGAGGCATGTGCTCTCCAAGAACACCTGGACTCACAGGTTATTTATCAAGTCGGTGACAAGAGGAAGTGACTTTGGTGGGATATCCCCAAAGACACTCGCTCAAAATATAGCCACTGCACTGACCGGATTGATTCTTAATATAATTATGCTTAAGAATGGGTCCTTTTTGGCCCAACCCAAATCGGCCGAATCCTTGTCTAAGATATTGAACATGGGCATTTTTGCCATAGGTAACTTGATGGCGGTGGCCTACAACCCTGACAAAATGGTCACTTACCAGGGGGTCATACACTGCAGACCATTACATGACCAATCAGAAAACATTGAAAACCACGCAAATAACTTGAAAACATCATCTCCAATCCTAAAAATGGAAAGAATATCAAACCGTCAAGGTAGTCCCACCGGAGTAGTGAAAGTAACCTCTCTGGGAGCTATTCTCCCAGACTACATCTCTTACTCCGACACGGATATATCGCTCCCGGTGGAACCGTACCAGACGCCACCGCTTAGATGTTTTAAATGCCAAGGATTCGGCCATACGGCAAAATACTGTAAACATAATTTAAAATGTGCCCGTTGTGCTGGCCCCCATAACAGTAATTCAAGAAATTGCTCTACTGAAAATATATGTTGTCCAAACTGTCGGGGGGGGGGGGGGGGGGGGGACATACCTCCAGATTCAGACTGTGTCCGGCCTATTTACAGGCATCCCAAATACAGCAATTTAAGAACAACCACGGTTGTTCTTGGACACGGGCTGAGTCTGCGGTTATTGACTCTAAGAGTCAAAAAACAAATCCCCCGCCCAGACCTCTGACCAAAAATCACTGTCGACCTAACCCAGCTGCTATGTCAAATACTGTTGACATCAATCAATCTTATGGGGTTGTTTACCCTCGCCTATCGGCATAACGCTATTTGGCGAGCAGCTATTGTTCTCTCTCCAATTTTTTTTTTATTACTGGGGGTAGACTATATATGTTTTTTTTTGTTTTTTTCAATGTTTTTATTATAATATATATGACTTTTGACACTGTCTGCTTATATTTCATTGTTGCATATCCCGCTTTCTGTTTATAGGTACATTATTATATGTGGGTATATAGGTGTGTGTGTTTATAAGATATTTTGTCAAACAATTGATAAAAAAATTAATGTAAAAGAAAAAGTGCAAAAAAAAGCACTACCTAACAGACCTCCACAACGGCGCTCCTGATTGGCTGAATTTCAATCCGCTTTTCCGGTCAAGCTCGACTTTCACACACAAATCTATGGTGACAGACGACTTGACCAGATTTAGCGTCCAGCCAATCACAGGCCCCGTTGTACAGGTAACTGTTTTACCCTTTAGCCGATGTAGATGGGCAAAGGGCGAATATATATAACTATATAATATATATAAGATAACTTTTTAAAGAGAAAAATCATTTTTTGCTATTATTTAAAAGTAGAGTATTAAGATGAAAAATATAAAACAAAAAATATATAGAAAGAAAATGTGCCAAAAAAGCACTCCCAAACCCTCCTCCACAACGGTGTCCCTGATTGGCCGAATTTCAATCCGCTTTTCTGGCCAAGCTCGACTTTCACTCATAATTCTATGTTGAAGGACGAGTCGACCAGATCTAGCGTGCAGCCAATCACAGGCCCCGTTGTGGGCAAAGGGCGAACTTGTTATATAAATAATCACTAAAAAAAATGAAGAACTAAGACTGATTTTTAAAAGACAAAATACATATGAAAAATAACATAAAACAAATGCTACAGCGTAGTGGCACAGTGTGGTTAAAACATTTGGCTTAACAAATACCTCCAGCAATATGCGCACCATCCAGCAAAAACGACCCTTGAGGACCCATTAAAACTAGTGCTATATACATATATCCCACACTGTGCCAGCCCTGTAGGATAAAATATTTACATAATTTAAAAATTTATGACTTGATTGCAACACTGGTGCATATTGATGAGTGGGCTCCTTTGTCATATCTAGTCCCACCAACCAGCCGCCTGATGGATTCCGCAGCTATGCTCCCTGTACACTTGCTCATGCGAGCCCCCGACCGCGCGCGCACCCCCAACAAAAGCTGACGGGGAGGCATCGTTCGTAAATGACCCAGATATCGCCATCCCCCCGTCACGCAAATGAAGGGTGCCGCACACGCGCAGACGGGTACCCACATGTAGCAAACTCCATCCACCAGACAGCTCAGTCCGCGAGACCATTGCAACAGCACACGGAAAAAGCGTGTGCCATTGTCGACTTATGACTCGGGAGCCCATTTTATTGATGCTATATCCCATGTGGTACCGGCCAGGGCAGAAAACAGTGCAATTTCAAGGTAAAAAAATAAAAAAGACTTAGCGTAGATTTGTTTTCAATGGTTTGATGCATTGGGCTTTTTGTCCGCTCTGTCAAATTTCATTAAATAGTTAATTTATCTATGTAAAGTATAAAAAAAACAAAAAAAAACCTGTTGACATAGAATACCCCCGGCCTACTTATTCCCAAATGGTTAAGACCCCTCCCCATGTTGTAAACTCCCAGGAAAAAAAATATTTTCCCTGAAGGTTAAAAAGTAGGCAAGAAAGGGAGAACGAACATGGTTCGAATCCCGGGGTTGAAAAAAGCCCCATGTTTAATAACGGATTAATCCTGGGGCCTTTCGGGCACGCATCCCCTCAGCCCTCAATGAGTCCCTTGTCCACGGATAACAGCTGGGGCTCCTTGGCATTTAATAGCCCAGTAGACAGAGGGTCAGAGGTGGGGTGGGAAATAGTACCCCCTTAGACAGTAGCAAAGAGGGAAGTGGGGACTTTTCCCTCACGGATGTGTCCCAAATGGACTCGCCCTTGGGGTGGGGGGGGGGGGGGGGGAGTCACCATTCCCCTCACAACAGGTCACAAACACACGGGATGTGGGATGTCAGACCGAAAAATATTCAAATTCCAACTTATCCAAAGACTCTCAGACTTCTCCTTTCAAAGTTAATCTGGAATTTAGAAAAGAAATAAGAACTTTCTCCCTGGAACAGCTATCTCGGGTTATAGCCGAGGTCGCTGAAGACAGGGCTTTAAACGGCACAATCAATATAAATAGCATAAAATCAAAAGTCGTACACATATGCTCAGAAAAAACCCATTTCATTGCAATTAAAAAAACTGAGCCTTCCCCATCCCGCATCCCGATAGCACTGCCTCCAGTACAGCGGGCAGTACCCTCACCTGTTGCAACACTGGTCATAAATACAAATTGTCAAACTTTTATTAATGCACCAAAGGCTGTTGAATCTCGGCTAAAAACGCTTAACTCCCCACTCAAATTTAAGGGTGGGAAGAGGCGCTTCGGCCAGGGCTCACCAACTGTTGGTGGTGTAAAGAGACAAATCTTCCGGTTATAATTTCAATATGGACGGGAATTTAAAAATCCTTAACTTTAATGTTGGTGGGCTCTCAGCCCACAAACATACGGAAATCAAACACTTTTTAGATTCAAATAAAATTGATATACTCTGTATTCAGGAATCTAAACTCAAGAGTAATATCTTGAAAAACATTCCTGGGTACAGAGCAGAATACAAATACATAGACACGCAGAATAATTTTGGCTTTGGGGAGTTAATTACATATTTCAAAAAATGGGGCTATCATTCTAGAACTTCAAAAATTTGAAATATTTTTTGGCAAATCTCCATTCACTCTTTTTAACTTATATTCAAGGGGGTGCGACCTAGAAACTTTAGAAAATTTAGACAGGCATATCTTAAATACAGAATTTGTGTTAACTGGTGATTTCAACGCACATAACTTTATCTGGGGATCTTCAAAAAACTGACAGCCATGGACGTGCAGTCGAGGACTGGGTGACAAAGCACGGACTCGTACTGCATAACGATGGCTCGTCCACCAGGGTTGATCTAGGCCGTGGATGCTTCACGTGCATAGATTTAACTATCACAAGTCCGAAACTTGCCAGCGAACTAGGCTGGCAAGTTATTGACGACAATTGGGGTTCAGATCATTTCCCAATCTTAATATCAATGACAAGATCAAATGAAAATCCCAAAAACGCAGAAGATAGGTTCAAGTTCGAAAAAGCAGATTGGGAAATGTACAAAACTAAAAGTGGAGAGATCTCCCTTACAGAAGTCTATCATCCAAACATTAACTTATTCAATAAATCCATTACAGAAAAATTCCTGTCCATAGCTAGAGACTCAATCCCAGTCGGTAAACCATGTAAAAAAAATAAAAAAAAATGTACCGTGGTGGAACGAATTCTGTGAAAAGGCAGTCAAGGAGAGAAAGCATGCAATTTATACTTTAAAAAAATCGCCTAGTGAAGTCAATCTGGTCAAATTGAAAGAAGCAACTGCCCACTGCAAAAAGGTCATTTTAGAAAATAAATCACAAAACTGGGCTGAATTCTGCGAATCCTGCATAGTAAACCCCAAAAATTCCAGGGATTTTTGGAATAAGATTCGCAGAATTAAAGGAACCTCATTTACACCAATCCCTGTATTAAACAACACAGCAGGAATTTCGATTACCCCCCTTGACAAGGCAAATTCCCTTGTCACCCACTACGCAAAAGTAGCTAGTGATGAAAACCTAGACCCATCCGTTTTGGCCCATCAAAAACAATTTGAACAAGATCACCAAGAGTTAGTTTAGTTTAAACTTATTTATTTTACATCGATTGCGAAACAAGCCTTGGGCTTAGATTAATCACGCTCGATGTCTGCTTCCTGGAGACTTCACCAGTACTCGCGCCGTTTGTGTGGAAAAATCCCAAAGTCAGGACCCGCTCATCACGGGACTCGAACCAGGGACCTTTGATACGAGAGGCCGACGCTCTACCTCTGCACCACTGTCTTCATAGACATCTGGCTTCAGAAAGTGCGGCTTCAACATGATGTACTCAAATCTAAAAATAGAGGGCACCATGTTCTAGCGATTTTTCTGGACCTAGAGGCCGCTTTCGATCTGGCTTGGCACTCAGGCATTCTATATAAATTAAAAAAACACGGAATCACGGGGCGATGCTTTAAGTATATACGGGCCTTTTTGTTGGACAGGAAAATCACAGTTAAAGTCGAGGGTACCCTCTCAGATACGCAAACTCTGAAGAGAGGTACGCCCCATGGCGCCATAATTTCCCCTCTACTCTTCTCGCTATTAATTAATGATTTCCCTGATGTATCTGAGGGGTCAGGGATGGTTATCAGCCAATTTGCCGACGACTCAGGCAGTTGGCTCTGTGGAGGCAATATTCAATACCTACAAAGAAAGGCACAGATAGGACTTGACTCCATTTGGCGCTGGTCCCAAGAGTGGGGCTTCAAAATTAGTCAGGCTAAAACAGTAGGGATATTATTTGGTCATCAAAATTCTCACCAAGTGGACGTATCATTAGGAAATACAAAAATACAATTTAAAAAAACTGTAAATTTTTTGGGCATGACTCTTGATGAGAGGTTTACTTTACAGTCACATATAAATGAACTGGTCACCAAATGCCAACAGGACTTGAATCTAATGAGAATGCTGAAGGGCACACAATTTGGTTCTGATAAAAATTCGCTCCTCCTTCTCTACAAGTCCTTAATACGTCCAAAGCTAGACTATGGTGCCGAAGTCTATGCTTGTGCAGCAAAAACAAATTTAAATCGATTAAGTACTATCCAACATAAGGCCTTAGTTATAGCTCTGAGAGCTCTACCCAACACTCCACTAGATATACTTGAACAAGAAGCGGGGATTGAGCCTCTAAATTTACGCCGTGAAGAACAATCCCTAAAGTACCTGGCTAGGGTAAAGAGTAGACCTTGCAACCCGGTGAATGCAATCATAGGAGCCGATTTCTTCGTCAAAGCTAGATACAAAAAAGCCAAACTCCCATTTGGAGCCCAGGTTCAACAGCTTGCCGAGGAATATCGGATCCATGAGTGCAATGTAGCGGACCTTAGACCCCGTCTAGAGTCGCCCTGGATGCTAGCTCCCCTTGTAGTCGACATGTCCATAAGTTTATTTAGAAATCACAAATGACCATATCTCCTCAAATTACTCGAACTGATCGCAATCCAATATGCTCTTAACTGGACTCTCGTCAACCGACCACAAAATGTTACTATTTTATCAGACTCTCTATCCGCACTCCAATCAATCAATCTAAGAAACAGCAACTCTAGGCCTGATCTTATAGAAAATATCATCTCCCTTCATGATCAGTGCTATGTCAATGACATACAAGTCAAATTAATGTGGTGTCCAGCTCATGTCGACGTACAGGGAAATGAGCTAGCAGATAGGGCGGCAAAGGACGGACTGAGTTGCTCTGTAGTTGATACTATACCCCTGGCAAAAACTGAAATTTACTCCATAATTAGGAGCTGCAAAAATGGAGTAAAGGGCTGGCAGATTCTACACATAGCCAGCCTATCCCATCAGAAGGAGCCAGTCTTAGTAGGCCACACAAATACTCAACCTGTAAAAAGGTGGATAAGTGCGTGACTAGGCTGAGACTGGGTTACAATCTGCTGCCGGGGAGTATGGGACGATTCATATTGGGAAAACCAAAAGCATGTCCCAAATGTGTCGTCCCGGATACTACAGAGCATTTTCTGTTGCATTGTGGTGTTCATAGGGAAGCAAGAAAAAGGCTCTCCGATGTCATACTGAGGTCTGACGGTCAAATGGACATATATACTTTACTTTTTCCTTCCAAGGCCCTCCGGACTTCTACGTTTATGGCATTGGAAGCTACATTTTGGATTGTCAGATGACAGACAAGATATAGGTGTCATCTGCATATCAATTTCTAGTCGATTTTTATTCTTCCGAATTCAGTGCAATCTTTTCAATTTATTTACTTCCTTTTCCCTAATGTCTGCCTTTTTGGGGTGCGTTCCATCGCGTCCGCGCCCTTAAATATTTAAGGTTTGACATAACTAGTGATTGACCTATATCGGTTAAATCATGACCTTTCTTAATTATTGACCTACATCTCTTAATTATCCAAGACTGGGGCTTTAGATCACGTCCGCATTCTGTCTCATCTTATCATTTTTTCACTTTGATTATATTAATATTTTTTGTTTCAAAGGGATACTATATACATACCCTTATATCATTTTTACTGACTTACACATATATTTTAACTAACTAAATAAATAAGACAGAGCGGTCAAAAAGTCCAACGCATAAAACCTTTGAAAACATGAAATGGATCCCATATGTAGGTTTTCTTTCAAGTCTTTATATATTTTACCTTGAGATTGCACTGTTTTCTGCCCTGGTCGGTACTAAAGGGGATATAATAACAAATAAATGGGCTCACACACCTATATACCCACATACAATAATGTACCTATAAACAGAAAGCGGGATATGCAACAATGAAATATAAGCAGACAGTGTCAAAAGTCATATATATTATAATAAAAACATTGAAAAAAAAAAAAAAAAACATATATAGTCTACCCCCAGTAATAAAAAAAAATTGGAGAGAGAACAATAGCTGCTCGCCAAATGGCTTTATGCCGATAGGCGAGGGTAAACAACCCCATAAGATTGATTGATTATAAATGGGCTCCCGAGTCATAAGTTGACAATGGCATACGCTTTTTCCGTGTGCTGTTGCGATGGTCCCACGGACTTGGCTGTCTGGGGGAGGTTGTCAGTGAAGGCTTGCTGCATGCGAGTCCCCGTCTGCGCGGGTGCGGCGCCCTTCATTGCGTGACGGGGGGATGGCGATATCTGGGTCATATACGAAAGATGTCCTCCCCGTCAGCTTGTGTTGGGGGTGTGGTCGGGGCCTCGCGTGAGCAAGCGTGCAGGGGGGCATAGCTGCGAAATATCTCGGACGGTTGGCTTGTGGGACTTATTATGATAAGGGAGCCCATACATCAATATGCTCCAGTGTTGCAACTACGCCACAAAGTTTTATACAATGTTAATATTTTTATCCTGCAGGGCTGGCACAGTGTGGGATATAGTGTGGCGCCGTTGTGGAGGAAGGTTAGGGAGTGCTTTCTATTTACTTTTTATTTTTTCCTATCTTAAAGTTTTCGTATTAAATAATAATTTCTCTTTAAAAAGATATGTTTGTTTTTAATAATACATAGTGTTTTATCACTCTTATGAGAAAATAATATATATATATGTTCGCCCTTTACTAATCTACATCGGCTAAAGGGTATAACAGTTACCTGTACAACGGGGCCTGTGATTGGCTGGACGTTAAATCTGGCCAAGATGATGATGATTTATGGCGTTGTTTACCCTCGCTTGGCAATAATGCCATTTGGCGAGCAGCTATCCTTTATCTCAATATTTAATTTGATTTCAATTAGCAGACAGACTATTTTTTTTTTTTGCAGAATATTCTTATATTTATTGTGTCTCTATTATTGGGTAATCTGGCCAAGCCGTCTTTCACCATATATTTATGTGTGATGGTCGAGCTTGGCCGGAAAAGCGGATTGAAATTCGGCCAATCAGGGGCGCCGTTGTAGAGGTCTGTTAGGCAGTGCTTTTTTGCACTTTTTCATTTTACCTTTAGTTTTATCTATTGTTTGACAAAATATTTTAACTACACACACACTTATATACACACATATAATAATATAAATATAAACAGAAAGCGGGATATGCAACAATGAAAAATAAACAAAGAATATCAAAAGTCAAATATATATCATGATAAAAATATTGAAAAAATCCAAATATAGTCTACCCCCATAAATAAAAAATAATTGGAGAGAGAACAATAGCTGCTCGCCAAATGGCTTAATGCCGATAGGCGAGGGTAAACAACCACATATGATGATGATCCAGCGTCCAGATTTGACGGGGGGATGGCGATATCTGGGTCATTTACGAAAGATGTCCTCCCCGTCAGCTCTTGTTGGGGGCGCGCGCGCGGTCGGCGGCTCGCATGAGTAAGTATGCAGGGGGGCATAGCTGCGAAATCCCTCGGGCGGCTGGCTTGTGGGACTTATTATGATAAGGTAGCCCATACACCAATATGCGCCAGTGTTGCAACGAAGCTATACCTTTTTAAACCATGTTATTATATTATCCTGCAGGACAGGCACAGTGTGGGATATATGTATATAGCACTAGTTTTTATGGTTCAAGGAGGGCTGTTTTTGCTGGATGGTCTTTCTTATGCATAAATGTTTTAACCACACTGTGCCAATACACTGTAGAAATTGTTTTATCGTTTTATATACATTTTTTTGTCTTTTAAAAATCACTCTTAATTGTTTCATTTTCAAGTCAGTGACTATATTCACTATTTAGATTACCAGTTCGCCCAAATACCTTTACAACGGGACCAGTGATTGGCTGGACGCTAGGTCCGGTCGACTCGTCTTTTAACATGGAATTTTTCTTCTTCATATGGGGTTGTTTACCCTCGCCTATCGGCATCATCATACCGACTTCCGGTCAAAACAAACAGCAGATGAGACGTCCATCTTGCCGATCATCAAAACATTTCATAGAAAACCAGGTTTACCCTCCCTGTCGATTAGTCATTGTTTCCTCTCTCCAATTAAGGTGTCTTCTGCATATCCCGCTTTCTGTAATTTGTTTTTGTTCATTGATGTGTATATTGTCCAGGTTCCAGCCCGATCCAAGTGAGCACAGTTTGCGTGTACCCCACCCACCCGTCACCGGCAGTGCGATTCAACCTCAATTGTCAAACTGGGAGTCAACAACTCAAATTGTCAGAGATTGTCACCAGTGTCAACCTTTCCATTGTCTGCACTGTTTGGGGACGTTTGCTGGGAGAGGAATAGGCAAGCTCTGGCCTGTGATTTACACATCATCAACAACTACATAGATTCTGCAAATTTCGCACACATGCATCCAACCTGCACAACACACATCATTTTTCAGTTTATCTACAGTTTATCCACAGTTGTAATTATCTTAATTTCATGATTAACCTTTTATAATTTATAGTTTACTGCAAATTAAAGCTGTTTCTGTGTTGTTTTCCTTTTTTATGACATTTAGTTTTAGGACAGTATTCTTTCACTGAAGGTCAAACTCCAAGAGTGGAGGCCCAGTGTTTGAGCTGTTATTAGACGCTTTCGTCATCTTATATTGTTATTTATTTTTGGAGCCTTTTTCCTCCAAGATCTTAAACATGCCATCAGCTTTTTCTGATGATTTTTCTAATCATGGAGAACCAATCAATCCAGGTCAGAGACACTTGCTCTCCAAGAATACCTGGACCCATAGATTGTTCATCAAATCTATCACAAGAGGGAGTGACTTTGGGGGGGTATCCCCAAAGACACTCGCTCAAAACATAGCGAGTGCTCTGACCGGATTGATTCTTAACATAATTATGTTAAAGAATGGGTCTTTTTTAGCCCAACCAAAATCGGCCGAATCCTTGGCTAAGATCCTCAACATGGGAGTCTTTGCTATAGGCAATATCAGAGCGGTGGCCTACAACCCTGATAAAATGGTCACTTGCCAAGGCGTCGTTCATTGCAGACCACTAAAAGATCATAATGAAAACATTGAATATCAAGGAAACACATTGAAAACATCAACTCCCATACTAAAAATGGAGAGAATAAAAAATCGTCAGGGTAGTCCCACCGGAGTAGTGAAAATTACCTTTCTGGGAGCGATTCTCCCAGAATACGTATCATTTTCCGACACGGACATATCGCTCCCGGTGGAACCATACCAGACTCCACCGCTCAGATGCTTCAAATGCCAAGGGTTCGGCCATACATCAAAACATTGTAAAAATATGAATAGGTGTGCCCGTTGTGCTGGATCACATAATAGCAGCACAAACACGTGCTCAGCCAATACTCTATGCTGTCCAAACTGTCAGGGGGGGCATACCTCCAGATTCAGACTGTGTCCAGCCTATCTTCATGCCTCAATAGTGCAACACTATAAGAACACTCATGGTTGTTCTTGGACACGGGCTGAGTCTGCAGTTACTGACTCTAAGAGTCAGAAAAAACATCCTCCGCCCAGGCCTCTGACCCAGAAACAACATTCAGTTGTCAAGACAACACCAAATTCTCACTCGGAATACGCCCGGCCTACTTATTCTCAAATGGTTAAGACCCCTCCCCACGTACCTAACTCCCATGAATCAACAAATTTGCCAAGAAGGTTAATAAGTAGGCAAGAAAGGGAGATAGAACATGGTTCGAATCCCGGCATTGAAAATAGCCCCGGGGGTCAACATGGGGAAATTCTGGATACCCTCGGGAATCCATCCCCCCAGCCTTCAATGAGCCCCTTGTCTACAAGGAACAGCTGGTGCTCCTCTTCCTTATTTGACAGCCCCACCAACAAAGGGTCAGAGGTTGGGGTAGGGTCTAGTACCCCTTTTGACAGCAGCAGGGAGGGAAGTGGAGACTTTTCGCTCACTGATGTGTCCCAGATGGACATGTCCTTGAGGGAAGATACCCCACCCCTCCACAGCATAGACCTACAACACGGGATATGGGATGCCAGACAGAGATATCTGATCCGTTTTCAAAGTCCCTTGAGTCGAAAACAGCACAAACCTCCCCTTTCAAAGTTCAAATCGAATTCAACAAAGAGATCAGAACGTTTACCCTTGAACAGCTGTCTCGGGCTATAGCCGAGGTGGCTGAAGAAAGGGCCCAAAATGGAGATATAAACATGAACAGCATTAAGTCAAAAGTCATCAATATATGCTCGGACAAAAACCTATATATAGCAACAAAAAAGTCCGAGCCATCTCCATCCCGTATCCCTGTTGCATTCCCCCCAGTACAGCGGGCGGTAGCGCCCTCACCGGTTGTGGCACTGACTAAAAATCGAAAAACTCTTACTTCTCATAGCGCCCAAAAGGGTGCGGAGTCCCGGCTAAAGACTCTAAGCTCCCCACTCAAATTTAAGGGCGGGCAGATGCGCTATAGCCGGTGCTCCGCAGCCGCTGGCGGCGGTGTAAAGAGACAAATTTTCCAATGTTAATTTCAATATGGACAGGAATTTAAAAATCCTTAACCTCAATGTTGGTGGGCTCTCAGCCCACAAACATACAGAAATCAAACACTTCTTGGACTCAAACCAAATCGATATACTCTGTATTCAGGAATCTAAACTCAAGAGAAATACATTGAAAAATATCCCTGGATACAGAGCAGAGTATACATATATTGACACTCAAAATAGGATAGGCTTTGGGGGATTAATAACATATTTCAAAAACGGGGTCAATTACAGAAACATCGCAATAGACAATGTAAGGGATCAAAACGGGGCTATCATTCTAGAACTTCAAAAATTTGAAATATTTTTTGGCAAATCTCCATTCACTCTTTTTAACTTATATTCAAAGGGGTGCGACCTAGAAAGTTTAGAACATTTAGAAAAGCATATCTTAAATACGGAATTTGTGTTAACTGGTGATTTCAACGCACATAATTTTATCTGGGTTTTCTTCAAAAACTGACAGCCATGGTCGTGCAGTCGAGACCTGGGTGACAAAGCACGGTCTCGTGCTGCACAATGATGGCTCGTCCACCAGGGTTGATCTAGGCCGTGGGTACCTCACGTGCATAGATCTAACTATCACAAGTCCGAAACTTGCCAGCGAACTAGGCTGGCAAGTTATTGACGACAATTTGGGTTCAGACCATTTCCCAATCTTAATATCAATGTCAAGATCCAATCAAAATTGCAGAAGATAAGTTTAAATTTGAAAAAGCAGATTGGGAAATATACAAAACTAAAAGTGGAGAGATCTCCCTTACAGACGTCTATCATCCAAACATAAATATATTTAACAAATCAATTACGGATAAATTCCTGTCCATAGCTAGAGACTCGATCCCAGTTTGTAAACCATGTAAACATAATCAAAAAAATGTACCGTGGTGGAACGAATTTTGTGAAAAGGCAGTCAAGGAGAGAAAGCTTGCAATTTATACTTTAAAAAAATCGCCTAGTGAAGTCAATCTGGTCAAACTGAAAGAAGCAACAGCCCACTGCAAAAAGGTCATTCTAGAAAACAAAACTAAAAACTGGGCTGAATTCTGCGAATCCTGCATAGTAAACCCCAAAAATTCCAAAGTTTTTTGGAATAAGATTCGCAGAATTAAAGGGACGTCATTTACACCGGTCCCTATATTACATAACACTGCAGGAATTTCGATTACCCCCCTTGACAAGGCAAATTCCCTTGTCTCCCACTACGCAAAAGTAGCTAGTGATGAAAACGTAGAACCATCTGTTTTGGCCCATCAAAAACAATTTGAACAAGACCAACAGGAGTTCATATACTCTCCTCTTTTGGAAAATGAAAATCTAACCCTTAATACCGACTTCACTCTTCAAGAACTAAAAGACTGTATTAGTAGTAGAAAGAATTCCGCCGCGGGGCTAGACAAAATTGCGTACCCTATGTTTAAGCACATGTCCGAGTCCGCACTAAAAATATGGTTAACTTTTTTCAATAAGGTATGGAGTGGGGGTGAATTCCCAGAGGATTGGAAGCTAGCCTGCGTGATTCCTCTGCACAAAAAAGGGAAAGATAAAAATGATCCCAAATCATATAGACCGATAAGCCTGACATCTCACCCTGGGAAATTGCTAGAGGGGATGGTCAAGGCACGCTTGGAACGACTTTTAGAATCTAAAAATATAATAAATCCCCTTCAGTCTGGCTTCAGAAAGGGACGTAGCACGCTCGATCACCTCGTGCGGCTTCAACATGATGTGCTCAAATCTAAAAATAGAGGGCATCATGTTCTAGCGATCTTTCTTGACCTAGAGGCCGCTTTCGATCTGGCTTGGCACTCAGGCATTCTATACAAACTTAAAAAACATGGAATCACGGGGCGATGCTTCAACTATATACGGGCCTTTTTGTTGGACAGGAAAATCACAGTTAAAGTAGATGGTACTCTCTCGGATACTCAAACTCTGACGAGAGGTACGCCCCAGGGCGCCATAATTTCCCCTCTTCTCTTTTCTCTCTTAATAAATGATTTCCCTGACGTATCTGAGGGGTCAGGGTTGGTTATTAGCCAATTTGCCGACGACTCAGGCAGTTGGCTCTGTGGAGGCAATATGCAATATTTACAAAAAAAGGCACAGATAGGACTTGACTCCATTTGGCGCTGGTCTCAAGAATGGGGCTTCAAAATCAGTAAGACAAAAACAGTAGGAGTATTATTTGGGCATGCAAACTCGCACCAAGTGGACGTATCCCTAGGAAACACAAAAATAAAATTTGAAAAAACTGTAAAATTTTTGGGCATGACTCTTGATGAGAGGTTTACTTTACAGTCACACATAAATGAACTGGTCACCAAATGCCAACAGGACTTGAATCTAATGAGAATGCTGAGGGCACAAATTTCGGATCTGATAAAAAGTCGCTCCTCCTTCTTTACAAGTCCTTAATACGTCCAAAGCTAGACTATGGTGCCTTAGTCTATGCTTGTGCATCAAAAACTAATTTACATCGATTAAGTACTGTCCAACACAGGGCGCTTGCCATAGCTCTGAGAGCGCTCCCTACCACTCCATTAAATGTGCTTGAACAGGAAGCTGGGATCGAGCCTCTAGAATTAAGACGAGAAGAACAATCATTGAAATACCTGGCTAGGGTTAAGAGTAGACCTTGCAACCCTGTGAATGCTATCATTGGAGCCGATTTCTTCGTCAAGGCCAAATACAAAAAAGCCAAACTCCCATTTGGAGCAGAGGTTCAACGGCTTGCCGAGGAGTATCGGATCCGACCACACAATGTTGCTATTCTATCGGACTCACTCTCTGCCCTGCAATCTATTAATTTAAGAAAAAGTAACTCTAGGCCTGATCTTTTTTGTAAATATTGCATATTGCCTCCACAGAGCCAACTGCCTGAGTCGTCGGCAAATTGGCTAATAACCAACCCTGTCCCCTCAGATACGTCAGGGAAATCATTTATTAAGAGAGAAAAGAGAAGAGGGGAAATTATGGCGCCCTGGGGCGTACCTCTCGTCAGAGTTTGAGTATCCGAGAGAGTACCATCTACTTTAACTGTGATTTTCCTGTCCAACAAAAAGGCCCGTATATAGTTGAAGCATCGCCCCGTGATTCCATGTTTTTTAAGTTTGTATAGAATGCCTGAGTGCCAAGCCAGATCGAAAGCGGCCTCTAGGTCAAAAAAGATCGCTAGAACATGATGCCCTCTATTTTTAGATTTGAGCACATCATGTTGAAGCCGCACGAGGTGATCGAGCGTGCTACGTCCCTTTCTGAAGCCAGACTGAAGGGGATTTATTATATTTTTAGATTCTAAAAGTCGTTCCAAGCGTGCCTTGACCATCCCCTCTAGCAATTTCCCAGGGTGAGATGTCAGGCTTATCGGTCTATATGATTTGGGATCATTTTTATCTTTCCCTTTTTTGTGCAGAGGAATCACGCAGGCTAGCTTCCAATCCTCTGGGAATTCACCCCCACTCCATACCTTATTGAAAAAAGTTAACCATATTTTTAGTGCGGACTCGGACATGTGCTTAAACATAGGGTACGCAATTTTGTCTAGCCCCGCGGCGGAATTCTTTCTACTACTAATACAGTCTTTTAGTTCTTGAAGAGTGAAGTCGGTATTAAGGGTTAGATTTTCATTTTCCAAAAGAGGAGAGTATATGAACTCCTGTTGGTCTTGTTCAAATTGTTTTTGATGGGCCAAAACAGATGGTTCTACGTTTTCATCACTAGCTACTTTTGCGTAGTGGGAGACAAGGGAATTTGCCTTGTCAAGGGGGGTAATCGAAATTCCTGTAGTGTTATGTAATATAGGGACCGGTGTAAATGACGTCCCTTTAATTCTGCGAATCTTATTCCAAAAAACTTTGGAATTTTTGGGGTTTACTATGCAGGATTCGCAGAATTCAGCCCAGTTTTTAGTTTTGTTTTCTAGAATGACCTTTTTGCAGTGGGCTGTTGCTTCTTTCAGTTTGACCAGATTGACTTCACGCGATCTAAAGCCCCAGTCTTGGGTAATTTAGAGATGTAGGTCAGTAATTAAGAAAGTGGGTCATACTTCAACCAATGTAGGTCAAGGACGATAAGTCAATCCTTAAATATTTAAGGGCGCGGACGCGATGGAACGCACCCCCAAACAGACAAACATTGGCGAAAAGGAAGTAAAGTAAATTTCAAGATTGCACTGAATTCGGAAAAATAAAAAACGACTAGAAAATGATATGCAGATGACACCTATATCTTGTCTGTCATCTGACAATCCAGGATATAGCTCTCCAATGCCATAAACGTAGAAGTCCGGAGGGCCTTGGAAGGAAAAAGTAAAGTACATATATCCATTTGACCGCCAGACCTCAGTATGACATCGGAGAGCCTTTTTCTTGCTTCCCCGTGAACACCACAATGCAACAGGAAATGCTCTGTAGTATCCGGGACGACACATTTGGGACATGCTTTTGGTTTTCCCAATATGAATCGTCCCATACTCCCCGGCAGCAGATTGTAACCCAGTCTCAGCCTAGTCACACATTTATCCACCTTTTTACAGGTTGAGTATCTGTGTGGCCCGCTAAGACTGGCTCCCTCTGATGGGATGGGCTGGCTATGTGTAGAATCTGCCAGCCCTTTACTCCATTTTTGTTTTTTAACGCTCCTAATGATGGAGTAAATTTCAGATTTTGCCAGGGGTATAATATCAACTACAGAGCAACTCAGTCCGTCCTTTGCCGCCCTATCTGCTAGCTCATTTCCCTTTACGTCGACATGAGCTGGACACCACATTAATTTGACTTGTATGTCATTGACATAGCACTGATCATGAAGGGAGATGATATTTTCTATAAGATCAGGCCTAGAGTTGCTGTTTCTTAGGTTAATTGATTGGAGTGCGGATAGAGAGTCTGATAAAACAGCAACTTTTTGTGGTCGGTTGACGAGAGTCCAGTTAAGAGCATATTGGATTGCGATCAGTTCGGCAGCATAGATAGATAACTTATTTCTGAGCCTTTTTTTGATGGTAACGTTTTTTGATGGTATAACCATTGCTGCCGCAACTGTCTGATTCGTATCTTTACTACCGTCTGTATAGATTTTTAAGTGCTCAGAGTAATTTGAGGAGATATGATCATTTGTGATTTCTAAAATTGTTGGTGGATGATCATTCTTGTTAAACCTCAAACTTAGGGACATGTCGACTACAGGGAGAGCTAGCATCCAGGGCGACTCTAGACGGGGTCTAAGGTCCGCTACATTGCACTCATGGACCCGATATTCCTCGGCAAGCTGTTGAACCTGGGCTCCAAATGGGAGTTTGGCTTTTTTATATCTAGCTTTGACGAAGAAATCGGCTCCTATGATTGCATTCACCGGGTTGCAAGGTCTACTTTTAACCCTAGCCAGGTACTTTAGGGATTGTTCTTCACGGCGTAAATTTAGAGGCTCAATCCCCGCTTCTTGTTCAAGTATATCTAATGGAGTGTTGGGTAGAGCTCTCAGAGCTATAACTAAGGCCTTATGTTGGACAGTACTTAATCGGTTTAAATTTGTTTTTGCTGCACAAGCATAGACTTCGGCACCATAGTCTAGCTTTGGACGTATTAAGGACTTGTAGAGAAGGAGGAGCGAATTTTTATCAGAACCAAATTTTGTGCCCTTCAGCATTCTCATTAGATTCAAGTCCTGTTGGCATTTGGTGACCAGTTCATTTATATGTGACTGTAAAGTAAACCTCTCATCAAGAGTCATGCCCAAAAATTTTACAGTTTTTTTAAATTGTATTTTTGTGTTTCCTAATGATACGTCCACTTGGTGCGAATTTTTATGACCAAATAATATCCCTACTGTTTTTGCCTGGCTAATTTTGAACAACACAAAAATAGCTTTAATTTACAGTAAAGTATAAAAAGAACAAATTGTAAAGGTTAGGTAAGATTCTATGAAGAACAACAAGTAAAGATAAACTGTAAAATGGTGTGTGATGTGCAGGTTGGATGCTTGAATGCGGTTCTTGCAGAATTCATGAAATTGACAATGATGTGTAGATCTCAGGTCGCAGCTTGCCTATTCCTCTCCCAGCCAAACCACCAAACAGTACCGACAAAAGAGAAAGGTTGATACTGGGGACAATCCTGACAATTTGAGTTGTCTCCCAGTTGACAATTTAGGTTGACTGGAGCTGCCGGTGATGGGTGGGTGGGGTACACGCAAACTGTGATGAGCTTGGATCGGTCTGCAGCCTGGATACTATACACATACAATGAACAAAAACACGGATTACAGGTAGCGGGATATGCAATAGACACCTTAATTGGAGAGAGGAGATAATAGTTACTCGACATAGTGAGGTCTTTCTTCTTATGTGGTTGTTTACCCTCGCCTATCGGCATAAAGCCATTTGGCGAGCAGCTATTATTCTCTCTCCATTTTTTTTTTATTAATGGGGGTAGACTATATTTTTTTTTTTTTCAATGTTTTTATTATAATATATTTGACTTTTGACACTGACTGCTTATATTTCATTGTTGCATATCCCGCTTTCTGTTTATAGGTTCATTATTGTATGTGGGTATATAGGTGTGTGTGTTTATAAGATATTATTTTAAACAATTGATAAGAAAATAAATGTAAAAGAAAAAGTGCAAAAAAAAGCACTACCTAACAGACCTCCACAACGGCGCCCCTGATTGGCCGAATTTCAATCCGCTTTTCCGGTCAAGCTCGACTTTCACACACAAATATATGGTGAAAGGCGACTTGACCAGATTTAGCGTCCAGCCAATCACAGGCCCCGTTGTGCAGGTAACTGTTTTACCCTTTAGCCGATGTAGATGGGCAAAGGGCGAATATATATATATTTTTTTAAAATTACACAAAAGGATAAAAAAAAATTTAAAGGGAAAAATAATTTTGTTACTATTATTTAGAACTAGAGTTTTTTAATGAAAAATATAAAACAAAAAATATGTAGAAAAACAAAAATATGTGCCAAAAAGGCACTCCCGAACCCTCCTCCACAACGGCGCCCCCGATTGGCCGAATTTCAATCCGCTTTTCTGGTCAAGCTCGTCTTTCACTCTTAATTCTATGTTAAAAGACGAGTCGACCAGATCCAGCGTCCAGCCAATCACAGGCCCCGTTGTGAAGGTATTTGGATTACCCTTAACCCCATGTAAACGGGTTAAGGGCGAACTGGTTGTGTAAATAGTCACTGACTTAAAAATGAAAGAATAGCAATTTGACTTATAAAAGACAAATAACCTATAGGAATAATATAAAACAACTTCTACAGTGTGTTGGCACAGTGTGGTTAAAACATTGATGTTTAAAAAATACATCCAATACTATGCACGCCATCCAGCAAAAACGGCCCTTTAGAGACCATAAAAACTAGCGATATATACATATATACAACACTGTGCCAGCCCTGCAGGATAAAATATTTACATTGTATAAAATTTTGTGGCGTAGTTGCAACACTGGAGTATATTGATATATGGGCTCCCTTATCATAATAAGTCCCACAAGCCAACCACCTGAGAGATTTTGCAGCTATGCCCCCCTGCACGCTTGCACACGCGAGGCCCCGTCCACACCCCCAACACAAGCTGACGGGGAGGACATCTTTCGTATATGACCCAGATATCGCCATCCCCCCGTCACGCAATGAAGGGCGCCGCACCCGCGCAGACGGGGACTCGCATGCCGCAAGCCTTCACTGACAACCTCCCCCAGACAGCCAAGTCTGTGGGACCATCGCTACAGCACACGGAAAAAGCGTATGCCATTTTCAACTTATGACTCGGGAGCCCATTTTTTTGTTATGTTATCCCCTTTAGTACCGACCAGGGCAGAAAACAGTGCAATTTCAAGGTAAAAAATATATAAAGGCTTGAAAGAAAAACCTACATATGCGATCCATTTCATGTTTTCAAAGGTTTTATGCATTGGACTTTTTGGCCGCTCTGTCTTATCTATTTAGTTATTTAAAATATATATGTAAGGCAGTAAAAATGATATAAGGGTATGTAAATGGTAACCCTTTGAAACAAAAATATTGATGTAATCAGAGTGAAAAAAGGATAAGATGAGACAGAATGCGGCCGTGATCTACTTTACTGTTCATCATCATCATATTGGGTTTATTTACCCTCGCCTTTCGGCATAAAGCCATTTGGCGAGCTGCCATCGTTATCTCCTTTCAACATTTTTATAGGGACTATTTTTTTTAGGATTTCTCTAATTTTCTATTATTTACTTCTATTTCCGACTTTCGATATTTATTTTCCAATTGCTTATCATTTCTCCCGTTTTCTGTTTTAATAATTGTACATAAGACTAATGTTTAAAAATATTGTTTCATAAAAATAACTGTATGTATATCAATAGCTTTCCTCGAAAGATTAATAAGTGTATGTCGCTATATTTATATAGAAAATATTTTGTTTGAAAATGAATGGTCCAACAATGGTTTGATAGGGGGCCTCTGATTGGCTCACTTTCAATCCGTTTTTTTGGTCAAGCTCGCCTCCACCCTCTCAATCAAGCTCGATTGAAAGGAAAAATACTTTACTGTTTCCGTCCAGGGCCCTATTTAGGCTTTATTTTTTTTACACCCTTTGCCCTTTTTAAAGCGGCTAAAGGGTAAACAGCTACCTGTACAACGGGGCCTGAGATTGGCTGGACGCTAAACCTGGCCAACTCGTCATTGTTCTTCTTCTTCATATGGTTTTATTTACCCTCGCCTATCGGCATAAAGCCATTTGGCGAGCAGCCATTGTTTTATCTCTCCAATTTTTTTTTTTATTAAAGGGGTTGACTATATTTTAAATTTTCTATTATCGCTTTTGACTATATTTTCGTTTTCTATAAGTACATATCCAGCTTTCTGTTTATAGTATAGTGTTGTATGTGTGTATATAAGTGTATGTGAGTAAAACTATATTTATTTATTTGGTTACTAAAAATATAAAAGCAATTTTTGTAAAAAACGCAATTAATAATATTGTGCAAAAAAAGCACTACCCAACAGTCCTCCACAACGGAGCCCCTGATTGGCCGAATCTCAATCCGCTTTTACGGCCAAGCTCGACATTTACACATAAATCTATGGTCAATGACGAGTTGGCCAGGTTTAGCGTCCAGCCAATCACAGGCCCCGTTGTACAGGTAGCTGTTTACCCTTTAGCCGCTTTAAAAAGGGCAAAGGGTGTAAAAAAATAAAGCCTAAATAGATGTGTTTTAAAATTCCCAATAAATTGGGAACTATATATTGAATAAAACAATTATTGAAATGAAAAACATAATATAAGAAGGTTAAGATGAAGAAAAAATATAAAATAAAAATTTGTAAGAAAAATCGAAAAGAAAAAGACAGCGTACCACACGGGAACCTGTCGATGTTTTTACAGCAGCGTTTTGCACAGTGTGGTTTAAAAAACATATTAATAAAATGACAATCTAATGTAAGTCTGGGTGCTGGGCTTCCAGCATCCTAAACAACTTCCGGCAAAAACGGCCCTCTCAGATAACCATAAAATGTCGACTACAGGGGGGGCCAGCATCCAGGGCGACTCTAGACGGGGGTCTAAGGTCCGCTACATTGTAATCATGGATCCGATACTCCTCGGCAAGCCGTTGAACCTCTGCTCCAAATGGGAGTTTGGCTTTTTTGTATTTGGCCTTGACGAAGAAATCGGCTCCAATGATAGCATTCACAGGGTTGCAAGGTCTACTCTTAACCCTAGCCAGGTATTTCAATGATTGTTCTTCTCGTCTTAATTCTAAAGGCTCGATCCCAGCTTCTTGTTCAAGCACATTTAATGGAGTGGTAGGGAGCGCTCTCAGAGCTATGGCAAGCGCCCTGTGTTGGACAGTACTTAATCGATGTAAATTAGTTTTTGATGCACAAGCATAGACTAAGGCACCATAGTCTAGCTTTGGACGTATTAAGGACTTGTAAAGAAGGAGGAGCGACTTTTTATCAGATCCGAAATTTGTGCCCCTCAGCATTCTCATTAGATTCAAGTCCTGTTGGCATTTGGTGACCAGTTCATTTATGTGTGACTGTAAAGTAAACCTCTCATCAAGAGTCATGCCCAAAAATTTTACAGTTTTTTCAAATTTTATTTTTGTGTTTCCTAGGGATACGTCCACTTGGTGCGAGTTTGCATGCCCAAATAATACTCCTACTGTTTTTGTCTTACTGATTTTGAAGCCCCATTCTTGAGACCAGCGCCAAATGGAGTCAAGTCCTATCTGTGCCTTTTTTTGTAAATATTGCATATTGCCTCCACAGAGCCAACTGCCTGAGTCGTCGGCAAATTGGCTAATAACCAACCCTGACCCCTCAGATACGTCAGGGAAATCATTTATTAAGAGAGAAAAGAGAAGAGGGGAAATTATGGCGCCCTGGGGCGTACCTCTCGTCAGAGTTTGAGTATCCGAGAGAGTACCATCTACTTTAACTGTGATTTTCCTGTCCAACAAAAAGGCCCGTATATAGTTGAAGCATCGCCCCGTGATTCCATGTTTTTTAAGTTTGTATAGAATGCCTGAGTGCCAAGCCAGATCGAAAGCGGCCTCTAGGTCAAGAAAGATCGCTAGAACATGATGCCCTCTATTTTTAGATTTGAGCACATCATGTTGAAGCCGCACGAGGTGATCGAGCGTGCTACGTCCCTTTCTGAAGCCAGACTGAAGGGGATTTATTATATTTTTAGATTCTAAAAGTCGTTCCAAGCGTGCCTTGACCATCCCCTCTAGCAATTTCCCAGGGTGAGATGTCAGGCTTATCGGTCTATATGATTTGGGATCATTTTTATCTTTCCCTTTTTTGTGCAGAGGAATCACGCAGGCTAGCTTCCAATCCTCTGGGAATTCACCCCCACTCCATACCTTATTGAAAAAAGTTAACCATATTTTTAGTGCGGACTCGGACATGTGCTTAAACATAGGGTACGCAATTTTGTCTAGCCCCGCGGCGGAATTCTTTCTACTACTAATACAGTCTTTTAGTTCTTGAAGAGTGAAGTCGGTATTAAGGGTTAGATTTTCATTTTCCAAAAGAGGAGAGTATATGAACTCCTGTTGGTCTTGTTCAAATTGTTTTTGATGGGCCAAAACAGTTGGTTCTACGTTTTCATCACTAGCTACTTTTGCGTAGTGGGAGACAAGGGAATTTGCCTTGTCAAGGGGGGTAATCGAAATTCCTGTAGTGTTATGTAATATAGGGACCGGTGTAAATGACGTCCCTTTAATTCTGCGAATCTTATTCCAAAAAACTTTGGAATTTTTGGGGTTTACTATGCAGGATTCGCAGAATTCAGCCCAGTTTTTAGTTTTGTTTTCTAGAATGACCTTTTTGCAGTGGGCTGTTGCTTCTTTCAGTTTGACCAGATTGACTTCACTAGGCGATTTTTTTAAAGTATAAATTGCAAGCTTTCTCTCCTTGACTGCCTTTTCACAGAATTCGTTCCACCACGGTACATTTTTTTGATTTTGTTTACATGGTTTACAAACTGGGATCGAGTCTCTAGCTATGGACAGGAATTTATCCGTAATTGATTTGTTAAATATATTTATGTTTGGATGATAGACGTCTGTAAGGGAGATCTCTCCACTTTTAGTTTTGTATATTTCCCAATCTGCTTTTTCAAATTTAAACTTATCTTCTGCAATTTTGGAATTTTGATTGGATCTTGACATTGATATTAAGATTGGGAAATGGTCTGAACCCAAATTGTCGTCAATAACTTGCCAGCCTAGTTCGCTGGCAAGTTTCGGACTTGTGATAGTTAGATCTATGCACGTGAGGTACCCACGGCCTAGATCAACCCTGGTGGACGAGCCATCATTGTGCAGCACGAGACCGTGCTTTGTCACCCAGGTCTCGACTGCACGACCATGGCTGTCAGTTTTTGAAGAACCCCCAGATAAAACGTCTTCTTCTTCATATGGTTTTATTTACCCTCGCCTATCGGCATAAAGCCATTTGGCGAGCAGCCATTGTTTTATCTCTCCAATTTTTTTTTATTAAAGGGGTTGACTATATTTTAAATTTTCTATTATCGCTTTTGACTATATTTTCGTTTTCTATAAGTACATATCCAGCTTTCTGTTTATAGTATAGTGTTGTATGTGTGTATATAAGTGTATGTGAGTAAAACTATATTTATTTATTTGGTTACTAAAAATATAAAAGCAATTTTTGTAAAAAACGCAATTAATAATATTGTGCAAAAAAAGCACTACCCAACAGTCCTCCACAACGGAGCCCCTGATTGGCCGAATCTCAATCCGCTTTTACGGCCAAGCTCGACATTTACACATAAATCTATGGTCAATGACGAGTTTTATCTGTTGTTTCCCATTTTTTCCGAACTCAGTGCAATTCCCTCTTTAATTTTCAATTCCTTTTCCACTATGTTTTTCTTTTTGCGGGTGCTTTCGATCGCGTCCGCGCTCTTAAATATTTAAGGATTTGCCCCCCCCCCCCCCCCCCCCCCCCCCCCCCCTTCTGCTTAATTATTGATCTACATTACTTAAATACCGACTGGGGCCTTTGATTGGTGAACACACTTCCGGTCAAAACAAACTCCTGATGAGACCTACTTTTTGGCGGCCATCAACAATCAACAATCAACATAGAACATCCAACATAGAACTTCCAGGTTTACCCTCCCTGTCGATTAGTCATTGTTTCCTCTCTCCAATTAAGGTGTCTTCTGCATATCCCGCTTTCTGTAATTTGTGTGTTTTGTTCATTGATGTGTATATTGTCCAGGTTCCAGCCCGATCCAAGTGAGCACAGTTTGCGTGTACCCCACCCACCCGTCACCGGCAGTGCGATTCAACCTCAATTGTCAAACTGGGAGTCAACAACTCAAATTGTCAGAGATTGTCAACCTTTCCATTGTCTGCACTGTTTGGGGACGTTGCTGGGAGAGGAATAGGCAAGCTCTGGCCTGTGATTTACACATCATCAACAACTACATAGATTTTGCAAATTTCGCACACATGCATCCAACCTGCACAACACACATCATTTTTCAGTTTATCTACAGTTTATCTACAGTTGTAATTATCTTAATTTCATGATTAACCTTTTATAATTTATAGTTTACTGCAAATTAAAGCTGTTTCTGTGTTGTTTTCCTTTTTTATGACATTTAGTTTTAGGACAGTATTCTTTCACTGAAGGTCAAACTCCAAGAGTGGAGGCCCAGTGTTTGAGCTGTTATTAGACGCTTTCGTCATCTTATATTGTTATTTACTTTTGGAGCCTTTTTCCTCCAAGATCTTAAACATGCCATCAGCTTTTTCTGATGATTTTACTAATCATGGAGAACCAATCAATCCGGGTCAGAGACACTTGCTCTCCAAGAATACCTGGACCCATAGATTGTTCATCAAATCTATCACAAGAGGGAGTGACTTTGGGGGGGTATCCCCAAAGACACTCGCTCAAAACATAGCGAGTGCTCTGACCGGATTGATTCTTAACATAATTATGTTAAAGAATGGGTCTTTTTTAGCCCAACCAAAATCGGCCGAATCCTTGGCTAAGATCCTCAACATGGGAGTCTTTGCTATAGGCAATATCAGAGCGGTGGCCTACAACCCTGATAAAATGGTCACTTGCCAAGGCGTCGTTCATTGCAGACCACTAAAAGATCATAATGAAAACATTGAATATCAAGGAAACACATTGAAAACATCAACTCCCATACTAAAAATGGAGAGAATAAAAAATCGTCAGGGTAGTCCCACCGGAGTAGTGAAAATTACCTTTCTGGGAGCGATTCTCCCAGAATACGTATCATTTTCCGACACGGACATATCGCTCCCGGTGGAACCATACCAGACTCCACCGCTCAGATGCTTCAAATGCCAAGGGTTCGGCCATACATCAAAACATTGTAAATATATGAATAGGTGTGCCCGTTGTGCTGGATCACATAATAGCAGCACAAACACGTGCTCAGCCAATACTCTGTGCTGTCCAAACTGTCAGGGGGGGCATACCTCCAGATTCAGACTGTGTCCAGCCTATCTTCATGCCTCAATAGTGCAACACTATAAGAACACTCATGGTTGTTCTTGGACACGGGCTGAGTCTGCAGTCACTGACTCTAAGAGTCAGAAAACACATCCTCCGCCCAGGCCTCTGACCCAGAAACAACATTCAGTTGTCAAGACAATACCAAATTCTCACTCGGAATACGCCCGGCCTACTTATTCTCAAATGGTTAAGACCCCTCCCCACGTACCTAACTCCCATGAATCAACAAATTTGCCAAGAAGGTTAATAAGTAGGCAAGAAAGGGAGATAGAACATGGTTCGAATCCCGGCATTGAAAATAGCCCCGGGGGTCAACATGGGGAAATTCTGGATACCCTCGGGAATCCATCCCCCCAGCCTTCAATGAGCCCCTTGTCTACAAGGAACAGCTGGTGCTCCTCTTCCTTATTTGACAGCCCCACCAACAAAGGGTCAGAGGTTGGGGTAGGGTCTAGTACCCCTTTTGACAGCAGCAGGGAGGGAAGTGGAGACTTTTCGCTCACTGATGTGTCCCAGATGGACATGCCCTTGAGGGAAGATACCCCACCCCCTCCACAGCATAGACCTACAACACGGGATATGGGATGCCAGACAGAGATATCTGATCCGTTTTCAAAGTCCCTTGAGTCGAAAACAGCACAAACCTCCCCTTTCAAAGTTCAAATCGAATTCAACAAAGAGATCAGAACGTTTACCCTTGAACAGCTGTCTCGGGCTATAGCCGAGGTGGCTGAAGAAAGGGCCCAAAATGGAAATATAAACATGAACAGCATTAAGTCAAAAGTCATCAATATATGCTCGGACAAAAACCTATATATAGCAACAAAAAAGTCCGAGCCATCTCCATCCCGTATCCCTGTTGCATTCCCCCCAGTACAGCGGGCGGTAGCGCCCTCACCGGTTGTGGCACTGACTAAAAATAGAAAAACTCTTACTTCTCATAGCGCCCAAAAGGGTGCGGAGTCCCGGCTTAAGACTCTAAGCTCCCCACTCAAATTTAAGGGCGGGCAGATGCGCTATAGCCGGTTCTCCGCAGCCGCTGGCGGCGGTGTAAAGAGACAAATTTTCCAATGTTAATTTCAATATGGACAGGAATTTAAAAATCCTTAACCTCAATGTTGGTGGGCTCTCAGCCCACAAACATACAGAAATCAAACACTTCTTGGACTCAAACCAAATCGATATACTCTGTATTCAGGAATCTAAACTCAAGAGAAATACATTGAAAAATATCCCTGGATACAGAGCAGAGTATACATATATTGACACTCAAAATAGGATAGGCTTTGGGGGATTAATAACATATTTCAAAAACGGGGTCAATTACAGAAACATCGCAATAGACAATGTAAGGGATCAAAACGGGGCTATCATTCTAGAACTTCAAAAATTTGAAATATTTTTTGGCAAATCTCCATTCACTCTTTTTAACTTATATTCAAGGGGGTGCGACCTAGAAAGTTTAGAACATTTAGACAAGCATATCTTAAATACGGAATTTGTGTTAACTGGTGATTTCAACGCACATAATTTTATCTGGGGTTCTTCAAAAACTGACAGCCATGGTCGTGCAGTCGAGACCTGGGTGACAAAGCACGGTCTCGTGCTGCACAATGATGGCTCGTCCACCAGGGTTGATCTAGGCCGTGGGTACCTCACGTGCATAGATCTAACTATCACAAGTCCGAAACTTGCCAGCGAACTAGGCTGGCAAGTTATTGACGACAATTTGGGTTCAGACCATTTCCCAATCTTAATATCAATGTCAAGATCCAATCAAAATTCCAAAATTGCAGAAGATAAGTTTAAATTTGAAAAAGCAGATTGGGAAATATACAAAACTAAAAGTGGAGAGATCTCCCTTACAGACGTCTATCATCCAAACATAAATATATTTAACAAATCAATTACGGATAAATTCCTGTCCATAGCTAGAGACTCGATCCCAGTTTGTAAACCATGTAAACAAAATCAAAAAAATGTACCGTGGTGGAACGAATTCTGTGAAAAGGCAGTCAAGGAGAGAAAGCTTGCAATTTATACTTTAAAAAAATCGCCTAGTGAAGTCAATCTGGTCAAACTGAAAGAAGCAACAGCCCACTGCAAAAAGGTCATTCTAGAAAACAAAACTAAAAACTGGGCTGAATTCTGCGAATCCTGCATAGTAAACCCCAAAAATTCCAAAGTTTTTTGGAATAAGATTCGCAGAATTAAAGGGACGTCATTTACACCGGTCCCTATATTACATAACACTACAGGAATTTCGATTACCCCCCTTGACAAGGCAAATTCCCTTGTCTCCCACTACGCAAAAGTAGCTAGTGATGAAAACGTAGAACCATCTGTTTTGGCCCATCAAAAACAATTTGAACAAGACCAACAGGAGTTCATATACTCTCCTCTTTTGGAAAATGAAAATCTAACCCTTATTACCGACTTCACTCTTCAAGAACTAAAAGACTGTATTAGTAGTAGAAAGAATTCCGCCGCGGGGCTAGACAAAATTGCGTACCCTATGTTTAAGCACATGTCCGAGTCCGCACTAAAAATATGGTTAACTTTTTTCAATAAGGTATGGAGTGGGGGTGAATTCCCAGAGGATTGGAAGCTAGCCTGCGTGATTCCTCTGCACAAAAAAGGGAAAGATAAAAATGATCCCAAATCATATAGACCGATAAGCCTGACATCTCACCCTGGGAAATTGCTAGAGGGGATGGTCAAGGCACGCTTGGAACGACTTTTAGAATCTAAAAATATAATAAATCCCCTTCAGTCTGGCTTCAGAAAGGGACGTAGCACGCTCGATCACCTCGTGCGGCTTCAACATGATGTGCTCAAATCTAAAAATAGAGGGCATCATGTTCTAGCGATCTTTCTTGACCTAGAGGCCGCTTTCGATCTGGCTTGGCACTCAGGCATTCTATACAAACTTAAAAAACATGGAATCACGGGGCGATGCTTCAACTATATACGGGCCTTTTTGTTGGACAGGAAAATCACAGTTAAAGTAGATGGTACTCTCTCGGATACTCAAACTCTGACGAGAGGTACGCCCCAGGGCGCCATAATTTCCCCTCTTCTCTTTTCTCTCTTAATAAATGATTTCCCTGACGTATCTGAGGGGTCAGGGTTGGTTATTAGCCAATTTGCCGACGACTCAGGCAGTTGGCTCTGTGGAGGCAATATGCAATATTTACAAAAAAAGGCACAGATAGGACTTGACTCCATTTGGCGCTGGTCTCAAGAATGGGGCTTCAAAATCAGTAAGACAAAAACAGTAGGAGTATTATTTGGGCATGCAAACTCGCACCAAGTGGACGTATCCCTAGGAAACACAAAAATAAAATTTGAAAAAACTGTAAAATTTTTGGGCATGACTCTTGATGAGAGGTTTACTTTACAGTCACACATAAATGAACTGGTCACCAAATGCCAACAGGACTTGAATCTAATGAGAATGCTGAGGGGCACAAATTTCGGATCTGATAAAAAATCGCTCCTCCTTCTTTACAAGTCCTTAATACGTCCAAAGCTAGACTATGGTGCCTTAGTCTATGCTTGTGCATCAAAAACTAATTTACATCGATTAAGTACTGTCCAACACAGGGCGCTTGCCATAGCTCTGAGAGCGCTCCCTACCACTCCATTAAATGTGCTTGAACAAGAAGCTGGGATCGAGCCTCTAGAATTAAGACGAGAAGAACAATCATTGAAATACCTGGCTAGGGTTAAGAGTAGACCTTGCAACCCTGTGAATGCTATCATTGGAGCCGATTTCTTCGTCAAGGCCAAATACAAAAAAGCCAAACTCCCATTTGGAGCAGAGGTTCAACGGCTTGCCGAGGAGTATCGGATCCATGATTACAATGTAGCGGACCTTAGACCCCGTCTAGAGTCGCCCTGGATGCTGGCCCCCCCTGTAGTCGACATGTCCCTAAGTTTGAGGTTTAAAAAGAATGATCATGCACCAACAATTTTAGAGATCACAAATGATCATATCTCCTCAAATTACGCTGAGCATTTAAAAATCTACACAGACGGTAGTAAAGACATAAATCAGACAGTTGCGGCAGCAATGGTTATACCATCAAAAAATGTTACCATCTCAAAAAGACTCAGCAACAAGTTATCTATCTATGCTGCCGAACTGATCGCAATCCAATATGCTTTTAACTGGACTCTCATCAACCGACCACACAATGTTGCTATTCTATCGGACTCACTCTCTGCCCTGCAATCTATTAATTTAAGAAAAAGCAACTCCAGGCCTGATCTTATAGAAAACATCCTCTCCCTTTATGATCAGTGTTATGTAAATGACATAAAAGTTAATCTAGTGTGGTGTCCAGCACATGTCGACGTGCAGGGAAATGAGCTAGCAGATAGGGCGGCGAAGGAAGGACTAGGGTGCTCTGTAGTGGAAAATGTCCCCCTGGCAGCCTCAGAAATATACTCCATAATTAGGAGTCAAAAAAAGCAGAAATGGAGTAAGAGGCTGGCTGATTCAACACGTAGCCAGCCCATCCCGCCACAAGGAGCCAGTCTTGGCCCGCCACACAAGTATTCAACCTGTAAAAGGGTGGATAAGTGTGTGACGAGGCTGAGGCTGGGGTACAATCTGCTGCCGGGGAGTATGGGCCGGTTCATACTTGGCAAACCAAAATCCTGTCCTGTATGCATCGTCCCGGATACTACAGAGCATTTTCTGCTGCATTGTTCGATTCACAGGGGTGCAAGGAAAACGCTCTCCGATGTCATAGTGAGGTCGGGTGGTCATATGGACTTAAATACTTTACTGTTTCCGTCCAGGGCCCTCCGAACCTCTACATTTATGGCATTGGAGACATATCTTGTCGATTGTGAAATGACAGACAAGATATAGGGCCCTTTTTTCTGTTGTTTCCCATTTTTTCCGAACTCAGTGCAATTCCCTCTTTAATTTTCAATTCCTTTTCCACTATGTTTTTCTTTTTGCGGGTGCTTTCGATCGCGTCCGCGCTCTTAAATATTTAAGGATTTGGCCCCCCCCCCCCCCCCCCCCCCCCCCTTCTGCTTAATTATTGATCTACATTACTTAAATACCGACTGGGGCCTTTGATTGGTCCGCGCTCTGTGTTACCTTATATGCTGTTTTTTAAGAAAAAAACGTTCATTATTCTATTTTACCATGGGGTACAGCCTACATACCCATATAATCCTTTTAATATATAGCTAATCTTACCATGTAGTATGACAGAGCGGACAATCAGGCCCATAGCATAATAAAAATTTGAAAACATAAAAAATCTTCAAACATGTAGGTCATATGTTAAATTGGACTATAGATAACCTTGAAATTGCACTGTTTTCTGCCCTAGCCAGTACCGATTGTCGATAACATTACATGGGCTCCCGAGTCAAATTTTTGTAGCGACACACACTTTTTCTGTGTGCTTGCGCGATGGACCCACGGGCTGGGCCGTCTGGGGGATGGAGTCAGTGAAGGCTTGCTGCATGTTGATCTCTATCTGCGTATAAAATACCCTATATTGTGTGTCGGGGGGATGGCGATGTCTGGGTCATTTACGAAAGATGTCCTCCCCGACATACTCTGTAGGCGGTGCGCAGATGGGGGTGAACATGCGCAAGCGAGCATAAAGGCATAGCTGCTAAATCCCTCAGTCGGCTGGCTCGTGGGGCCGGTTTGATAAGGGAGCCCATTCATAAAATATGTGTCAGTGCTGCAACCATGAAATAATCTTATTTTTAACAAACTTCGTAAATATTGTACTACACGGAACCGGCACAGTGTGGAATATATGTATATACATCCGTTGGTTTTTTATGGTTATCTGAGAGGGCCGTTTTTGCCGGAAGTTGTTTAGGATGCTGGAAGCCCAGCACCTAGACTTACATTAGATTGTCATTTTATTAATATGTTTTTAAACCACACTGCAAAACGCTGCTGTAAAAACATCGATAGGTTCCCGTGTGGTACGCTGTCTTTTTCTTTTCGATTTTTCTTACAAATTTTTATTTTATATTTTTTCTTCATCTTAACCTTCTTATATTATGTTTTTCATTTCAATAATTGTTTTATTCAATATATAGTTCCCAATTTATTGGGAATTTTAAAACACATCTATTTAGGCTTTATTTTTTTACACCCTTTGCCCTTTTTAAAGCGGCTAAAGGGTAAACAGCTACCTGTACAACGGGGCCTGTGATTGGCTGGACGCTAAACCTGGCCAACTCGTCATTGACCATAGATTTATGTGTAAATGTCGAGCTTGGCCGTAAAGGCGGATTGAAATTCGGCCAATCAGGGGCTCCGTTGTGGAGGACTGTTGGGTAGTGCTTTTTTTGCACAATATTATTAATTGCGTTTTTTACAAAAATTGCTTTTATATTTTTAGTAACCAAATAAATAAATATAGTTTTACTCACATACACTTATATACACACATACAACACTATACTATAAAAAGAAAGCTGGATATGTACTTATAGAAAACGAAAATATAGTCAAAAGCGATAATAGAAAACTTAAAATATAGTCAACCCCTTTAATAAAAAAAAATTGGAGAGATAAAACAATGGCTGCTCGCCAAATGGCTTTATGCCGATAGGCGAGGGTAAATAAAACCATATGAAGAAGAAGAAGCCTATCGGCATAAAGCCATTTGGCGAGCAGCTATTGTTCTCTCCACTTCCGGTCAAAACAAACAACCCGATGAGACGTACTTTTTGGCGGTCATCTCTAATCTTCATCGATCATCAGGTTTACCCTCCCTGTCGAGTAGCTATTGTCTCCTCTCTCCAATTAAGGTGTCTACTGCATATCCCGCTACCTGTAATTCGTGTTTTTGTTCATTGTATGTGTATTGTATCCAGGCTGCAGACCGATCCAAGCTCATCACAGTTTGCGTGTACCCCACCCACCCATCACCGGCAGCTCCAGTCAACCTAAATTGTCAACCGGGAGACAACTCAAATTGTCAGGATTGTCACCAGTATCAACCTTTCCCTTTTGTCGGTACTGTTTGGTGGTTTAGGCTGGGAGAGGAATAGGCAAGCTGCGACCTGAGATCTACACATTATTGTCAATTTCATGAATTCTGCAACAACCGCATACAAGCATCCAACCTGCACAACACACATCATTTTACAGTTTATCTTTACTTGTTGTTCTTCATAGAATCTTACCTAACCTTTTACAATTTGTTCTTTTTATACTTTACTGTAAATTAAAGCTATTTTTGTGTTGTTTTAAATTTGTTACGACATTTAGTATTAGAGCAGCCTTCAGAAGGCTTACACTGAAGGTCAAACTCCTAGAGTGGAGGCCCAGTGTCGAAGCTGCTGTCAGACGTTTTTTGTCTTCTTCTTATTCTTTATTATATATTTGGGAGTTTTTTTCCTCAATTATTTTTTATAACAATGTCGTCAGCTTTTTCTGACAATTTTTTAGAACATCAATCCTGGTCAGAGGCACTTGCTGTCAAAGAATACGTGGACACACAGGTTGTTCATTAAGTCAATAACAAGAGGGAGTGACTTCGGGGGGGGGTATCCCCCAAGACACTCGCCCAAAACATAGCTAGTGCCCTGACCGGGTTGATTCTCAATATAATTATGTTGAAAAATGGGTCCTTTTTGGCCCAACCCAAATCGGCCGAATCCTTGGCAAGAATCCTCAATATGGGCGTTTTTGCCATAGGCAACATTAGAGCGGTGGCCTATAATCCTGATAGAATGGTCACTTGCCAAGGCGTCATCCACTGCAGACCGCTACAAGACCACTCAGAAAACATTGAAAATCAGGCAAATACTTTGAAAACATCTATTCCCATCTTAAAAATGGAGAGAATTAGAAATCGTCATGGTAGTCCCACCGGAGTAGTGAAGATCACTTTTCTGGGAGCGACTCTCCCAGATTACGTATCATATTCAAATACGGACATATCGCTCCCGGTGGAACCTTACCAGACTCCACCGCTCAGATGCTTCAAATGCCAAGGGTTCGGCCATACAGCAAAACATTGTAGTAATAACATAAAGTGTGCCCGTTGTGCTGGCCCACATAACAGCAGCACAAATGCGTGCTCGGCAAACATTCTGTGCTGTCCAAACTGTCGGGGGGGGGGGGGGGGACACACTTCCAGATTCAGACTGTGTCCGGCCTACTTACAGGCTTCACAAATTCAGCAATATAAGAACAACCACGGTTGTTCTTGGACACGGGCTGAGTCTGCGGTTATTGACTCTAAGAGTCAAAAAACACATCCTCCGCCCAGGCCTCTGACCCAAAATCAACGTCTAGCTGCTATGTCAGCACTTAATATAGACAAAGACAACACCCGGCCTACTTACTCTCAAATGGTCAAGTCCCCTCCCCAGGTAACAAACTCCCATGAACAACCTAATTTGCCAAGAAGGTTAAGAAATAGGCAGGAAAGGGAGACCGAGCATGGTTCGAATCCCGGTGTAGAAATAAGCCCCAGGGGTAAAAACGGATTAATCCTGGATCCCCTCGGGCATTCATCCCCTCAGCCCCATGTCTCCTGGCATCAATCAATCAATCTTATGGGGTTGTTTACCCTCGCCTATCGGCATAAAGCCATTTGGCGAGCAGCTATTGTTCTCTCTCCATTTTTTTTTTTATTACTGGGGGTAGACTATATATGTTTTTTTTTTTTTCAATGTTTTTATTATAATATATATGACTTTTGACACTGTCTGCTTATATTTCATTGTTGCATATCCCGCTTTCTGTTTATAGGTACATTATTGTATGTGGGTATATAGGTGTGTGTGTTTATAAGATATTTTGTCAAACAATTGATAAAAAAATTAATGTAAAAGAAAAAGTGCAAAAAAAAAAGCACTACCTAACAGACCTCCACAACGGCGCTCCTGATTGGCCGAATTTCAATCCGCTTTTCTGGTCAAGCTCGACTTTCACACACAAATCTATGGTGACAGACGACTTGACCAGATTTAGCGTCCAGCCAATCACAGGCCCCGTTGTACAGGTAACTGTTTTACCCTTTAGCCGATGTAGATGGGCAAAGGGCGAATATATATAACTATATAATATATATAAGATAACTTTTTAAAGAGAAAAATCATTTTTTGCTATTATTTAAAAGTAGAGTAGTATTAAGATGAAAAATATAAAACAAAAAATATATAGAAAGAAAATGTGCCAAAAAAGCACTCCCAAACCCTCCTCCACAACGGTGTCCCTGATTGGCCGAATTTCAATCCGCTCTTCTGGCCAAGCTCGACCTTCACTCATAATTCTATGTTGAAGGACGAGTCGACCAGATCTAGCGTGCAGCCAATCACAGGCCCCGTTGCGGGCAAAGGGCGAACTTGTTATATAAATAATCACTAAAAAAATGAAGAACTAAGACTGATTTTTAAAAGACAAAATACATATGAAAAATAACATAAAACAAATGCTACAGCGTAGTGGCACAGTGTGGTTAAAACATATGGCTTAACAAATACCTCCAGCAATATGCGCACCATCCAGCAAAAACGACCCTTGAGGACCCATTAAAACTAGTGCTATATACATATATCCCACACTGTGCCAGCCCTGTAGGATAAAATATTTACATAATTTAAAAATTTATGACTTGATTGCAACACTGGTGCATATTGATGAGTGGGCTCCTTTGTCATATCTAGTCCCACCAACCAGCCGCCTGATGGATTTCGCAGCTATGCTCCCTGTACACTTGCTCATGCGAGCCCCCGACCGCGCGCGCACCCCCAACACAAGCTGACGGGGAGGACATCTTTCGTAAATGACCCAGATATCGCCATCCCCCCGTCACGCAAATGAAGGGTGCCGCACACGCGCAGACGGGTACCCACATGTAGCAAACTCCATCCACCAGACAGCTCAGTCCGCGAGACCATTGCAACAGCACACGGAAAAAGCGTGTGCCATTGTCGACTTATGACTCGGGAGCCCATTTTATTGATTCTATATCCCATGAAAAAAAACACCTGTAAGGGTATGTAGATAGTATCCCTTTGATGAATATAAAATATTAATGTAAACAATGTGAAAAAGGATAAGATGAGACAGAGTGCGGACGCGATCTAAAGCCCCAGTCTTGGGTAATTTAGAGATGTAGGTCAGTAATTAAGAAAGTGGGTCATACTTCAACCAATGTAGGTCAAGGACGAGTTAAGTCAATCCTTAAATATTTAAGGGCGCGGACGCGATGGAACGCACCCCCAAACAGACAAACATTGGCGAAAAGGAAGTAAAATAAATGGAAAAATTGCACTGAATTCGGAAAAATAAACAAGAGGGCCAAGATGGCCCTAAATCGATCACCTAATTGATAGTAAATTAGTAGCAAATATTTAACTGCAAATATCTTGGAAAATTTTATCAGGGAATGCAAATGAAACTGCAAAGGAGTGGACACTTCTCAAGAAACAGCTTATCAGTAAAGGCCATTTATATCTTGAAATCTAACAAGAACTTTAATAAGAATGGAATTATAAAGTTTTTGTCATTTTGCACCTTTCCTGATGCCGCCTTGCTGCCCTGTTTTTCAACGAAATCAATATGGCTTCAACAGTTTATTTAGAGGGTCACTTAAGGAACATTTCTACCAAATTATCTTGCAATCGCACAAGTAGATTATGGAGGAAAAGGATTTTAAAATTTGGGTATTTTTCTCACTTTCTGATGCCGCAGCAACCAAAGTTATCAATGGAATTTAAATCTTTGAACAATTTTGAAAGAGGACCACCAAAGGAACATTCTTGTGATGTTTTGTGGAAATTGGTCTATTGGAATGGTAGGAGTTGGTTGTCATTTGTAGCTAAAAGTTTAATTTACCCTTTTTGTGACGACGCCTGGTTGATATGATTGTGTAACCAATCAAAACGGCTTAAACAAATTAAATAGAGGATCATTACAGTAAGATTCGTATTATATTTTCTTAAAATCAGACAAACACTTTCATAAAAAATGGAATTTTCAAATTTTGTCATTTTGCCCCTTTTCTGATGCCGCCTGACTGCCATGTTTTTCGACCAATCAGTATGGCTTGAACACATTTTATAGAGGGTCACCCAAGGAACATTTCTACCAAATTATATTTGAATCTGACAGGCAGATTCGGAGGAGAAGATTTTTAAAGTTTGGACATTAAATCGATCACCTGATTGATAGTGTATGGTGAGTGTAAGGAACGACAACTCTGCGAAGGAGATTGCCCTTGCATAATACTCTGCCAAGTGTTACCTCCCTTAGACCATCAATCTAATAACCATATGTCATTTGAAGCAAAAAGTTAATTTTACTCCTTTTCTGATGCTGCTTGGTTGCTATGCCTTTCAACAAATCAATATGGCTTGACAAAGTATGTAGATGATCAATGAAAGAACATTTCTACAAAACTATCTTTAAATCAGACAAGCACTTTTATAAGGATACTTTATTAAAGTATTGTCATTTTGCCCCTTTTTTGATGCCGCCTGACTGCCATGTTTTTCGACCAATCAGTATGGCTTGAACAATTTTTATAGAGGGTCACCCAAGGAACATTTCTACCAAATTATATTTGAATCTGACAGGCAGATTCGGAGGAGAAGATTTTCAAAGTTTGGACATTTTGTCCCCTTTCTGATGCCGCAGCAACCAAAGTTCTCAATGGAATTTAAATCTTTGAACAACTTTGAAAGAGGCCAACCAGAGGAACAGTCCTGTGATGTTTCACGAAAATTGTCCTAGGAGTTTGGGAGGAGTTGATGTTTAAAGCTAAAAGTTAACACCGGACGGACGACGGACGACGGACGACGGACGACGGACGACGGACAAAAAGTGATCAGAATAGCTCACCTTCAGCCTTCGGCTAAGGTGATCTAAAAATGGACAGAAAAAGATTATGCAGATGACACCTATATCTTGTCTGTCATCTGACAATCTAAAATGTAGCACTCCAATGCCATAAACGTAGAGGTCCGGAGGGCCCTGGACGGAAAGAGTAATGTATTTATGTCCATTTGGCCGCCAGACCTCAGTACGACATCGGAGAGCGTTTTCCTTACTTCCCCGTGAACCCTGCAATGCAACAGAAAATGCTCTGTAGTATCTGGGACGACACATACGGGACATATTTTAGGTTTGTCCAGTATGAACCGTCCCATACTCCCCGGCAGCAGATTGTATCCCAGCCTCAGCCTAGTCACGCACTTATCCACCCTTTTACAGGTAGAATACTTGTGTGGCTGGCTAAGACTGGCTCCCTGTGGTGGGATGGGCTGGCTCTTTGTTTTGTCCGCCAGCCCTTTACTACATTTTTGCTTTTTGATGCACCTAATTATGGAGTAGATTTCAGTTGCTGCCAGGGGAATATTGTCAACGACAGAGCACCCTAGTCCGTCCTTAGCCGCCCTATCTGCCAGTTCATTTCTCTGGACGTCGACATGAGCTGGACACCACATTAATTTAACTTTTATGTCATTTACATAGCACTGATCATGAAGGGAGATTATATTTTCTATAAGATCAGGCCTTGATTTGCCGTTTCTTTGATGAATAGATTGGAGTGCAGATAACGAGTCTGATAGAATAGCAACAGTATGTGGTCGGTTGACGAGAGTCCAGTTAAAAGCATATTGGATTGCGATCAGTTCGGCAGCATAGATAGATAACTTATTACTGAGCCTTTTTTTGATGGTAACGTTTTTTGTATCTTTACTACCGTCTGTATACATTTTTAAGTGCTCAGCGTAATTTGAGGAGATATGATCATTTGTGATCTCTAAAATCTTTGGTGGATGATCATTCTTGTTAAACCTCAAACTTAGGGACATGTCGACTACAGGGGGAGCTAGCATCCAGGGCGACTCTAGACGGGGTCTAAGGTCCGCTACATTGCACTCATGGATCCGATACTCCTCGGCAAGCTGTTGAACCTGGGCTCCAAATGGGAGTTTGGCTTTTTTGTATCTAGCTTTGACGAAGAAATCGGCTCCTATAATTGCATTCACCGGGTTGCAAGGTGTACTCTTTACCCTAGCCAGGTACTTTAGGGATTGTTCTTCACGGCGTAAATTTAGAGGCTCAATCCCCGCTTCTTCTTCAAGTATATCTAGTGGAGTGTTGGGTAGAGCTCTCAGAGCTATAACTAAGGCCTTATGTTGGATAGTACTTAATCGATTTAAATTTGTTTTTGCTGCACAAGCATAGACTTCGGCACCATAGTCTAGCTTTGGACGTATTAAGGACTTGTAGAGAAGGAGGAGCGAATTTTTATCAGAACCAAATTGTGTGCCCTTCAGCATTCTCATTAGATTCAAGTCCTGTTGGCATTTGGTGACCAGTTCATTTATATGTGACTGTAAAGTAAACCTCTCATCAAGAGTCATGCCCAAAAGATTTACAGTTTTTTTAAATTGTATTTTTGTATTTCATAATGATACGTCCACTTGGTGCGAATTTTTATGACCAAATAATATCCCTACTGTTTTAGCCTGACTATTTTGAAGCCCCACTATTGGGACCAACGCCAAATGGAGTCAAGACCTATCTGTGCCTTTCTTTGTAGGTATTGAATATTGCCTCCACAGAGCCAACTGCCGGAGTCGTCGGCAAATTGGCTGATAACCATCCCTGGCCCCTCAGATACATCAGGGAAATCATTAATTAATAGTGAGAAGAGTAGAGGGGAAATTATGGCGCCCTGGGGCGTACCTCTCTTCAGAGTTTGCGTTTCTGAGAGGGTACCCTCGACTTTAACTGTGATTTTCCTGTCCAACAAAAAGGCCCGTATATAATTGAAGCATCGCCCCGTGATTCCTTTTTTTTTTAAATTTATATAGAATGCCCGAGTGCCAAGCCAGATCGAAAGCGGCCTCTAGGTCCAGAAAAATCGCTAGAACATGGTGCCCTCTATATTTAGATTTGAGTACATCATGTTGAAGCCGCACTAAGTGATCGAGCGTGCTACGTCCCTTTCTGAAGCCAGATTGAAGGAGATTTATTATGTTTTTTTGATTATAAAAGTCGTTCCAAACGTGCCTTGACCCAGGGTGAGATGTCAGGCTTATCGGTCTGTATGATTTAGGCTCATTTTTATCTTTTCCTTTTTTGTGCAACGGAATCACGCAGGCTAGCTTCCAATCCTCTGGGAATTCGCCTTCACTCCATACTTTATTGAAAAATTTAGCCATATTTTTAGGGCTGTCTCACCCATATGTTTGAACATTGGGTAAGCAATTTTGTCTAATCCCGCGGCGGAGTTTTTTCTGCTACTAATAGTCTTTTAGTTCCTGAATAGTGAAGTCGGTGTTAAGCGTTAAGTTTTCATTTTCTAAAAGAGGAGAGTCTATGAACTCTTGGTGATCTTGTTCAAATTGTTTTTGATGGGCCAAAACGGATGGGTCTAGGTTTTCATCACTAGCTACTTTTGCGTAGTGGTTGACAAGGGAATTTGCCTTGTCAAGTGGGGTAATCGAAATTCCTGCTGTGTTGTTTAATACAGGGATTGGTGTAAATGAGGTTCCTTTAATTCTGCGAATCTAATTCCAACTAGAACTATCACTGAATGTGATTAATACCCCCAAACGCCGCCCTGATAGGAAAGGTTGTGAAATATTTAGAAACCCCACCTTAAAAGGACAATGTTATGGATCGGGTTATTCTTGTTTTGTTCATTTTTGGATAACAAAGGGCAATAACTGTAATTATGTAAATTAGAGTTATGGTTCTTGTACACTGCACTTCCTCTGATTTTGCTCTACCGTTGTATGTAGTTTTATTAGATTCCATCTGTTAGTTATTAAGTAATTCTCCGGTAGAAAAAGTAACAAAGGGCAATGACTCTGTATTTAGTTGGGATGGGCTGGCACTTCCTCTCAATGTGTTGTATCATCCTATGATGTTTTATTTAATTCCAACAATTAGTTTTAAAGTTATGCTCCAGACAAGACTCTACTAACAAGAAAAAGTAACAAAGGGCTCTGTATTTAGATAAAATAGAGTTATGGTTCATGTACACCACACTTCCTCTCAATGTGTTGTATCATCCTATGAAGTTTTATTAAATTCCAACAATCAGTTTTAAAGTTATGCTCCGGACAAGACTCTACGAATAAGAAAAAGTAACAAAGGGCAATAACTCTGTAATTATGTAAATTAGAGTTATGGTTCTTGCATACTGCACTTCCTCTGATTATGCTCTACCATTGTATGCAGTTTTATTAGATTCCATTTGTTAGTTATTAAGTAATTCTCCGGACAAGAAAAAGTAACAAAGGGCAATAACTCTGTATTTAGATAAAATAGAGTTATGGTTCCTGTACACCGCACTTCCTCTCAATGTGTTGTATCATCCTATGAAATTTCGTTCAAATCGTATGATGCATGGTTAAGATATGGGCCGGACAAAATATGGCTTCCCACCGACCGACCGACCGACCGACCGACCGACCGACACAGTGACTCCTATATACCCCCCCAAAACTTTGTTTTTTGGGGGTATAAAAATCCCTGGAATTTTTGGGGTTTACTATGCAGGATTCGCAGAATTCAGCCCAGTTTTGTGATTTATTTTCTAAAATGACCTTTTTGCAGTGGGCAGTTGCTTCTTTCAATTTGACCAGATTGACTTCACTAGGCGATTTTTTTTTTAAAGTATAAATTGCATGCTTTCTCTCCTTGACTGCCTTTTCACAGAATTCGTTCCACCACGGTACATTTTTTTTATTTTGTTTACATGGTTTACCGACTGGGATTGAGTCTCTAGCTATGGACAGGAATTTTTCTGTAATGGATTTATTGAATAAGTTAATGTTTGGATGATAGATTTCTGTAAGGGAGATCTCTCCACTTTTAGTTTTGTACATTTCCCAATCTGCTTTTTCGAACTTGAACCTATCTTCTGCGTTTTTGGGATTATCATTTGATCTTGTCATTGATATTAAGATTGGGAAATGATCTGAACCCCAATTGTCGTCAATAACTTGCCAGCCTAGTTCGCTGGCAAGTTTCGGACTTGTGATAGTTTAATCTATGCACGTGAAGCATCCACGGCCTAGATCAACCCTGGTGGACGAGCCATCGTTATGCAGTACGAGTCCGTGCTTTGTCACCCAGTCCTCGACTGCACGTCCATGGCTGTCAGTTTTTGAAGATCCCCAGATAAAGTTATGTGCGTTGAAATCACCAGTTAACACAAATTCCGTATTTAAGATATGCCTGTCTAAATTTTCTAAAGTTTCTAGGTCGCACCCCCTTGAATATAAGTTAAAAAGAGTGAATGGAGATTTGCCAAAAAATATTTCAAATTTTTGAAGTTCTAGAATGATAGCCCCATTTTGATCCCTTACATTGTCTATTGCGATACTTTTGTAATTGACCCCGTTTTTGAAATATGTAATTAACCCCCCAAAGCCAAAATTCTTCTGCGTGTCTATGTATTTGTATTCTGCTCTGTACCCAGGAATGTTTTTCAAGGTATTACTCTTGAGTTTAGATTCCTGAATACAGAGTATATCAATTTTATTTGAATCTAAAAAGTGTTCGATTTCCGTATGTTTGTGGGCTGAAAGCCCACCAACATTAAAGTTAAGGATTTTTAAATTCCCGTCCATATTGAAATTATAACCGGAAGATTTGTCTCTTTACACCACCAACAGCTGGTGAGCCCTGGCCGAAGCGCCTCTTCCCACCCTTAAATTTGAGTGGGGAGTTAAGCGTTTTTAGCCGAGATTCAACAGCCTTTGGTGCATTAATAAAAGTTTGACAATTTGTATTCATGACCAGTGTTGCAACAGGTGAGGGTACTGCCCGCTGTACTGGAGGCAGTGCTATCGGGATGCGGGATGGGGAAGGCTCAGTTTTTTTTATTGCAATGAAATGGTTATTTTCTGAGCATATGTGTACGACTTTTGATTTTATGCTATTTATATTGATTGTGCCGTTTAAAGCCCTGTCTTCAGCGACCTCGGCTATAACCCGAGATAGCTGTTCCAGGGAGAAAGTTCTTATTTCTTTTCTAAATTCCAGATTAACTTTGAAAGGAAAAGTCTGGGAGTCTTTGGATAAGTTGGAATTTGAATATTTTTCGGTCTGACATCCCACATCCCGTGTGTTTGTGACCTGTTGTGAGGGGAATGGTGACTCCCCCCCCCCCCCAAGGGCGAGTCCATTTGGGACACATCCGTGAGGGAAAAGTCCCCACTTCCCTCTTTGCTACTGTCTAAGGGGGTACTATTTCCCACCCCCACCTCTGACCCTCTGTCGACTGGGCTATTAAATGCCAAGGAGCCCAAGCTGTTATCCGTGGTGGACATGGGACTCATTGCGGCCTGAGGGGATGCGTGCCCGAAAGGCCCCAGGATTAATCCGTTATTAAACATGGGGCTTTTTTCAACCCCGGGATTCGAACCATGTTCGTTCTCCCTTTCTTGCCTACTTTTTAACCTTCTGGGCAAATATTTTTTTTCCTGGGAGTTTACAACATGGGGAGGGGTCTTAACCATTTGGGAATAAGTAGGCCGGGGGTTATCTATGTCAACAGTATTTGACATAGCAGCTGGGTTGTTCTTAAATTCCTGTATTTGGGATGCCTGTAAATAGGCCGGACACAGTCTGAATCTGGAGGTATGTCCCCCCCGACAGTTTGGACAACATATCTTTTCAGTAGAGCAATTTCTTGAATTACTGTTATGGGGGCCAGCACAACGGGCACATTTTAAATTATGTTTACAGTATTTTGCCGTATGGCCGAATCCTTGGCATTTAAAACATCTAAGCGGTGGCGTCTGGTACGGTTCCACCGGGAGCGATATATCCGTATCGGAGTAAGAGATGTAGTCTGGGAGAATAGCTCCCAGAAAGGTTACTTTCACTACTCCGGTGGGACTACCTTGACGGTTTGATATTCTTTCCATTTTTAGGATTGGAGATGATGTTTTCAAGTTATTTGCGTGGTTTTCAATGTTTTCTGATTGGTCATGTAATGGTCTGCAGTGTATGACCCCCTGGCAAGTGACCATTTTGTCACCGCCCTTAATTTACCTATGGCAAAAATGCCCATGTTCAATATCTTTGACAAGGATTCGGCCGATTTGGGTTGGGCCAAAAAGGACCCATTCTTAAACATAATTATGTTGAGAATCAATCCGATCAGTGTAGTGGCTATGTTTTGAGCGAGTGTCTTTGGGGATATCCCCCCAAAGTCACTCCCTCTGGTCACCGACTTGATAAATAACCTGTGAGTCCATGTGTTCTTGGAGAGCACATGCCTCTGACCAGGATTAATTGGCTCGCCATAATGGTATAAAATCATCAGAAAAAGCTGATGACATGGCCATTTTAAACAATGGAGGAAAAAGCTCCCAAATACAACATAAAAATAAATAATTCTATAAAACAATGCCGATGACGTATGGCGATTTTCAGCAGCTCTAGCACTGGGCCTCCGCTCTAGGAGTTTGACCTTCAGTGTAGGAGGACTGCTCTAAAACTAGATGATGTAAAAAAATATAGAAATCAACACAGTTTTATCTTTTAAAGTAAAGTATAAAAAAAATATTAAAGGGTTAACTAAAATTCTAAGAAGAAAAAAAAAGGTACATGTATATGAATAAACTGTAAAACTGTAATACAATGTGTGTTGTGCAGGTTGTATGCTTGGATGCTTGTATGCGATTCTTGCAGAATTTCTGTAGTTGTCATCCAAGTGTATATAAGGTGGCAGCTTGCCTATTCCTCTCCCAGCCAAAAAGCCCCCAAACAGTACCGACAAATAGAAAGATTGACACTGGAGACAATCTTGACAATTTGAGTTGACTCCAATATGACAATTGTGGTTGATCGACACTGTTCAGTGGTGGGTGGGTGGGGAACACGCAAACTGGTGGAGTTGGATCAGACTGTTACCTTGACATATACACAAACAATGACAAAAACAAAAAACACAGGTAGCGGGATATGCAGTAGACACCTTAATTGGAGAGAGGAGACAATAGTTACTCGACAGGGAGGGTAGACCTGATGTTCTATGTTGATTGTTGATTGTTGATGATGGCCGCCAAAAAGTATGTCTCATCAGAAGTTTGTTTTGACCGGAAGTCTAGGTTTCAAGTCTCTATCACTGGTCGTTATTGAGTAATACAAGTCCGAAAAATCGACCAATCAGAAGCGAGTATTCGGTCATGCACAAATACACATGAGAAAGAAGTATCACTTGATTGGGAACACATGTACTAAGTTTCAAGTCTCGATTACTTTTCGTTATCGAGTTATACAAGCTCAAACAAGATGTGTTTGTGAAACACTGATGCCCCCGAATGGCAACATCTAGGTCAAAGGTCAAGGTCGCCAGGTCAAAAATGTTGGTACTGACAGAAAGGTCATGTCACAAGATATACACATGTGAAATATGGTAGCCGTACCTGTTATGGTTCAAACGTAGTGGTCAAGGTTAAAGGTTTTTTTCGAGAATGGCAACATCTAGGTCAAAGGTCAAGGTCGCAAGGTGAAAATTTTGGTACTGACAGAATTGTCATGTCACAAGGTATACACATGTGAAATATGGTAGCCGTACCTGTTATGGTTCAAAAGTAGTGGTGAAGGTTAAAGTGGTTTTTTAGAATGGCAACATCTAGGTCAAAGGTCAAGGTCGCAAGGTAAAAAATGTTGGTACTGACAGAAAGGTCATGTCACAAGGAATACACATGTGAAATATGGTAGCCGTACCTGTTATGGTTCAAAAGTAATGGCCAAGGTTAAAGTTTCTTTCGAGAATGGCAAAATCTAGGTCAAAGGTCAAGGTCGCAAGGTCAAAAATGTTGGTACTGACAGAAAGGTCATGTCACAAGGAATACACATGTGAAATATGGTAGCCGTACCTGTTATGGTTCAAAAGTAATGGCCAATGTTAAAGTTTTTTCGAGAATGGCAACATCTCGGTCAAAGGTCAAGGTCGCAAGGTCAAAAAAATTGGTACTGACAGAAAGGTCATGTCACAAGGAATACACATGTGAAATATGGTAGCCGTACTTGTTATGGTTCAAAAGTAGTGGTCAAGGTTAAAGTTTTTTGTGTGCAGACAGACAGACGTGCAGACAGGCCAAAAACTAGATGCCCACCGAATCGGAGATTCCGGTGGCATAAAAATCAACCAATTATTAAAATATTGAACAAGGGGAGATAAATGTGCAACAAAGTGGCCCAGAGTTATCATTCTTGCAAGGTGCACAACTTCACATTGCCATCTATCTATGTTTCAAGTTTCAATCAATTCCATCAGGTTGTTTATGAGTTCTGCTCTGGACAAAGATTACACTATTAACATATTGAACAAGGGGAGATAACTTTGCAACAAAGTGGCCAGAGTTATAATGCTTGCAAGGTGCACAACTTCACATTGCCATCTATCTATGTTTTAAGTTTCAATCAATTCCATCAGTGAGGTTATGAGTTCTTCTCTGGACAAAGTTTACTCTATTAAAATATTGAATAAGGGGGAGATAACTTTACCACAAAGTTATAATTCTTGCAAGCTGCACAACTTCACGTTGCCATCTATCTATGGTTCAAGTTTCAATCAATTCCATCAGGTAGTTTATATGAGTTCTGCTCTGGACAAAGTTTACACTATTAAAATATCGAACAAGAGGAGATAACTTTGCAACAAAGTGGCCTATGGTTATAATTATTGCATGCTGCACAACTTCACATTGCCATCTATCTAAGTTCCAAGTTTCAATCAATTCCATCAGGTAGTTTATGAGTTCTGATCTGGACAAAGTTTACACTATTAAAATATTGAACAAGGGGAGATAACTTTTGCAACAAAGTGGCCCAGAGTCATAATTCTTGCAATGTGCACAACTTCACATTGCCATCTATCTATGTTTCAATCAATTCCATCAGGTAGTTTATGAGTTCTATCTTCTATTAAAATATTGAACAAGGGGAGATAACTTTGCAAAAAAGTGGCCCAGAGTTATAATTCTTGCAAGCTGCACAACTTCACATTGCCATCTATCTATGTACCAAGTTTCAATCAATTCCATCAGGTTTTTTATCAGTTCTGCTCTGGACAAAGTTTACACTATTAAAATATCGAACAAGGGGAGATTACTTTGCAACAAAGTGGCCTACAGTTATAATTCTTGCAAGCTGCACAACTTCACATTGCCATCTATCTATGTTCCAAGTTTCAATCAATTCCATCAGGTAGTTTATGAATTCTGCTCTGGACAAAGTTTACACTATTAACATATTGAACAAGGGGAGATAACTTTGCAAGAAAGTGGCCCAGAGTTATAATTCTTGCAAGCTGCACAACTTCACATTGCCATCTATCTATGTTCCAAGTTTCTGACCATTCGTTCAAAAGATATCGCTCGGACAAGGATTTGGATAGGAGAAAAAAAGATAAAGAAAGAAAGAAATAAAAAAGAAAAACAGTATAAAAACAATACAATTCCCAACCAACCAAAGGTTGGGGACTCGTAATAATAAGAATAATGACAAACAGTATGTCTCCCTTTCGGAGAAGGAGAGACATAACAAGTGACCCCCGGGGAGAGGTCATTTTTGACCCCTGGGCTATAATTTGAACAATCTTGGTAGAGGTCCACTAGATGATGCTACATACCAAATATCAAAGGCATGGGCCTTCTACTTCCAGACAGTTTTGGTTAATCTCCCCTTTTTTGTTGCCGAGGCAAACAGAGTTCTTCATGGAATTCAAATCTTTGAACAATTTTGAAAGAGTGCCACCAAAGGAACATTTCTGTGAAGTTTGGTTGAAATTGGTCCTGTGGTTAGGAGTTAGGCCAGACGACGGACAGAAAGTGATCAGAAAATGCGGTTTCCAGAGTGTTTTCAAAACTTCACTTAAATTTGACCTTTGACCTCATATGGCACAGTTTCAAGCTTGTCCAAGATTTGATGGAGAGGAACAATCTGGTAAACTTTCATGAAGATCTGATGCAAGATGAAGCCTGTAGAGTGTTAACAAGTCAAAAGTTGAAGTTGGACGAACGACAATCAAAAGGCGATTACAAAAACTCACCTTGACCAGAGTACGAATGGCGAGTCATAACATGCATTAAATACAGGATCCAGTTATCTCACCTGATAATTAACATTGGTTTGGAAGGGTTGTATAAAGTTCCAATGCAATGCATCAAGTAGTTACTGAAATATGGGACTTTGGGAGTAGTGGGTGATGTCATGTAATGGAGAATAATTGTGTGAAAGTATATAAATATCCATTAAAGCATGTGGAAGATACAGCCCAGACACGAAATTGCAGATGGACAATGTTCGAGCTCAAACTGTGACCTTGGGATTAGGTGGCTGGGTGATGTGCATGAGACATCATCTTGTTGTGGAAAATAATTGTGTGAAGTAATATCAAAATCCATTTAAGCATGTGGAAGATACAGCCCGGACACAAAATTGCAGACTGACTTACTGATGAACAAAGCAAACCTATAGTCCCCAAACTGGTGTCCGACCGATAGGGGACTAATAAACTCTTCTACATTGACAACATCTCACAATTCAAAGGACTGAATGTGAAATTGAGTTAATTAAAATAGAAATTGGGAAAATAAAGAACATGAAATGGGAGTAGTAGGTGTACAGTAAAGTTTATTAACAAAAACTAACTAAGAGGTCATGAGGCCTACTGTATCGCTCACCTGAGTATGTGTCACTTGAAACAAGATTAGTAGTTAGGAAAGGTGTACAGATTAGAAACACTCTGTGGAAAGGAAAAATTGCAACAGTCATAAGAAGGTAAAGTGTTAACCCTGTATATATAATTCAGATATAATATCAAAATCATACTGTCAATTTTCTGTGATGTACATACATACATATATTTTTCTGCACATGGTTGCAAAACAAAAATCACAAACAATATATAACACAAAGGTAAGTTAAGACTTAGCATATCAATTTAAAAACATTTGTGAATAATGACATGTGGACCATGATGGTAGCTCACCTGATTCAATAGAACTAAAAAGTTTTAAGGACAATGAGCCCATCCTCTGATGACCATGTTTTCCCCCAGATCAGAATAAGATGAATAATCCAGAATAAGTCATATTTTTTGCAAATCAATTTCAAATTGGGCTGGTACCTTTGGACAAGAGTTATTTTCAAGTTTTCACATTGATCTCTACATATATGAGTAAAACAAGCTCCACCCCCTTGTGGCCAACAAACAATATTTGTAGGGGGTCACCCAAAAAACATTTGTGCTAAATTATTATTAAATCGGACCAGTACTTTTGAACAAGAAGATATTTTGAGTTTTCACTATATATACATACATGTATAAGGAAAAAAAAGGGAGGCCTCAAAGTTTTTATAAAGCCTATTTTGAAGGACAGTCTTCATTTTAGCTATTATATGGAAGGTCACCAAATTTCCCTTTTTGATGCCATGGAGAGTTATGCATGGATCACATTTATTTTAGCTGTTTCGGAAGAGGACAATTAATATCAGGATAATTTATGCAAATTTTTAATGGAATTGACCTTGTGGTAAAGGAGAAAATGTTGCTTGAGTAGTTGCTGACAGATGGGCGATGAGTGATCATATCAGTTAAGAGTAAAAGTTGAGCCCAGTGTACCTGCTGATCTGAACTTACACTCTTCTCAAATGCTAACTTGTACCATTTCCCATGAACAGGCTCATATAGCAGGTAGCCATGCTGGGCACATTTCTTTTCATTATTCATCGGTATTTTTCATCATAAATATCTTTTAATGCCGTATCTAGAGTTTGAAAATCAAATGTAAATCCTGATTTTAGTGTCCGTTTAGGCACTACATTCTGTCCTTCGAGGAGCAAAACCGATGCATCTTCTCCAAAAAAGGATGTAATCTCCAGAGGTGTCATTCTTAAAGGATCAAATTCTTCTCCTGAATTAATTTTTTTGCAAATGTTATGCCATGCTAAAGCAAAGTCCCAAGATATAACAGACTGTGGTGAAACACCATTAAATTCACCTTTCATATGGGGATTTTCTATCACAAACTGTATCAGTCGGACCATGTCTTTTAAGTGAATCCATGGGAAAAACTGTTTGCCAGATCCAAAAACAATAGTTGGTAAAAATTTAATTCTTGATTGCTTCTTCATTATTCCGCCATCTGCTCCTAGCACAACACCTACATGAAAAAAGAGTCATGTTATAGAGACCTAGATAAGAAGGTCGCTGCACCTCAACACCTCTCTTAGTACTCACTTAACCCTTTCACACACAAATTGTGATGCATTTGCAAAGAGGCAAAATAAGCACTATAGAGGCTTTAAAATCAAAATAGAGTAAAACAATTAAACACTCTATCCAAAATAAGAGTAAATCGATCAGGTGCATCATAGAATTATATGAATGTTTACCTTTTCCCACATGCAGACACATTTATAGCAGACGACTTTTGAAAACATTGTGCCAAATGATGAGCAATTACAATATTTGCCATAATGTCTTCATTTCCATTAAAAAAAAATACTTTAAATTCATAGCTTTTTCCCATGTTTTGTTTCATAAGGCAAGGGGAAGTAGTATATGGAGTTTATTGACTATAACTTATTTGAAATGGAAATTCAATCCAAGGTGATAGTAACATGTGTAGGAGAAACAAGGCTAAGTTTGTTATTGGTGTCCAGAAATTTTGAAATCTCAATCGGCCCGGTGAAAAATTTAACCCCCCCCTTGTTTTTGAACGATATGATATTGGGAACGCTTTTAAAAAATATACACAAATGTCAAGTTTATTGCAGGTTACCTTGCATAGATGGTTGCATAACAGTGTTGCTCAATAATGTGAAATTGTCAATGCAGAAGTACTTTGCAAATCACAATTTTCCAAAATTTGCAGAGGAACATTACCACATATGTTTACATTGCTCGTTCGTACTAAAGAAAGTTCCACCCGTACTCCAATATAGAACTTGCTAGAAAATGTAGAGGGTCACTCAAGGAACATTTCTGCCAAATTATCTTTGACTTAGACAAGACGCAGCAAACAAAGTTCTCTATAGAATTGATATCTTTGAACAAATTTGAAAGAGAATCTCCAAAGTAACATTCCTATTAAGTTTGGCTGAAATTGATCCAGTGGATAAGGAGAAGATGTCATTTTAAGCTTTAAGTTAATGTTACCCCTTTTCTGATGCCACCTGAATGCTCTGTCCTTTAACCAAGCATTATTGCTTGAAACAATTATGTAGAGACTTACTAAAAGAACATTTCAACACATTATCTTGAAATCAGACAAGCAGTTTCATAAGGATTGATTATTATCAAGGAACATTTCTGCAATTTTTTTTAAAAATTCGATAAAATATTTCGGAAGGAGAAGATTTTTTAAAGTATTCACTAAAGGCAATATACGGCAAACAGCCCTGCCCCCTGACAGCCATATTTTAAGACCAATCAAAATGGCTTGATGGAATCAAGGAACTTTTCTACAAAATTATTTGAAAATCGACAAGATACTTACGTTAGAGGAGATTTTTAAGTTTTCACTTTATCCATATAAGGCAAAACAGCCATGCCCCCTGGCGGCAATGTTTTTCAACCAATCAACATGGCTTGAAGGTATCTGATATAGGGACACCCAAGGAAAATGTCTACAAAATTATTTGAAATTCGGAGAAGATTCTTTTAGTATTCACTATAGCCATATAAGGCAAAATAGCCTAGCCCCCTCGCAGCCATGTTTTTCTACCAATCAACATGGCTTGAAGGAATCTGATAGAGGGTCACCCAAGGAACATTTCTGCAACATTATTTGAAAATTGGCCCAATCCTTTCAGAGGAGATGTTTTTTTACTATATCCATATATAAAAGGCATAATAGCCTGGCCCCTGGTGGCACGACATAAGCTGGACTAGCTTTCAGCCAGAGGAGCTATAAATTGCTCTAATTAATTAAAGTCATGAACTTTAAAGTGGAAAATGACACCGGCCCCACTCATACATCATCAAGTTGCCTTAGTAACGAATAAAATGACCATACCGTGTTTCTGAAATATTTTTGTTAAGATTAACAAATAAGCATAACAAGAGGTATATTTGCTGAAAATCTGAATTCAGACTCATATAAAATAAAAAAGATACAGCAACATTTCTTGATAACCTCTCGTAAGCTTGTTTCGCAATCGATGTGAAATATATAAGTTTAAACTAAATATGATTTATGACAGGTCCTATATCACTAACTCACCTGATTTAAAAGAACTTCAATAGAAGCCACTTACTGAAATATTGTGAAGCACTGTATTTGACAAGTCTCATATATGCCTGATACATTAAAGTTATTGTATAATTGTGTGACCCAGGTGGCAATTTTTGTTCAATAGATCAATCTTGGTAGAGGATCACCAATGAGTATTTACCCTTAATTATTTTCAATTCAGGCCAGAACATCTGGACAATAAGATTTTTAAGTTTCTTTCTATGATACTGGTCCATTGGTTAAGGAGAAGTTTGCAGAAAAATATGAACAGACCAATAGACAAAGACATCAGACACTCGAGGGTGAGTGATTACAATAGTTCACTCTGTACTTCATACCAACCAATAGACAAAGACATCAGACACTCGAGGGTGAGTGATTACAATAGTTCACCCTGTACTTCATACAGACAAAGACATCAGACACACGAGGGTGAGTGATTACAATAGTTCACCCTGTACTTCATACAGACCAATAGACAAAGACATCAGACACTCGAGGGTGAGTGATTACAATAGTTCACCCTGTACTTCATACAGACCAATAGACAAAGACATCAGACACATGAGGGTGAGTGATTACAATAGTTCACCCTGTACTTCATACAGACCAATAGACAAAGACATCAGACACTCGAGGGTAAGTGATTACAATAGTTTACCCTGTACTTCATGCTCAAGTGAGCTAATCAAAATTGAAATCATTTCTCTGAACTTGCTTAATACCATGTTCGAATATGTATGCGGACATAAGTGGTGACATAATTAACCACATCATTTTGTCATCCTGTTTTATTTCCATAAATATTTGTAACATATGTAATATGACAACATACCTGATCTTATTACTGCTCTCCGTACTGGCACTGAAGGAGGAAGTATAGAGGCCAACTCCCAATCTCTGCTCAACTTTCCCATCCAGTCTGTTCCATTTGGCCCATTTTCATCATAAACAGCAGTACTACTTGGGGGATAGTAGCCTGCAAGAAGTAGAAAGACAGACTAAACCCTTTATTTAAAGCAGACCTCATTGAAGTCTTTGCAGAATAAAACTTTTAAAACTATCGCGTCAAAACGAGAAATTGCTCATGGTGAGCAATGTCTCCCCTTGCCTAAAAGTTTTCAAGTATTCAAACTTGCATTAATAAGGATTTGCCATTTTTGCCTAAATATTTAAAAAATTGTCTGCTGAATATTTGTTGTTTGTGTTCAGGGCAACAAATAAGCAGCGTATTTGCATAACAACAGCTGTCCATAAGACAGAGGGCTTGATTACATGTATTTCACAGCTTATCAAGAATTTCTAAGTCATATAATACGAAAAAAAAACATAAAAGGTAACAGGTGCAAGATTTTTTATTTTTTTTTCAATAACCCATGAAGCTTTCTGAAATGAAACTGGCAAATTTCATGGGGCGGCCGTTTCGGATATGTATTAAAAGCAGATTTAAAATTATTGTCGTCTAGTTAAACTTTTAAATAAAATCTAAAAAATCGACATTTAAGGTCATAAAGTGCTGTTATTTTCATGTGATCTAAGAGTACCGCAAACGGTACATAATACGCCCGTCAGGAACTTCTTTGTAAATTTCCTCTTTGTTTTGATATATTGTTTGTTTGTAAAAAGTTAGTAAAGTCGTTCAGGAATAAGTTGTTAAAGAATAATGGGAAACTATGAAAAATGCATAACTCATGCAGAAATTGACAAATATTCTAAGTCCAAAAAGGGGCATAACTCATTCAAAAATTGACGAAATCCGAGGAAATGTGAACTTGATCTGTGACACTTGATTACAAAGCCATATACAAAATTTCAGCTCAATACATCAAAGCATGTACAAAACAAGAGGCCCAAGAGGGCCAGTATCGCTCCACGGCCATAAGGCAAAAATAAAATCTCCAAACAGCCCTGCCCCGTGGTGGCTATCTTTTTTACCAACCACCATGGCTTAAAGGAATCTTGTAGAGTGTCACCAAAGGAATGTTTCTGCAAAATTATTTGAAAATATGCCTGACACTTTCGGAGGAGAAGATTTTTTAAGTTTTCACTATGGTCATATAAGTCAAAATAGCCCCGCCCTCTGGCGGCCATGTTTTTCGACACTATTGACACTTTCGGAGAAGAAGATTTTTTAAGTTCTCACTATTTTTTTCTTTCGGTTGCCATGGAAACCAGAATTTTGAATGGATCAAACAAAATTGAAGGAATTTAGTAGAGGACATTGAGAGGATGCTTCCCATGAAGTTTCAACCAAATTGGCCAAGTGGTTAGGGAGAAGAAGTCGTTTAAAGGAAAAAGTTAACGCACGCACGCACAACGGACAATTCGCCATGACATAAGCTCGACTGGCTTTCAGCCAGTGGAGCTAAAAAGTGCGGAAAACAATATATTTTAAGTCCAAAAAGGGGCATAACTCATTAAACAAGAGGGCCATGATGGCCCTGGAATCGCTCACCTGTTTTTTTCTTTCAATTTAGCTATATAAGCACCGCCCCCTGGTAGCCATAGTTTCTGACCAATCAACTTGGCTTGAAGGAATCTGATAGAGGGTCACCCTAGGAACATTTCTACAAAATTATTTGAAAATCGGCCAGACACTTTTGAAGGAGAAGATTTTTTAAGTTTTCACTATAGCCATATAATGCAAAATAGCCCTGCCCACTGGTGGCCATGTTTTTTTACCAATCAACATGGCTTGAAGGAATCTGAAAGTGGGTCATCCAAAGAACATATCTACAAAATTATTTGAAAATCGGCCTGACACTTTCGGAGAAGGAAGATTTTTTAAGTTTTCACTATAGCCATATAAGGCAAAATAGCCCCGCCCCCCCTGGCGGCCATGTTTTTCGACCAATCAACTTGGCTTGAAGGAATCTGATAGAGGGTCATCCAAGGAACATTTCTACAAAATTATTTACAAAATCAGCCTGACACTTTCGGAGGAGATGATTTTTTAAGTTTTCACTTTGGTCATATAAGGCAAAAAAAAAACGCCCCCTGGCGGCCATGCCTTTAGACCAATCAACATGGCTTGAAGGAATCTGATAGAGGATCACCCAAGGAACATTTCTACAGAATTATTTGAAAATCGGCCTGACACTTTTGGAGGAGAAGATTTTTTAAGTTTGCACTATAGCCTAATAAGGCAAAATAGCCCCGCCCCCCCTGGCGGCCATGTTTTTCGACCAATCAACATGGCTTGAAGGAATCTGATAGAGGGTCACCCAAGGAACATTTCTACAAAATTATTTGAAAATCGGCCTGACACTTTCGGAGAAGAAGATTTTTCAAGTTTTCACTATAGCCATATAAGGCAAAATAGCCCCGCCCCCCCTGGCGGCCATGTTTTTCGACCAATCAACATGGCTTGAAGGAATCTGATAGAGGGTCATCTAAGGAACATTTCTACAAAATTATTTGAAAATCTGCCAACCAGTTTGGGAGAAGAAGAATTTTGAAGTTTTTTAGGTTTCGTTGCCATGGAAACCAGAATTTTACATGGATCCCAAAAATTTGAAGGAATTCTGGTGAGGTCATTGAGAGGATGCTTTCTGTGAAGTTTCATCCAAATTGACCCACTGGTTACTGAGGAGAAGAAGTTGACGCACGACGGACGACGGACAAAAGGCGATCACAATAACTCACCTTGAGCAAAGCTCAGGTGAGCTAAAAATTGACGAAATCCCAGGAAATATAAACTTGATCTGTGACACATCACTACAAAGCCTTATACAAAATTTCATCTCAATAGCTCAAAGTATGTAAGAAAAAAGTGCGGAAAACCAATATTCTAAGTCCAAAAAGGGGCATAACTCATTCAAAAATTGACGAAATCCGAGGAAATGTGAACTTGATCTATGACACATCATTACAAAGCCATATACAAAAGTTCAGCTCAATACATCAAAGTATTTAGGAAAAAGGTGCGGAAAACCAATATTCTAAGTCCAAAAAGGGGCATAACTCATTCAAAAATTGAAGAAATTCGAGGAAATGTGAACTTGATAACAAAGCCATATACATAATTTCAGCTCAATACATCAACGCATGTAGAAATAAAGTGCGGAAAACAAATATTCTAAGTCCAAAAAGGGGCATAACTCATTCAAAAATTGACGAAATCCCAGGAAATATGAACTTGATCTGTGACACATCACTACAAAGCCTTATACAAAATTTCAGCTCAATAGCTCAAAGTATGTAAGAAAAAATTGCGGAAAACCTGAACGGACGGAGGGAGGGACATGACCATACCATAATACGTACCATTTTTAAGAAACGGTCGTATAAAAATAAATGGAACTTTGAAATAAACGACCGCAATTCGACGACAGAACATAAATTTTGACTGTACCGTAGCCAATGAACGATGTGACATAATTTCCGTAACACTTCATTTGGCGTTATGTCAAATGGAGCGACGTCGTTTCCCGCAAACAAAGTGGTATAAACATTAAATACCTCAAATTACTATACATAAGCTATAGATTCACTCATACAAAGTATAATTATTTATCAAATATTGTTGAAACAGGATAACTTTCACATATTGAGCAATTGTACCTTTGGCGACAATCGTTTCCTAATTCGTCTGCTGCAAAGGAGTCAGAAACCGTCTCTATTAGGGAAAGGCTTAAGCAGAAATGTGACCCCTTACATAATTTGTTCCAGTCATATTGACTGGTTGAAAAAGGTAGTTGCCAGATGGCATCAGAAAAGGGCTGTTAGACATTTACTTCTTTACCATAATATAGGTAATTGATTAAGGACCTTTAGCATCTTGGCCCTCATGTTTAAACCTCGTTCATTATAAATGTTCTTCATTGATTTTCTGAAATTCTTTACTTTATTATTTTCTGTTCATTAACATTATTATCGCCTAGTCAATTACTTATAAATATTTTTTTATTGCCAAAGTATGCTCTTTAATTTTTGTATACAATCATCTTACTGTTTTTTCGTAAATAGGTAGCACCTATATATATATTAAAAAGCATTTGCATTGTATGAAGAAAGAGTTATCTTACTTGATTATTTACATAGGTGTGATGGTTGGGAAGGGTTGTTTTTAAGTTTCAATGCAATGTATGAAGTAAAGTACAGCTCAAGGGTACAGCTCAAGGGTATTTTCAAACAAGAGGGCCATGATGGCCCTGGAATCGCTCACCTGATTTTTTTTTTTTCACTTTACCTATATAAGCCCCGCCCCATGGCAGCCATAGTTTCCGACCAATCAACTTGGCTTGAAGGAATCTGATAGAGGGTCACCCTAGGAACATTTCTACAAAATTATTTGAAAATCGGCCAGACACTTTTGGAGGAGAAGATTTTTTAAGTTTTCACTATAGCCATATAGTGCAAAATAGCCCTGCCCACTGGCGGCCATGTTTTTTGACCAATCAACATGGCTTGAAGGAATCTGAAAGTGGGTCATTCAAGGAACATTTCTACTAAATTATTTGAAAATCGGCCTGACACTTTCGGAGAAGAAGATTTTTTAAGTTTTCACTATAGCCATATAAGGCAAAATAGCCCCGCCCCCCTGGGGGCCATGTTTTTCGACCAATCAACTAGGCTTGAAGGAATCTGATAGAGGGTCATCCAAGGAACATTTCTACAAAATTATTTGAAAATCAGCCTGACACTTTCGGAGGAGAAGATTTTTTAAGTTTTCACTTTGGCCATATAAGGCAAAATAGCCCCGCCCCCTGGCGGCCATGTTTTTCGACCAATCAACATGGCTTGAATGAATCTGATAGAGGGTCACCCAAGGAACATTTCTACACAATTTTTTGGAAATCGGCCCGACACTTATGGAGGAGAAGATTTTTTAAGTTTTCACTATAGCCATAAAAGGCAAAATAGCCCCGCCCCCTGGCGGCCATGTTTTTTGACCAATCAACATGGCTTGAAGGAATCTGATAGAGGATCACCCAAGGAACATTTCTACAAAATTATTTGAAAATCGGCCTGACACTTTTGGAGGAGAAGATTTTTTAAGTTTGCACTATAGCCACACCACCCCTGGCGGCCATGTTTTTCGACCAATCAACATGGCTTGAAGGAATCTGATAGAGGGTCACCCAAGGAACATTTCTACAAAATTATTTGAAAATCGGCCTGACACTTTCGGAGGAGAAGATTGTTTAAGTTTTCACTATAGCCATATAAGGCAAAATAGCCCCGCCCCCCCCCCCCCCCCCCCCCTGGCGGCCATGTTTTTCGACCAATCAACATGGCTTGAAGGAATATGATAGAGGGTCATCTAAGGAACATTTCTACAAAATTATTTGAAAATCTGCCAACCAGTTTGGGAGAAGAAGAATTTTGATGTTTTTTAGGTTTCGTTGCCATGGAAACCAGAATTTTGCATGGATCCCAAAAATTTGAAGGAATTCTGGTGAGGTCATTGAGAGGATGCTTTCTGTGAAGTTTCATCCAAATTGACCCACTGGTTACTGAGGAGAAGAAGTTGACGCATGACGCACGACGGACGCCGGACAAAAGGCAATCACAATAACTCAACTTGAGCAAAGCTCAGGTGAGCTAAAAAACGCTCACCCCGCGGGCTGATAAGGCAGCCGCACGGCATTCAAGCTCACCTGCATTTAGGGATTCTCCTGCAATATCATAAACCTATAACATTCTGCGCAGTGAAATCCTATAAGGATTTATGACGTCATGATGATTGACTGATCGACAGATGGGATTTAATTTGATTATATTTTCGAGTAAGTTATTCCGATTCGATATAAACTAGTTTTGATGTGTGTTCCCAATTCTAATATTAGTCATTTTAATAACCTACTTTGTTAACATTTAATCCTGCATTTAATTATAGGTTTATGTATGATATATTTCAAAGGGTTTTGTTCATATTTAGATTTTCAATTCCATACAAACCACATTTTCTAGCAAGCAAATGTCAACCGGATATCTATTTTCATAACAATGATCAAACGGCAGTGTATACAAAACATCACACTATTGGAGTAAATTGTTTCAAATTAAGAGGGATTTCCCTTTCAGCAAGCTAGACGCGACAACCATCCCAACACTTTCGGAGGTGAAGAATTTAAAAAAAAAATCTTACGGTTGAAGGGAAACCAGAATTTTTGCATGGATCCAACAAATTTGAAGAAATTTAGGAGAGGACATTGAGAGGATGCTTCCTAATAAGTTTTATCCCTATTTGCCAAGTGGTTAGGGAGGAGAAAGTTGTTTGAAGCAAAAAGTTGACGCACACACGCAAGAAGCCAGTGGAGCTAGAAGACTCAAAAGCTTACTGCTACAACTGTGTAAGAAGTCATTTGTGTTGCAAAAAGTCTATAAATTCAGTGATACAGTCGAGCCGCATTAATCCGGACAATTTAATTACCCGAGAAAAAGTGTCCGGATGTCGAATATTCTTGAGTAACAATTTTGGAAAAAGATTTGAAAGATGAAACAAATAATAGGCTGAATCTGAAAATTGGGATTTTAATGATCAGAGCTAATATTTCCTCAGATAGAGTCCCAATAATTTAGGTGTCTTTAGCTAAATTCCATCAAAAGGTTGTTGTAAAATTTCAGTATGACTTTAGGTCTTGCTTCTAAATTTTTATTAACCTCTAAGGCACTTACGGTTGCAATGTTTGAAGTAATCATTGCTTAATGATGAGATATACAACAAGAGCACCACCTGCGGGTGCCTGACGCTTATCTTATTAGTATTCAAGGGTGAAATTTACAAGATAAAAACAGTGAACTATTATTTATAAATAATACAGAAAATCCGTGTTTACATCAAAGGTCTGCATAATCATTATAATAACCAAAAGTTATTAGTAAAATTCGGACAGTACGCGAGTTGGAGCTAATCATGATTAAGGGTGAAGTGAAAAAGAGCGTGTATGTTTGTTGTGTTTTTACAACATATTTCAAACCTTAAGTAACAATTATAAAATTGATAATTGTCACGCATCACATCTTATCGAGTATTTAATTTAAATCAGGCAGGTGCTTTTGGACAAGAAGATTTTTAAAGATATTACAATGCACATATTAGGAAAACAAGCCTCGCCCCTGGCGGCCAAGTTTTTCAATGGATCGGATTAATTTGAACAATCTTGGTAGAAGGTCCCCCAAGGAACATTTGTGCAAAATAATTTTTAAATCGGGCCAGTACTTTTGGACCAGAAGATTTTTAAAGTTTTAACAATACACATATAAGGAAAACAAGCTCCGCCCCCTGGCGGCCATGTTTTTCAACGGATCGGAAATATTTGAACAATCTTGGTAAAGGGTACCCCAAGGAACATTTGTGCTAAATAATTTTCAAATCGGGCCAGTACTTTTGGACAAGAAGATTTTTAAAGTTTTAACAATGCACATATAAGGAAAATAAGCTCCGCCCCCTGGCGGCCATGTTTTTCAACGGATCGGAAATAAATAATTTTCAAATCGGGCCAGTACTTTTGGACAAGAAGATTTTTTAAGATTTGGCAATTTTCCCCTTTTCTGATGGCAACCAAAGTTCTACGTGGAATTAAATTCTTTGAACAACTTTGAAAGAGGACCACCTAAGGACCATTCCTGTGAAATTATTTTGAAATCTGTCAATTGGTTTAGTAGGAGAAGTCATTTGTAGGAAATTGTTAACAGACACCGGCGACGGACGGTGAGTGATCACAAAAGCTCACCTTGCACTTCGTGCTTAGGTGAGCTAAAAAGAAATGGAGTAGTACAAGTATTCGGATAAACTGGAAATCGGATACCGATTTTTGATTTGTAAAATGAATATTCGAATATATTCAAATAAGTAAAACAAATAGTCAAATATATTCCAATAAGTAAAACAAATATTCGAATATCGTTTTCAGTATTTGTTCCCATCCCTAGTAATTTTCTCTTCAAAATAAGTTATTACTTTGTCTCTTAATAAGATTTTCCCCATGTAGATTGAGCCACACAAATGAAAACCAAGCTTATAAATGACAGTTACAATCAGTTTTCATACTTTAACAGTCAAACTTGTCTTAAGCAGCCACCCAAGGGAGAGTCAAAATTTGGCTGCTAAACACAGGTCAAATAAAGAATAAAATGTTGTTTTAGTTAATCTTCAAGTGGCTGTTTAATACAAGTTGGCTGCTTAACAGAGGTGACCGCTATCACAGGTTCGACTGTACTATCATTTTTTTTATAGGAGTCAAAGCTGCTTGTGTGACTAGATGGCAAACACGGAAAATCCTGACCAGACTGCAAAGGCTTATATAAATCTTGACTGGTTGCTCATTAGTGGGGAAAAATTAGGGTTGCAAAAGTTATCTAACTTGATTATATACATAGTGTGATGGTTAAGAAGGGCTGTATAAAGTTTCAATGCAATGCACACAGTAGTTACTGAGATATTGATAAATATAATTGCATGACGTAAACAAGAGGGTCCTGATGGCCCTGGGTTGCTTACCTGAGTTATGTTATGTGATTTGTCATGCCAACCACAATAATTCTGGTTAGCTAATACAAGAGGGCCAAGAGGGCCAAGAGGACCAGTTCAGCTCCACTGCCACAGAGCGAAAAACCCTCACCTTATCTTGTCGGACTTTTGTAAAGTTACCATGACTTAGAATATCACCAAAGAAATGTTTATGTCCGTTTTAGTATATGTTTAACAAGTTTAACCTATTAACTGAAAATAGCCCTGCCCAATGGCGGCCATGTTTTTCCACCAATCAACATGGCTTGAAGGAATCTGAAGGATCACTTAAGGAACATTTCTACAAAAATATTTGAAAATCGGCCAGACACTTTCGGAGGAGAAGATTTTTTAAGTTTTCACTATAGCCATATAAGGCAAAATAGCCCCGCCCACCCCTGGAGACCATGCTTTTCGACCAATCAATATGGCTTGAAGGAATCTGATAGTGGGTCACTTAAGGAACATTTCTACAAAATTATTTGAAAATCGGCCTGACACTTTCGGAGGAGAAGATATTTTAAGATTTCACCGTAGCCATATAAGGCAAAAAAGCCCCGCCCCCTGGCGGCCATGTTTTTCAACCAATCAACATGGCTTGAAGGAATCTGATAGAGGGTCATCCAAGGAACACTTCTATAAAATTATTTGAAAATATTTGATAAGAGGGCCATGATGCCCTGGAATCGCTCACCTGAGAATGGGCTATTTCAGACATAACTCTTTCAGCGCCAATGGCAATATCATCAAGACAAACTTTCTGACAAAATTACAAGCTCCTCAAGTATAAAATGCGATCTGTATACAATTTGGCCTAGTGACTTAGATGTTGATCTGACCTGACCCATATTTGAACTTACCCTAGATATCATCAAGACAAATATTCTGACAAAGTTTCAACATGCTCATGCCAAACATGTGGCTTCCAGAGTGTTAACAAGATTTCCCTTAAATTTGGCCTAGTGACCTAGTTTTTGACATGACATGACCCATATTCGAACTTGGCCTAGATTTCACCAGGACAAACTTTCTATTAAAGTTTCAACATGCTCAAGTTCAAAATGCGGCTTCAATAGTGTTAACAAGATTTTCCTTCAATTTTGCCTAGTGACCCAGTTTTTGACCCAACATGACCTATATTCAAACTTGGCCTAGATATCACTAGGACAAACATTCTGACAAAGGTTCAACATGCTCAAGTTTAAAATGCAGCTTCCAGAGTGTTAACAAGATTTTTCTTCAATTTGGCCTAGTGACCTAGTTTTTGACCCGACATGACTTATATTCGAACTTGGCCTAGATATCACTAAGACAAACATTCTGACAAAGTTTCAACATGCTCAAGCCAAAAATGCGGCTTCAAGTGTTAACAAGATTTTCCTTAAATTTGGCATAGTGACCTAGTTTTTGACCCAACATCCAGTTTCGAACTTGGCCTTGATTTGATGGAGATATATGTTCTGATAAATTTTCATAAAGATTGGATGCAAAATGTTGCCACTAGAGTGTTAACAAGCAAATGTTGACGACGGACGACGAACGACGGACAAAAGGCGATCACAAAATCTCACCTTGAGCACTTTGTGCTTTGGTGAGCTAAAAATCTGCCAACCAGTTTGGGAGAAGAAGAATTTTGAAGTTTTTTTCATTTCGTTGCCATGGAAACCAGAATTCTGCATGCATCCCAAAAATTTGAAGGAATTCTGGTAAGGTCATTGAGAGGATGCTTTCTGTGAAGTTTCATCTCAATTGACCCACTGGTTACTGAGGAGAAGATGTTGACTCACAATGCACGACTGACGCCGGACAAAAGGCTATCACAATAACTCACCTTGAGCAAAGTTCGGGTGAGCTAAAAACAGGTGACCCCCGGGATGGTTCCAATGTTTGAGTATCATGAGAGTACTTTGCATGGCAGATTAAATGCGCAATGATATTCATTATCTGCCAAAACATAAAGAATGCTAATATTTACATCTTTTAACTCGGTGTAGATCCTAAGCTCGATACATCTAAAATCTTAGTATCAATCTGGTACCAAAATAGCAATGACGGGATTATTGTTAACCGTGTCTCTGCATCACTGATGGGATTATTTGGCGGTTTCTATTTGAAGGTTATTTGGTTAGCAGTATTGCATAGTAACCAACAGGCTGTCCAAACTACTGTATGTAAAATGTGTAGTTGTTGTTGTTTTTCGTTGTTGTTTCTGGTTGCATTTTGGCGATTGCAAACCAACAAAAATGTTCGAGGATTGCAACATTTCCTCTTGACACATAGTTAAAGTCTTTCTCACAAGTCACAACAGAGTTTTCTTTTCTGGAACTGTCAATCTTTCTTTTTAACTTCAACTGCGAAAGTGCACATTATTCCCATCAAAATTATATTTGAAAACATTGAGGTAAAATATGTAAAATCTGTGTGTGTTGTGTTATAAACACACCTTTAGTCCATCCACTTTACACACTGATACATTTATAAACAAATAAGAATAAGAGAAAGTTGATGCAACGCATCAATATCACCAGAAATCCATACTGCAGTTATGCATAACACTAACATTATAGTAGTTGAATAAACAGTTATCAACTGAGGGGCATATTGGAACATCAGGGGTGGGGTCAAGTGAAAATGTATCATAAATTGCATTTTTTTGTCAACGAAGTGAATGTCCTTCATTGAAATATAATTGAAGCCTTTCATTGTTTATGATCAATCTTCATTCCAAATTAGGTTGACCAACTAATTATTGATCATAAACAGTAATGGAAATGAGTAATTTTGCCAATCATTAGTCTTAGTATGTATACAGTGCTTTCATTAAGGAATAATTATAAGATTTGTGAATTCCACATACACTTTGCAAGATGTTTGTCAGAATATTTGAATTTTATTATTTATCAATAAAACCACAAAACAGAACATTTAGGATTTGCATGCAATAGCACGTCATTTTACCTTTCCCCTATTAAAGTCAACATTGGACACCTTTGCAGCAATCTACTTTTAAAACAATGAGATAAGGGTTAAATCGCTGAAGACATGAGTTTTCTCTTTTTCTCAAAATGATATTAGCTTGGCATCCTAATTATATCATACTTAAACAAATGTTAAAATGTAGTCCAATATTTATAAATTAGACCACTTTCGAAATATAATATCAGCTAAACAGTTATTTCATTGAAATTGTTGTATAATTTAAACTTAATTTAGAACATAAACTGAACCCTACAACATGTTAATTTATTGTAATTCTTTCCTTCCTTTTTTATAATGAAAATAACAAACTACATGTACTCATGTTTAAAAATTATATTATGATGAGGCCCTTGTGTCAATGATGCATAACAATATGCAGATCGGAAGCAAAATGCCTTTAGGGAATATAATGACACATTTAAAATTGTCAAGGATGAAATAGTTTTGTACGAAAGACCCGATACGTGACCCACATTCTTCTTCGCAGACGTGTCATTACGTGTTCAAAGTCATTTTTCTATTAAAACTAGTTTTATCTCGGTTTGTTCTTTTCTTCATTTGTTTCGAACCAAATAAACATTTTAAATCACTATTTGTAAGTGAGTGTAAAGAGCAGCTCTCTGCAAAGGAGATTGATCTACGCGGTTGGTATTCGCGAGTCACGCAATCTACAGTTTTAGCTTAGAAACAGCTCATATTTTAGCTATACATGGATAAACATTATAAAATGCATTCTTCACAAATCAAGACATCTCTTTGAACATGAAAATAACATCCAGTAAGTTAAAATTGCTATTTTAAAGGAGAATTCGACGTGATTTTTATCTCGATATTTACACATAACAGTCTGCTGCAAGTCTCATAGGGACTGTTTTGTCTTCGTAAATAAAACCAAACAAGATGTGTTTGTGAAACACTGATGCCCCCCAATGGCAACATCTAGGTCAAAGGTCAAGGTCGCAAGGTATACACATGTGAAATATGGTAGCATTACCTGTTATTGTTCAAAAGAAGTGGGCAAGGTTAAAAAAAAAATTGAGAATGGCAACATCTAGGTCAAAGGTAAAGGTCGCAAGGTCAAAAATGTTGGTACTGACAGAAAGGTCATGTCACAAGGAATACACATGTGAAATATGGTAGCCGTATCTGTTATGGTTCAAAAGTAATGGCCAAGGTTAAAGTTTTTTTCGAGAATGGCAACATCTAGGTCAAAGGTCAAGGTCGCAAGGTCAAAAATGTTGGTACTGACATGTGAAATATGGTAGCCATACCTGTTATGGTTCAAAAGTAATGGCCAAGGTTAAAGTTTTTTTCGAGAATGGCAACATCTAGGTCAAGGTCAAGGTCGCAAGGTACTGACAGAAAGGTCATGTCACAAGGAATACACATGTGAAATATGGTAGCCATACCTGTTATGGTTCAAAAGAAATGGCCAAGGTTAAAGTTTTTTTCGAGAATGGCAACATCTAGGTCAAAGTCAAGGTCGCAAGGTGAAACATGTTGGTACTGACAGAAAGGTCATGTCACAAGGAATACACATGTGAAATATGGTAGCCGTATCTGTTATGGTTCAAAAGTAATGGCCAAGGTTAAAGTTTTTTTCGAGAATGGCAACATCTAGGTCAAAGGTCAAGGTCGCAAGGTCAAAAATGTTGGTACTGACAGAAAGGTCATGTCACAAGGAATACACATGTGAAATATGGTAGCCGTACCTGTTATGGTTCAAAAGAAATGGCCAAGGTTAAAGTTTTTTTTTAGTATGGCAACATCTAGGTCAAAGGTCAAGGTCGCAAGGTCAAAAATGTTGGTACTGACAGAAAGGTCATGTCACAAGGAATACACATGTGAAATATGGTAGCCGTATCTGTTATGGTTCAAAAGTAATGGCCAAGGTTAAAGTTTTTTTCGAGAATGGCAACATCTAGGTCAAAGGTCAAGGTCGCAAGGTCAAAAATGTTGGTACTGACAGAAAGGTCATGTCACAAGGAATACACATGTGAAATATGGTAGCCGTACCTGTTATGGTTCAAAAGAAATGGCCAAGGTTAAAGTTTTTTTTTAGTATGGCAACATCTAGGTCAAAGGTCAAGGTCGCAAGGTCAAAAATGTTGGTACTGACAGAAAGGTCATGTCACAAGGAATACACATGTGAAATATGGTAGCCGTATCTGTTATGGTTCAAAAGTAATGGCCAAGGTTAAAGTTTTTTTCGAGAATGGCAACCTCTAGGTCAAAGGTCAAGGTCGCAAGGTCAAAAATGTTGGTACTGACAGAAAGGTCATGTCACAAGGAATACACATGTGAAATATGGTAGCCGTACCTGTTATGGTTCAAAAGTAATGGCCAAGGTTAAAGTTTTTTTGGTGCAGACAGACAGACCAACAGACCAACAGACAGACCAACAGACAGGCCAAAAACTATATGCCCCCCGAATCGGAGATTCCGTGGGGGCATAAAAACATATAAATGCAAGTCGAAATAAAGAAACTGCACATACTTAAAACATCGGAATATTTATTTCATTTTAGATGTGTCATAACTTAGTGTTTTTAAACAAACGCAATTGTAATATATTTCAAGACATTTAAATTTGTTTTTTTCTAATAATAATTTCTCCTCCCATGTCATTTCCGAGAATCTATTAAAAATAGAAGTCGCGGGCTTCTGCTCGGCGACTAATGAGTGTGAATACAGTCAAGTAACCCTAAGCGGATCATAACCAATAGCGGATCACTTTAATGTTCAAGACACGCTAACTTATTTATTAGACAAAATTATTGTGTATAAATTGGAAGGTAAGTACTTTATGGTATTATTTAAATACACAATAAAAATGATGCTTGTCGGACTTCAAATTCATCCGTATCATCTGAACGTCTGATGCAAGTGTTTACGTGACCCAGTTATTTCTACCTTGTTTTGAAGAGAACATGTGTTTTTCGCGGCAACAGCTAGCGATCTTAACTATGTTAGTTATTTATTTTGACATTTTATGAAAGACAAATACATACACCTATTGAAATATAACCAATCATTCTCATTTGTCTTTGCATGTTTACACTGAAGCGATAATAGAATAGCTAGGTAAGTTACCATTAGCGGATTGCCACTTTGTTTCCATGACGGAGTCTGAGGGGTTTTCTCAAAATTTTATTTTCCACAATTTAACCATTCCCGAAGATGCTAGTGATTTAATCGGAAATCTATCAATACAAATATGCAGTTAGATAAAACATAACTTGAAAAACAAGAGGGCCATGAGACCCTGGAATTGCTCACCTGAGAATGGGCTATTTAAGACATAACTCTTTCAGCGCCAATGGCAATATCATCGAGACAAACTTTCTGACAAATTTTCAAGCCGCTCAAGTCAAAAATGCGATCTCTATATATAGTGTTAACTAGATTGTTCTACAATTTGGCCTAGTGACTTAGTTGTTAACCTGACCTGACCCATATTCAAACTTACCCTAGATATCATCAAGACAAATATTCTGACAAAGTTTCAACATGCTCAAGCCAAACATGTGGCTTCCAGAGTGTTAACAAGATTTCCCTTAAATTTGGCCTAGTGACCTAGTTTTTGACATGACATGACCCATATTCGAACTTGGCCTAGATATCATCCAGGGCTCTCACGAGGGGGCGATTTGGGCGAAGTGGTCGCCTAAAAGTTTCTGACTTCGCCCATTCACTCGATCAAAGCGAAGTCGACTTCGCCCAAAATCTCAGTCAAAGCGAAGTTGACTTCGCCGACAATTTTGTCCTAGCATCGGACACTGTTAAAATGATCACGGTCACGCACCATGTCGAATCGATGTAGGCCTATACAGTTCGATATACACAGTTGCGTAATCAGTTATTTGACAACTGAGAGTGTATATCCATTAAAAGCTGAAGAATCGAATCATTTAACACACACAATGACGTAGAACCAATCAAAATCGTGCACTTTAGTCCAATTTGCATAATCAAAGTACCGATTGTCATATCAAATAGTATGACGCCCCCTGATAAAACATTAAATACGTATCCGATGTAAATGAGATGGAAGTCGAATTATGTTTTAACCCTTTCAATAGTATAAATAATATTATGAATCTATTCATGGTTTAATGAGATAATCGTCTTCAATAATTGAGAAAATGAGATTTTTTAGAGATTTTTTTAGGGGTTTCATAATAAATGCTGTAGCATGGGGGTGTCATACTATTTGGAATTAACCAATCAAAAGACAATACCTCAATTCTACTTGTAAAGAGTGTGTATGTTTAGCCGATACAAATAATTTACGTTGTTTATGACACTTACGACAGACTAATTTACAAAATGCCTGAAACCTTTACACGCCGAGTAAAATGTAGCTTCATTAATTATATTTCGGCGACTTTAGAACACAATGTTCGGATCGCAAACCTGATACAAATAATTTACATTGTTTATGACATTTACGACCGACTTCTTTATAAAATGCCTGACACACGGAATGGCGAGTAAAAGGTAGCTTCATTAATAATTTCTGCGACATTAGAACATAATGTTCGGATCGCAACTACTCACAGGGAAAAACAATTTTAGAACTTCATGTGATAATCATAATTAAAATAAAATAATAAAACATTCATCTTTGTTTAAGTAAATGTGTTCTATCCCAAACGATGCGATGCGGTTACGACGCGTAACGACACAAAAAGAGATGTAATTTCTCCCTTAAGTCTCCCCACTTCTCCCTAAAGTCTCCCCACTTCGCCCTAAATTGCCCGGAGGGGGAAGTCACTTCTCCCTAAAATTTAAGCCTAGTGAGAGCCCTGTCATCAGGACAAACTTTCTGATAAAGTTTCAACATGCTCATGTTTAAAATGCGGCTTCATGAGTGTTAACAAGATTTTCCTTAAATTTGGCCTAGTGACCTAGTTTTTGACCTGACATGACCCATATTCGGACTTGGCCTAGCTATTACTTAGACAAATATTCTGACAAAGTTTCAACATGCTCAAGTTAATCAAAGCGCCAATGGCACTGTAGTGGCGATCGTATGGAAAATCCTGCAAAGTAACAAGCAGTATATCGGTGTAGGGCTTGCGATGACTCTGGTGCGGGTATATTTGAGAATGTATCACAACCCTGCATCTTTTGACAGTAGAATAATGTTAGTTTGCCAGAATGTTGTCTTGGTGATTATTTAGTTACGTTCTGAAATTGGTCATGATGTGTTCAAAATTAGGCCATTCTAAAGTTATGAAAAATCTAGATGGTATTCGATAGACTACCGTTTTAGCTCATTAGAATGACTATTTGTAATCTAAATTGTTCGGGTAATCACATGTTTATCATCAGGTCGTTAGGCCATATTAAGATAAAATATAGTTTACACTTTAAAAATGACTAAAGAAAGGAGAGAAAACAGTATCCATTAGTTTGGTGTTTGTTTCAATGATGTCCGATATTAAACAGGTCTGTTCAATTTAGTCCATTCACATTGCATGATTGAGGGTTGTCACAGTGTATTTATATGTCTCTGAGGTTGTTAAACTGCTTCGAATAATGTGAGTGCAAAATCAAACACAAAACATGCTCCAAAAGCACAATTTCACTATTTGCCAAACTGTTCAATTTATAAAAAATATAGGCATATATTATAATGCTCGATCTCCAAACTAAATTAGGCTACACTGTGTTAGCATTGATTGCTAATTGACTCTAGAACGTGCAGACGTGTATACATAACGTGTGTACACACTGACATCGTGTGTCCTTTAAACCTTTGTAAACCAGTCTTATCATCTAGACGCTTTCATATATTTAAACAACTACAAAATAAAGCGTTTATAATATTGAGATTTACAAGCTCTTCTGGTTTTTGGTCTCGCGAGCTATTTATAGAACCTTTTGGAATTTCCAGATTTGAGTATCATCAGAGTTGTCGTTATTTGCAAGGCAGAACGCGCAATGATATTTATTAGCCGACTTTATTTATTTATTTGCGTTTTAGCCTATGCCACTCTATAATTTTGCAATGTTATTGAAAACGGGACCAGGTACGAAATAAGCACTTTTCACGGACCATGATTGTTAAACTTGTAGGTCTTTTCAGAAATTACAAAAGAAGTTAATTGGCCGTTTTGTTTTTGGCGAGGTACTTTCAGAGTACAACCAACTCCTGCCGAATCAGGTTAAAGGTCAAAAGGTTACGGTTGACTACAGTAAAAATAAAACGAGGCACAGGAGTATCATGATACTCTGCATAGCGTACCCAAGACGCCCGATGATATTTATTATCTGCCCAAACATGAAGAAAGATAATATGTAAATAGTTTAACTCTATTTAGATATTTTCTCGATAAATCTCAAATATTAGTACCAATCCGGTATCAAAGTAGCACTAACATTATCATTATTAATCGTGTGCCTGCATCACTGATGGAACTATATATATATATGGCGGTTTAACGGAAGTGAGTAAATTGCCTTTGCAGAAATATCCAACCGATTGTTCAAATACGACTATATAATTTTTTTTTCGTTGTTGTTGTTTTGGTAGCACTGTGGCGATTGTCAACCAATCGCCACAAAAATGTGGCTTCCAGAGTGTTAACAAGATTTTTCTTAAATTTGGCCTAGTGACCTAGTTTTTGACCGGACATGACCCATATCGAACTTGGCCTAGATATCATCCAGACAAACTTTCTGATAAAGTTTTAACATGCTCAAGTTTAAAATGTGGCTTCCAGAGTGTTAACAAGATTTTCCTTCAATTTGGCCTAGTGACCTAGTTTTTGACCCGACATGACCCATATTCAAACTTGACCTAAATATCACTAAGTCTAATTTTCCGACATAGTTTCAACATGCTCAAGTTCAAAATGTGGCTTCCAGAGTGTTAACAAGACTTTTCTTCAATTTGGCCTAGTGACCTAGTTTTTGACCGGACATGACCTATATTCAAACTTGGCCTAGATATCACTAAGACAAACATTCTGACAAAGTTTCAACATGCTCAAGCCAGGAGTGTTAACAAGATTTTCCTTAAATTTGGCCTAGTGACCTAGTTTTTGACCCAACATGACCCAGTTTCGAACTTGGCCGAGATTTGATGGAGATATATGTTCTGATAATCTTTCATGAAGATTGGATGCAAAATGTTGCCTCTAGAGTGTTAACAAGCAAATGTTGACGACGGATGACGGACGACGAACGACGGACAAAAGGCGATCACAAAAACTCACCTTGAGCACTTTGTGCTCTGGTGAGCTAATAACAGCAGAAGTTTTGACAGCTAAAATGTTGCTTGAGATGACCCCCCTGATATCAGACTGTCACGTGATCCCCTTAACTCAAACTGGTAAACAACGGTCTGTACAGCTGTTTCTGCACTAAAACTGAAAAAGTGTTTATCAATTTAAAGGAAAATGATTTTACTTGTGGACTATAAACAAACAAGTTCCGAAACATTGACCGTTTCTTTTATGCACTACGTTGTTTCGTTACTGATCTGTTAAGGGTAACTTGACTGTACTCTCTTGAATGATATATACAGTACATGAAAACCCATGACATAACAGTGACACACTTTCTTGTTTGTTTATTTCTTTCTTCAGTCTATATAATATTTGTTACCTTCTAAAAAAGAATTTCACTTCAGTGGGGGAAATTATTTGAGTTTATAGATTGACACTTTTTGATAAGTAATTTTTGACAGCTGACAAAACAGATAGACATTTGAAAATAATTGCCTATGGAATCATCTTAAAACTCCAATCGACATCGGCATTAAAAGAGCTGTTCTTTCAAAATTGAAAGTTGTCAAGTGTCAAATCTTGGAGTTGATAGTGTACAAATTCTCACCTTTTGGTTAGGATTCATTTTTATCATTCACTGCTGATTGACTCGGGTATCATTTCGAGTCGTGTCAAATCTGATCAATATGAGATTCATTAGTCTTTTCAATGATCCGCAACAATTTAATACTATCAACAAAAAGACAAATCAAAACCGGAAGTGAGAACTTTCTTTTTTCCATACGATATTGTTACTCGGATAATAACCAGTCCTAGCCGAGGCAAGACTGGTTATCAGAAAACATCAGCAGAAAATTAAACAGGCCATAAAAATAGCTCACAATGAGCATGATGGTCAGGTGAGCTAAAAAAGGGCCATAGTTTTTTAACTTCATTATTTACATAGGTGTGATGGTTTGGAAGCAGTAATGCAATACATCTAGTAGTAACAGAGTTATGGTAAAATGTATGTACTTGCATGCAAAACCTAAACCAAAGCCGACGCATAGTCAAAATTTGTACAGGTACAGGTATTGATCAGTAAGGTATCAAGGTGACTTATTGCAGATGTTGTGATGGATAAATGCTCAGTATGTACATAATGCCAGGTGAGGTGACCAATTAATCCCTCAAGTCAAGGTGATCACACCATATATAATTGTGGTGCTCATCCTCCATCTGAATTATTTCACCAGGCCTGTACTTTATTAGGATAATCTTTACTCCCCCCATGATTTTCAACAGATCGAAAAGATTTGAAAAATCAAATCAGGCCAGTACTTTCAGACAAGAAGAGTTTTAGAGTTTTGTTTTTTGGCCACTTTTATGAAGCAACCAAACTTCTACAAAGAATTCAATTCTTTGAACAAATTTGAAAGAAGACCACCTCAGGAACATTCCTGTGAAATTATTTTGAAATAGTCTGTTGGTCAAGGAGAAGTTATTTGCAGGTAAATGTGGACAGACATTAAGACATGACAACGACAAAATACAAGATGTTTTTTTTTTGTCTGCTTCCACCTATTTCATGTCTTGGAAATCAGGGCTCTGCATAGATCCAAAAGAACAGGGCTTTAGAAATTTTGAAATCTTAAACAGTCTGGTGCATTTTTTAAAAATAAATAAATATTGTGCACATTTTATCAATAGAATAGACAAATTGTTCATTGAATGTAACCTTGCATAGATGCATGCATTGACACGTACATTGTTGATCGTCAGTGCTAAAACTTACACAGGACTATCACAATAACTCACCTTTGACACTTCATACTGAGATGTGCACGATGCCCTAAAAAGTTGATAATCAGGTAAGTCAAGTAATAAAATTCTAAAAAACCCTTTTAATACATTTCTTATTTCCTTTACTCTTTCCAACATTCTCAAAATCTGCAGCATACAACTTTGAAAATATCTCTGCAAAATACGGCACATCTCTTTAAATGAAGATAATTATTGAATCGAGTTGAAAACATTGTGGACAAAGGAGAAATTGCTCATTATGATCAATTTCATTTTTCATCTATTTCAAATGTTCTCTGCTTTTAAAGATGCGTCAAAATGCGTCTGTAAGTGGGAAAGGTTTAACTAATTAACCTCAGGCGGAAATCCTATATTAAACAGATACCTACCTACCCCGGACATCGATAAAAATAGCTCTGGTGGGTTTTCCATTTCTCTGATGGCTTTACTTAGAATTCGGTTTGTTCCAACCCGACTTTCATAGACATTCTTCTTGTATGACTTCATGAGACTGGAAATACAATATTTTCCCTTATAATGCTAAATTTTTAAAATGGAGTTTTGCATTTGGAAAACAGTGTCCATAGTTACTTCTAGGAGTATCAAGATGAACATTGTTGAGTTAAGCAGCCAACAGTATAGAGCCTGGTCAGACGGCTCTGTATTGATGGCACAGGCTTCACAAAATCAGGTCCAGCCGAAATTAGAAGAATATATCATCTTTACTGAACATGGTGGTCCTGGGATACTCAGATAGTAAATTTGACCTCATAACAAAGTTTACAACCAAACATGACCCCCATTCCATCTTAGTATATCATCAAGACAAACATTCCTACAAAGCTTCATAATTCTTGGGGAAAATCAAGCAGTTTCTAAAATTTAGCCTCCTTAATTTTCCCTGTATATCCCTATATAAAACAGGTGACCCCAGGAGCATAATTTGAACAAACTTGGTAGAGGACTACTAGACAATGCTAGTTAAGAACATCATGTAATTGACAATCTGAGCGGAACGTGATTGGATCATGAGCATGATTGGAATGAAGTCGGAAAGCTTTAAGAGCGGAACAGAATTTTGCGCTCTGAACGAAAAAATCATAATGAATGAAAATATCCAATCACATGAATGCTTTGCTCATTGAGCTGTTGCAAGAATTTACTTGATAATTATTTTACAAAACTACTTCATCAAAATTCATATATGTTTACTAAACCTTTGATTTATAAGACACTTAAGTATCCGATTGTAATATAATGTAGCAATATTATATATATTATTATTTTCGTTAACAGGACACTTTTTACCGATCCTAACACGCTTCATTTCATTTGATCGTATGTAGATATTTATGCTTCAGACAAGAAGATTTTCAAAGTTTTTCAATATCTTTCTTTATGTAAAACATGTGACTCCCAGGGCGGGATTCCTTTGACCCCATTGGTATAATTTGAAAAATCTTGGTAGAGAACCACTAGACAATGCTACACACCTATCTAAGCTCTAGGTCTTGAGGTTTCTGACATGATGATTTTCAAAGTTTGTTTTTTTCCTTTCGGTTGCCAAGCAGAATTCTGCATGGAATAAATCTCTTTGAATTTTTTTGAAAGGGCACCACCAAAAAAAGTTTCATCAACATTGGTTAAGTGGTTAAGAGGGCAAAACCTCCACGCCTCCTGGCAGCAACAATTTCGATCAATCAACATGGCTTGAAGGAAACGGTAACAAGGTCACCCAAGAAACATGTTAACAGAATTATTTCATAATCAATCCGATATTTTCGATAGAGAATAACTCTATGAAGTTTTCATTAAAGCCTTCCTTATAAGGCAAAACAGCCCTGTTCTCTGGTGGCCCTATTTATCGAAAATCAATATGGCTTGAAGGAATCTAATAGAGAGTGACCAAAGTAACAGTTCTACAAAATTATTTGGAATTTGGCCAGATACTTTCTGAGAAGAAGATTTGTTTTTGTTTTCACTAAAGCAATGGAAGGAAAAACAGCCAAACCCCCTAGCGGCCATGACTTTTGACAAATCAACAAGTCACAGCTTAAAGGAAGCTCATAGATCCATGGTCACCCAAGGTACTTTCCTTCAAAATTACTCGAAAATTATCCAACTGTTTTAGAAGAAATTGTTTAAGGTTTTACTTTAGCCATATAAGGCAAAACAGCCCCACCCCTCGAAGGCCATGTTTTTTTTACTATTGTTTTTTTTATTTAAGGTTGCCATGGAAACCAGAATTTTGCATGGATAAAAAACAAGAGGCCCATGAGGGCAGGGCCTATGCTCTACTGGCATTGATCTGGCTTGTTTCAAAAGGAACCAATATGTCATCAATATTCAAATACCATCTAAGTTTGGTGAAGATCAGATAGTAAATGGAAGCTCTATTGTGTTCACAAGCTGTATTATAGCAATTTTGACAATTTCAAGGGCCATAATCCAGCCATGCATGGGTAGATCTGGCCGTTTTTTAGAAATGAACCAAACTCTCATGGATATCTAACTACTGTATAAGTTTGATTGAGATACAATCAAAAACTAGAAATACTGTGAGCAAAGCTCACTGAAGAATACCCCCCGCTCCCCTTGGAAGAGTCCGAGGCGTGTGATCTTCCTTCATGCATATCTACATATGATGTGTAACCTTCATGTAAAGTTTGAACCAAATCCATTGAGCCGTTTAGGAGGAGTAGTGCTTACAAGAAATGTGGAGGTATGTGCACAGGAGTCCCTCGCAGATAACCTCTAAGTTAAATTATCTCCCCTTGGAAGAGTCCGAGGCGTGTGATCTTCCTTCATGCATATCTACATATGATGTGTAACCTTCATGTAAAGTTTGAACCAAATCCATTGAGCCGTTTAGGAGGAGTAGTGCTTACAAGAAATGTGGAGGTATGTGCACAGGAGTCCCTCGCAGATAACCTCTAAGTTGAATTATCTCCCCTTGGAAGAGTCTGAGGCGTATGATCTTCCTTCATGCATATCTACATATGATGTGTAACCTTCATGTAAAATTTGAACCAAATCCATTGAGCCGTTTAGGAGGAGTAGTGCTTACAAGAAATGTGGAGGTATGTGCACAGGAGTCCCTCGCAGATAACCTCTAAGTTAAATTATCTCCCCTTGGAAGAGTCCGAGGCGTGTGATCTTCCTTCATGCATATCTACATATGATGTGTAACCTTCATGTAAAGTTTGAACCAAATCCATTGAGCCGTTTAGGAGGAGTAGTGCTTACAAGAAATGTGGAGGTATGTGCACAGGAGTCCCTCGCAGATAACCTCTAAGTTGAATTATCTCCCCTTGGAAGAGTCCGAGGCGTATGATCTTCCTTCATGCATATCTACATATGATGTGTAACCTTCATGTAAAATTTGAACCAAATCCATTGAGCCGTTTAGGAGGAGTAGTGCTTACAAGAAATGTGGAGGTATGTGCACAGGAGTCCCTCGCAGATAACCTCTAAGTTAAATTATCTCCCCTTGGAAGAGTCCGAGGCGTGTGATCTTCCTTCATGCATATCTACATATGATGTGTAACCTTCATGTAAAGTTTGAACCAAATCCATTGAGCCGTTTAGGAGGAGTAGTGCTTACAAGAAATGTGGACATACGGACAGACAGACAGACAGACAGACGGACAGACAGACGGACAGACAGACGGACAGACAGGGTGATTCCTATATACCCCCCCAAACTTTGTTTGCCGGGGGGTATAATAAGGACTGTATCATGTTAACAAAATTAAGCCCTATTATAGCAATTTTGACAATTTCAAGGGCCATAATTCAGTCATGCATGGGGCGGATCTGGCTTGTTTTCGAAAGGAATCAAGCTCTCATGGATATCTAACTACTGTATAAGTTTGGTTGAGATACAATAAAAAATAAAGACTGTATCGTGTTAACAAGCTCTATTATAGCAATTTTGACCATTTCAAGGGCCATAATCCAGTAATGCATGGGCAGATCTGGCTTGTTTTCGAAAGGAACCGAGCTCTCATGGATATCTAACTACTGTATAAGTTTGGTTGAGATACAATCAAAAGTGAAGACTGTATCGTGTTAACAAGCTCTTTTATAGCAATTTTGACCATTTCAAGGGCCATAATCCAGTCATGCATGGGCGGATCTGTGGGTGGTTTTTGACAGGAACCGAGCTCTCATGGATATCTAACTACTGTATAAGTTTGGTTGAGATACAATCAAAAGTGAAAACTGTATCGTGTTAACAAGCTCTTTTATAGCAATTTTGACCATTTCAAGGGCCATAATCCAGTCATGCATGGGCGGATCTGGCTGGTTTTCAAAAGGAACCGAGCTCTCATGGATATCTAACTACTGTATAAGTTTGGTTGAGATACAATCAAAAGTGAAGACTGTATCGTGTTAACAAGAAATTGTTTACGGACGCATGCACGCACGGACGACGGACAAATCGCCACGACATAAGCCCTTCTGGCCTTTGGCCAGTAGAGCTAAAAATGAAGGTATTTAAGTGAGGACATTGAGAGGATGCTTTATGTAAAGTTTCATCCCAATTGATCACCTGGTTACAGAGAAAAAGATGTTGACAGATGATGCTTCACTCACACCGGACGAAGGACAGAGGGAGAACACAATAACTCATCTTAAGCACTTTTTACTGAGGTGAGATAACAAGAAAAGTAGTCCCGTTATTGAATTAATTTGAAAATAATATGGCAAAAAGGAAAAATTGCTCAATGTTATCATTTTTTCTATCGCCACATCATTATCAAAAGTCGTCTGCTGCAAATCTCTCAAATTGTGTCTGGTTGTGGGAAATGGATCAACGAACTGTAGAGGCAAGACAATAGACCCTGGGAGTTAACTAAGCATACTTCAGGAAATAGTGATGCTCCTTTTTGACTTCCAAAATATGGACTTCCATGATTAACCCTTTCCCTCATACTGCAGCAGACGACTTTGAACATATTTTGTCAAAAAATAGAAAATCTCATTAATTGAATGGATAACCTATGACTAAAAGTGGAAAACGTTGTGTCAAAAGGACACATTGCTTGTTTTGAGCAATTTCTTCTTTTGTCACTATGTTTTCAAAAAGCTGTCTGCAGCAGAGGCGTCAGAAAGCGTCTATATGAGGGAAAGGGTTAAAGTGTAACTTACTATTCAAAAGGATAATCAACAACCCCTTTCCCTGAAACATTCACAACAGCTTTCACTCCTTTTGGAATTCCTGAGGATTCGATTTTTGACTGAAACAAGGAAAGTTCAGCTCATTCAAAATATAGCTGGAATCAACAATTACAAAGCTTACCTCTATAACAGTTTTCAATCCTTTCCCACATACAACATATCTGCAACAGACAGCTTTGAAAACATCTAGTTGAAAGTGTAATTATTGAATCGAGTTGAATTGTGGCAAAAGTTGAAATTGCTCATTAAGAACAATTTCTCCTTTTGTGATTATGTTTTCAAAAATCGTCTGCTACAGATGCGTCAAAATTAGTCTACAATTTGAGGGTTAATGACAATTTATTAATCACAATCTGCATCAGAAACAAAAAGCTACATGATTTGATTCCTAACTATAAATGCAAAATAGGAGCATTTTGTCTATGAAGCATTTATACTGTACAACAAACCTTTTCCAAAGTTCTTACCCCAAGTCATTTAAGCAAAAGATTTAAGTTACACTATATAATGACTATTCATCCGATTAGTTTGTTTGTATGGCGTTTTACACCACTTTCAACAATCCATAAGTTTTATCACGCCATTTCCTGGGTATGGTATCAGTGCTACTAGTATCAGTGCTATTTATCCCAGTTGCAATTCAAAACCCTAACTTCTGAGCACAAGGGAGGGAAAGCCATTACTTCCATTTATATAGTCTTTGGTATGACCCAACTGGGGATTGCATTGATCCCGCAATCTACCTCAGCTGAGGCATAATTCTCTACCACTACACCACTGAGCCCAATCTGACAAAAGTATACAATCTGACCAAATGTTAGATCTGATGGCGATCCATTCGAATTCATCTTCTTGTTTTATCGGATTTCCAATATCGCTATTTTTAGATCCACCAAGCTATTTTTATTTGAACCAATCAGAGGACTCGTTTCAACAAACGTTTGGCTTAACCTTCAAAAAAAGAATACCCCCCGCTCCCCTCCCAAAGCATCGGATACAATAGTAAAGTTTCTTCTTTGCTTCTTTGCTTCTTTGCTTATCTTCCCTTGGAAGAATCCGAGGAGAAAAATCTTCCTTCATGCATATCTACATATAATGTGTAGCCTTCATATACAGTTTAAATCAAATCAACTGAGCCCTTTAGGAGGAGTAGTGCTTACAAGAAATGTGGAGGTATGTGCAAAGTGTCCCTCGCAGGTAACCTCTAAGTTGAATTATCTGCCCTTGGAAGAATCCGAGGCGTATGATCTTCCGTCATGCATATCTACATATGATGTGTAACCTTCATGTAAAGTTTGAACCAAATCCATTGAGCCGTTTAGGAGGAGTAGTGCTTACAAGAAATGTGGAGGTATGTGCACAAGAGTCCCTTGCAGGTAACCTCTAAGTTGAATTATCTGCCCTTGGAAGAATCCGAGGCGTATGATCTTCCTTCATGCATATCTACATATGATGTGTAACCTTCATGTAAAGTTTGAACCAAATCCATTGAGCCATTTAGGAGGAGTACTGCTTACAAGAAATGTGGAGGTATGTGCACTGGAGTCCCTCGCAGGTAACCTCTAAGTTGAATTATCTGCCCTTGGAAGAATCCGAGGCGTATGATCTTCCTTCATGCATATCTACATATGATGTGTAACCTTCATGTAAAGTTTGAACCAAATCCATTGAGCCGTTTAGGAGGAGTAGTGCTTACAAGAAATGTGGAGGTATGTGCACAGAGGTCCCTCGCAGGTAACCTCTAAGTTGAATTATCTGCCCTTGGAAGAATCCAAGGCGTATGATCTTCCTTCATGCATATCTACATATGATGTGTAGCCTTCATATACAGTTTGAACTAAATCCATTGAGCCGTTTAGGAGGAGGAGTGCTTACAAGAAATGTGGACATACGGACGGACAGACAGACAGACAGGGTGATTCCTATATACCCCCCCAAACTAAGTTTGCGGGGGGTATAAAAAGACCATTTAAAAACAGAGCAAAGAACACTTTTCGATGCTGTATGGTCAGGGAAAGACTGTATTGGTGTTTTGCCTCATTTCCGCATTTGTAGCCATGATGCGGTTGTCATTTTTGTTAAATATAGACTTTTACTTTCACTTTCAAAAACGTGAAAGCAAGGTTCTGATTGGCTGGCGGAAAGGTCGTCTGAATGTGACCCTCTATCGGTTGTCCTCAGATCCTATGCGTAGCGTTAATAGGAGATGATTTTAATGAGATTGCCACTGAGCCAGTCTATTCATCGGAAACAAGAAAGCACCAAAGATGCACCAAATTTGGCCAATGTAGTACATAAATTTCCTAACCTCAACTGGACCTTAACCCCTTCCAATATACAACTGTTATGCAGCAGACTACTTTGACAGCCTCTTGCCAAAAGTATAGAAAATCTCAAAAGGCATCTGTATGTTGGAAAGGATAAAAACCTTTTTTGGTGGTACAGAAAACATAACCATTAAAGTACCTTATCATATTATTTATAAGCAAAGTACTTTATAAGTCGAAAAAGGGTCCTAATTCTTACAAAAACCTTTACAGAATTATGCTCTCTTGGCTGTTTGTGGAGGTAATGATGGTAAAAAGATTTTTGTAAGTGTTTCAAGCTATATCTATAAGGCCTAATAATTGGCCATAACCGGTTGAGATTAAAATTCATAACTAGTACGGTGCTTGTAGTTAACCCATCTCATCCTTTTATTTATTTTCATATATCTCTAATTGTTTTGAAAAAAATTGATTTGGTAAGAATAACTTAACCAAAATTCTAGAACAAACAAGAGGGCCATGATGGCCCTAGTTCGCTCACCTTAATTATACAATGTACTGCAATGCAAAACACATCAAGACAATTATTCTGAATGCAACATCCACAGTGTTAACAAGATTTTCCTTCATTTGGCCTAGTGATCTATATTTTTTAACCTGATATGACCCATATTCTAACATGGACTAGAAATCATCAAGACAACATTCTGACAAAGTTTCAACTTGCTCAAATTAAAAATGTGGCCCCCGGAGTTTGAACAACATTTTCCTTTATTGACGTTGTTTCTGACCAATTATGACCCATATTCGAACTTGACCTAGATAAAATTCAGACAAACACTCTGACCAAATTTCAAGCTGCTGAAGCAAAAAATGTGGCATCCAAAGTGTTAACAAGATTTTGACCCTACATGACCCATATTCGAACTTGGCTTAGATATCATTTAGATAAACATTCTCATCAAATGTCAAGCTTCTGTAGCAATAAATGTGGCCTCTAGAGTGTTAACAAGATTTTCCTTCAATTTGACCTAGTGACCTACTTTTTGACCAATGTTCGAACTTGTCTTACAAATCATCAAGACAATTATTCTGATAAAGTTTCATCATGCTCAAGTTAAAAATGCAGTATCAAGAGTGTTAACAAGATTTCCCTTCAATTTGGCCTAGTGACCTAGATTCTGTTCCAATATGACCCATTTTCAAACTTGACCTAGATATCATAAAGACAAACATTCTGACCAAATTTCAAGCTGCTGTAGCCAAAAAAGCGGCTTCTACAGAGTTAGCAAGATTGTCCTTCAATTCGGCCTAGTGACCTACCTTCTGACCCAATATGACCCATATTCGAACTTGACCTAGATATCATCAAGACAAACATTCTGAAAAAGTTTCAACATGCTCAAATTGAAAATGTGGCCTCTAGAGTGTTAACAAGATTACCCTTTGATTTGGCCTAGTGACATAGTTTGTGAACCGGCATGACCCATATTCAAACTTGTTCTAGATATCATTCAGCTTAATATTCTGACCAAACTGCTGAAGCAAAAATTGCGGCCTCTGGAGTGTTAACAAGATTTTCCTTCAATTTGACCTTGTGACCTACTTTTTTACCCATGTACGAACTTGACCTACATATCATCAAGACAAACATTTTGATAAAGTTTCAACATGCTCAAGTTGAAAATGTGGCCTCCAGAGTGTTTACAAGATTTCCCTTCAATTTGACCTAGTGACCTAGTTTTTGACCTAATATGGCCCAGTTTCGAACTTGTCCAAGTGATGGAGATGAATGTTCTGATAAACTTTCATGAAGATTGAATGCAAAATGTAGCCTGAAGAGTGTTAACAAGAGCAAATGTTGACGAAGGAAACGCCAGACACAATGTGATCACAATAGCTCACCTTGCACTTCATGAATAGGTGAGCTAAAAATAAGTTATTCTCTTAATATCATAAAATATATTTTTTTTTTATCTCTACATTTATGGCATTGGAGACGCATCTTGTCGATTGTGAAATGACAGACAAGATATAGGGCCCTTTTTTCTGATGCTTCCCATTTTTTCCGAACTCAGTGCAATTTCCTCTTTAATTTTCAATTCCTTTTCCACTATGTTTTTCTTTTTGCGGGTGCTTTCGATCGCGTCCGCGCTCTTAAATATTTAAGGATTTGGCCCCCCCCCCTTTCTTCTTAATTATTGATCTACATTACTTAAATACCGACTGGGGCCTCTGATTGGTCCGCGCTCTGTGTTACCTTATATGCTGTTTTTTAAGAAAAAACCGTTCATTATTATATTTTACCATGGGGTACAGCCTACATACCCATATAATCCTTTTAATATATAGTCTTACCATGTAGTATGACAGAGCGGACAATCAGGCCCATAGCATAATAAAAATTTGAAAACATAAAAAAATCTTCAAACATGTAGGTCATATGTTAAATTGGACTATAGATAACCTTGAAATTGCACTGTTTTCTGCCCTAGCCAGTACCGATTGTCGATAACATTACATGGGCTCCCGAGTCAAATTTTTGTAGCGACACACACTTTTTCTGTGTGCTTGCGCGATGGACCCACGGGCTGGGCCGTCTGGGGGATGGAGTCAGTGAAGGCTTGCTGCATGTTGATCTCTATCTGCGTATAAAATACCCTATATTGTGTGTCGGGGGGGTGGCGATGTCTGGGTCATTTACGAAAGATGTCCTCCCCGACATACTCTGTAAGCGGTGCGCAGATGGGGGTGAACATGCGCAAGCGAGCATAAAGGCATAGCTGCTAAATCCCTCAGTCGGCTGGCTCGTGGGGCCGGTTTGATAAGGGAGCCCATTCATAAAATATGTGTCAGTGCTACAACCATGAAATAATCTTATTTTTAACAAACTTCGTAAATATTGTACTACACGGAACCGGCACAGTGTGGAATATATGTATATACACCCGTTGGTTTTTTATGGTTATCTGAGAGGGCCGTTTTTGCCGGAAGTTGTTTAGGATGCTGGAAGCCCAGCACCCAGACTTACATTAGATTGTCATTTTATTAATATGTTTTTAAACCACACTGTGCAAAACGCTGCTGTAAAAACATCGATAGGTTCCCGTGTGGTACGCTGTCTTTTTCTTTTCGATTTTTCTTACAAATTTTTATTTTATATTTTTCCTCCATCTTAACCTTCTTATATTATGTTTTTCATTTCAATAATTGTTTTATTCAATATATAGTTCCCAATTTATTGGGAATTTTAAAACACATCTATTTAGACTTTGTTTTTTTACACCCTTTGCCCTTTTTAAAGCGGCTAAAGGGTAAACAGCTACCTGTACAACGGGGCCTGTGATTGGTTGGACGCTAAACCTGGCCAACTCGTCATTGACCATAGATTTATGTGTAAATGTCGAGCTTGGCCGTAAAAGCGGATTGAAATTCGGCCAATCAAGGGCTCCGTTGTGGAGGACTGTTGGGTAGTGCTTTTTTTGCACAATATTATTAATTGCGTTTTTTACAAAATTGCTTTTATATTTTTAGTAACCAAATAAATAAATATAGTTTTACTCACATACACTTATATACACACATACAACATTATACTATAAAAAGAAAGCTGGATATGTACTTATAGAAAACGAAAATATAGTCAAAAGCGATAATAGAAAATTTAAAATATAGTCAACCCCTTTAATAAAAAAAAATTGGAGAGATAAAACAATGGCTGCTCGCCAAATGGCTTTATGCCGATAGGCGAGGGTAAATAAAACCATATGAAGAAAAAAATGCACTTCATGCATAGGGAGCTAAAAAAGGCCATAATTCTTTTAAATAACTTGATAGAGTTATGTACTCTTGTCTGTTGATGGAGGTAATGACTGTAAATAAGTATTGTAAGTGAATTCTGTCTTTTCGAAACAAGAGGCAAAACGAGTTGTCCCTCCTGTTGGTAGGTATTTGTTTACTTCCGGTTTGGTTCGTTTTGACACATTTACCTGTCAAATTGCTTCGTCTGACGATTTCTATCAGTTTCTCAGTGTATATTTTGGAAATATTTGTATTTTTTTTAAAGATGTCATCAGACTTATTTAACTCAATAAGAACTTCCATTGAGGATCTTATGGATTTAAAAAAAGACGATATTAAATCGTATTTACTGAGTCAACGTCAGAAAGTCAGTGGAAAAAAAGTTGAAATTGCCGGGAGAGCACTTTCTTGTATTAAAAGTACTTTAAATGCAAATCAGATCGAAGTTGATAAGTCTTTGCATGGCTCATTTCCTGATAACACTTTTGATATCGATTCTGTTCCTGAGTTTGAGAACCTAAAGTTGGGATGGACTAGTGACCCTTATTTCTTTCCAAAAATGTCAGTGTTGGATATTGAACATTATCTGATTGATAGCAGCCACAGGTCTGAAGACAACATAAAGATGGAGTGTTACAGACAATATATTAGAGGTTTAAATTTCTTCAAAGAGAAGTTTATTCACAAAGTGATGGTTAATAGTGAACTGTGTTATATGAAATCAAAATGTTTTCCATCCATGAAGCAAGGAACCTACTGGCAGTGGATTTTGATGTCAAAATGTAACCCTGTTGTGATTGCCAAAGCTCATTGTACCTGTCCAGCTGGGTAAGCCATTTAATTTGTTGAGAAATTGATACATCATTTACATGTTTGATATAAAAACGATATTTTTCTAGTAGCCCGACTGACTGAGTCAAGTGTAATTTAAAGGTTACTCTTAAAGCTGAATGATACCGGATAATACAAATAATACCGGATAATTCGAAACAAGAGGCCCAAGAGGGCCAGTATCGCTCCACGGCCATAAATCAAAAATGAAATCTCCAAACAGCCCTGCCCCCTGTTGGCCATGTTTTTTACCAACCACCATGGCTTAAAGGAATCATGTAGAGTGTCACCCAAGGAATGTTTCTTCAAAATTATTTGAAAATTGGCCCGACACTTTCGGAGGAGAGGATATTTTAAGTTTTCACTAAAGCCATATAAGGCAAAATAGCCCCACCCCCTGGTAGCCATATTTTTCAACCAATCAACATGGCTTGAAGGAATCTGATAGAGGGTCAGCCTAGGAACATTTCTACAAAAATATTTGAATATCAGCCAGACACTTTCGGAGAAGAAGATTTTTTAAGTTTTCTCTTTAGCCATATAAGGCAAAATAGCCCCGCCCTCTTGCGGCCATGTTTTTTTACCAATCAACATGGCTTGAAGGAATCTGATAGAGGGTCAGCCAAGGAACATCTCTACAAAATTATTTGAAAATCGGCTAAACACTTTCGGAGAAGAAGATTTTTTAAGTTTTCACTATAGCTATATAAGGCAAAATAGCCCCGCCCCCTAGCGGCCATGTTTTTCAACCAATCAACATTTCTTGAAGGAATCTAATAAAGGGTCACCCAAGGAACATTTCTACAAAATTATTTGAAAATCGGCTGGATACTTTCGGAGGAGAAGATTTTTTAAGTTTTCACTATAGCCATATAGGCAAAATAGCCCTGCCATCTGGCGGCCATGTTTTTTTACCAATCAACATGGCTTGAAGGAATCTAATAGAAGGTCACCCAATGAACATTTCTACAAAATTATTTGAAAATCGGCAGAACACTTTCGGAGAAGAAGATTTTTAAAGTTTTCTCTTTAGCCATATAGGCAAAATAGCCCCGCCATGTTTTTTTTACCAATCAACATGGCCTGAAGGAATCTGAGGGTCACCCAATGAACATTTCTACAAAATTATTTGAAAATCGGCTGAACACTTTCGGAGAAGAAGATTTTTTAAGTTTTCACTATAGCTATATAAGGCAAAATAGCCCCGCCCCCTGGCGGCCATGTTTTTCGCCCAATCAACATTTCTTGAAGGAATCTAATAAGGGTCACCCAAGAAACATTTCTACAAAATTATTTGAAGATCGGCCTGACACTTTTGGAGAAGAAGATTTTTTAAGTTTTCACTATTTTTTTCTTTTGGTTGCCATGGAAACCAGAATTATGGATGGATAAAAAAAATAGAAGGAATTGAAGAGAGGACATTTAGAGGATGCTTCCTATGAAGTTTCAACAAAATTGGCCAAGTGGTTAGGGAGAAGAAGTCGTTTAAAGGAAAAAGTTAACGCACGCACAGACGCACGCACGACGGACAATTCGCCATGACATAAGCTCGACTGGCTTTCAGCCAGTGGAGCTAAAAACTACAGAATAATACATTTACATTGCAAATAATATCATATTCGTCTACATTTTGGTGAAATATATATGAATTTGGTATGAAAAACCTGTTATTGGCATATGGTAAATCTAGTCTCAAAATGTCTGTTTCGTTTATTTTGGAATGTCCTCTCTTGTGAATGTATGGATTGTTTCCCTTGGTTTAATTTAGATGCAATGTGTTATAAAACGTGTCTGATCTGGGGTGTTATTTTTACTTTATTCAATCATTCCTTTCATTTACGGATAGTTTCCATAGGTTAAAATAAACGTTTTCAAAGTAATTACTTGATTAACCGATATTGTTTAATTTAACAAAGGGATGCAATTAATACAGTACCAAGGGACGTCTCTTCAAAATATATGAAACAGATATTTGTAAACCACGATAATATGTCAATAAAAGTTTTTTTATACTGAATAATCGGTATTCATATATATATATCACCTAAAAGTAATATGTCAAAAGAAGTTTTTTTATACTGAATAATCGGTATTCATATATATATATATCACCTAAAAGAAAACGACAATAAGTATTTTTTGCAAATCAAATGTATTATTTAGTATTTTTTCTTATTATTCAGTAGGTTTTCGTATTATCCGGTATTATTTGGAATTTTTGGCTTTAGAGTAACAGGTAATTTAAGATTGTTACAACATTTTCTCTCTTAAGGAACAGGACTGTATGTCTTGGATTTTGATTGTTATAAATTACAAAACAATTCAACATGAACATAATAATTTTATTGTATTTATCTGAAAATAGCAAATATAACATGAATATATTCAAATTAATAGCAATGTCAAGGCTGAATATACACACCAAAAACAGTTTTTATAATTTTGGGAGGCAATTCCCTTCTTGAAAAGAACAAATAATTACTCGTACTAATAAGTCAAACGGTCTCTGGCCCATAAATACATGCATATATATCTATTTGGATGCTTAGTGAACCATATTATTTTGGTATCATTTGATGTGCAGAGGACAAGATAAGGAGCAGTAAACTATTCTTTCCCAAACAATATCTCTCTCATTACTCAACTCATCACTATGTTGGGGGTTCTCAAATATTCGTCCCTCTGAGATGATTTTTTTGAGTACCTATAATATTGGGTTTAACCTTTCCCACATACAGATGCTTCTTGACGCCTCTGCAGCGGACGACTTTTGAAAACAATGAGCAATTTCTTCATTTGCCACAATTTTTTCAAATCTTTTCAATAATCAAACTTAAAATTAAACAAGACATGGAAATTCCATGAAATCAGGTTTTCTATAATGGAAGGTGTTTGATTAAGAATTAACAGATCTGTCAAATCTTTCTGTTAATAGTTAATCAAAGCTAGTAATTCAAGTAACAGGGAATATTTCTATTGATGAATAATCATAATTACTTTGTCAATTAAATATATCACAATTTTATCTAACAAATATCAGTTCAATCCAGTCAATCGTGTGTTGATGGCCTCATTTATTAAGAACATATAATAGATAACAGATATTAAGCAATCTTTTGTTGTAAGCAGCCACATTTTAGGATCCCTAATGCCAGGTTGATAATCAGTGATCTGCCTTAACCCTTTACTTGATAGTAATGCGTTTATGCCTTTGCAAACAGACTAGATCCAGGGCCCGAGGTTATGACACTTGCTCAATTTGAGCATGTAATAGAAATATTGTTGTTGAAGTTAGATGCTTGAGTTACAAGTTTATGAAATATGCTCATTGTAAAATAGGGTGAAATTACAAACCAACGATGAGAATAAAATCCATGTTTGGAGTTTGTCGCCATGGTTACGAAGCATTTTTAGTTTGAGCATGATGCTCAAACTAAAAAAGATCTGTTAGCTTGAGGACAAAGTTTGGAAAAAAAAAAATCTACGTTTAGTTTTTAACTAAAATCTACTTTGCAACGAGCCAATTTCCTAGCCTTGTAATCTAAGTGTGTAACTACAATAGTAATAATTATGTTAACATGCTCAAATTGAGTAAGTTTCTTGACCTCGGACCCAGATCAGACATTGTGCATATGACAAAGCGTCTTGATATGGTGTATATCTGTTCCAAGCTATTTGAAAATATCTCTATGGTTGAAAAAGTTATTGTCCGGACAAGAAAAGTTCAACTGATGTCTATTTGTTGTCACTGTGACCTTGACCTTGAAGCTACAGACAAAAGTTTTGCATGTGACACATCATATTGATATAGTTCATATTTGTGCCAAGTTATTTGAAAATATCTCTATGCATGACAAAGTTATGGTTATGACAAGAAAAGTTCAATTAAAGTCTATTTCTTATCACTGTGACCTTGACCTTGAATCTACAGAATTTCTTTTTGCATTGGCACATCTTCTTGATATGCTGCATGTTTGTGCCAAGTTATTTGAAAATATCTCTATGCATGACAAAGTTATGGTCCGGACAAGAAAAGTTCAATTAAAGTCTATTTCTTATCACTGTGACCTTGACCTTGAATCTACAGATTTTTTTTTTGCATTTGGCACATCATCTTGATATGGTGCATGTTTGTGCCAAGTTATTTGAAAATATCTCTATGCATGGCAAAGTTATGGTCTGGACAAGGAAAGTTGATGCCCGCCCGCCCGCCCGCCGACTTCGCCAAACTAATAACCAGATTTTTCCTTTGGAAAACCTGGTTAAAAAGAGATTTTCTATAATGATGATAACATGCTTGCAAAGTCATCTTTTTTTTTAATTTTAGTATCTTATAATCTACTTAAAAACATATTTTGAATACTTAAATTATCTTTTACAGATTGGGTGAGGCCTGCAGTCACATATCAGGACTGTTATTTGCAATAGAGGGTGCGGATGTTACAACCGATAACAGAGCATGTACATCCAAACCATGTGCATGGAATAAGTCAGGAAAAAGAAACAAGAGGGCCATGATGGCCCTGGATCGCTCACCTTAATTATACAATGTACTGCAATACAAAACACATCAAGACAATTATTCTGAATGCAACCTCCACAGATTTTCCTTCATTTAGCCTAGTGATCTATATTGTTTTACCTGATATGACCCATATTCCAACATGGACTAGATATCATCAAGACAACATTCTGACAAAGTTTCAACTTGCTCAAAGTAAAAATGCGGCCTCCGGAGTTTGAACAATATTTTCCTTTATTGACCTAGTTTCTGATCCAATATGACCCATATTCGAACTTGACCTAGATATTATTCAGACAAACATTCTGACAAAATTTCAAGCTGCTGAAGCAAAACATGCGGCATCCAAAGTGTTCACAAGATTTTTCTTCAATTTGATCTAGTGACCTAGTTTTTGACCCAGCATGACCCATATTCGAACTTGGCCTACATATCATCAAGAAAAACATTCTGATAAAGTTTTATCATGCTGAAATTTAAAATGCAGTATCCAGAGTGTTAGCAAGATTACCCTTCAATTTGGTCTAGTGACCTAGTTTTTAATCCGGCATAACCCATATCCGAACTTGGCCTAGATATCATTTAGACAAACATTCTGACCAAATTTCAAGCTGCTGAAGCAAAAAATGCGGCATCCAAAGTGTTCACAAGATTTTCCTTCAATTTGATCTAGTGACCTAGTTTTTGACCCCACATGACCCATATTCGAACTTGGCCTAGATATCATTCAGCTCAACATTCTGAACAAATTTTTAGCCGCTGAAGAAAAACATGCGGCTTCTACAGAGTTAACAAGATTTTCCCTCAATTTGGCCTAGTGACCTAGTTTCTGACCCAATATGACCCATATTTGAACTTGACCTAGATATCTTTAAGACAAACATTCTGACAAAAAAAATTCAAGCTGCTGAAGTAAAAAATGCGGCATCAAAAGTGTTAACAAGATTTTCCTTCAATTTGACCTAGTGACCTAGTTTCTGACCCGGCATAACCCATATTCGAACTTGACATAGATATTTTTAAGACAAACATTTTGACAAAATTTCAAACTGCTGAAGCAAAAATTGCGGCCTCTGGAGTGTTAACGAGATTTTCCTTCAATTTGACCTAGTGACATACTTTTTGACCCGACGTGACCTATGTTCGAACTTGACCTACATATCATCAAGACAAACATTCTGATAAAGTTTCAACATGCTCAAGTTGAAAATGTGGCCTCCAGAGTGTTAACAAGATTTCCCTTCAATTCGACCTAGTGACCTAGTTTTTGACCTCATATGGCCCGGTTTCGAACTTGTCCAAGATTTTATAGAGATGAACGTTCTGATAAACTTTCATGAAAATTGAATGCAAAATGTAGCCTGTAGAGTGTTAACAAGCTCAAATGTTGACGACGCACGACGGACGACGCACGACGCACGACGGACGACGCACGACGGACGGACGCCGGACAAAATGTGATCACAATAGCTCACCTTGCACTTTGTGCATAGGTGAGCTAAAAAAAGAACCGAAACCATTTGTTGCCCCCACATATAAATCATGTTCCTGTAGACAATGATTTAAATGTGGGATTAGAGATTTCTGTTGAAACCTTAGAAAATATCTTATTTGAATCAAATTCTTACATAAATATTAAAGATATTATAACCCAAGACCGGCTTTTATCATGTGGATCATCTATCACAAATGAGCTTGAAATAAGAATCAGCTAGGGGTCAAAGTGAAAATCCATTATGGTTTCTATGTCGAAAAGGAAGAATTACTGCTTCCATATTTCATTGATGTTTTTAAAAGAAAAAAATCTACTACTCCTGAGAAATTAGTGAATAAAATAATGGGCGACTGTGAAAATAATGCAACTGATTCAGTTCCGGCTATACAGTGGGGAAGGAAGATGGAAACTATTGCTAAGAAACAATATAAAGCATACAAAAAGTTGAAATTTAAGCAAAATATAAAGGTTCTTGAACAAGGATTATACCTTCACAATCAGTTTTGTTATTTAGGTGCAAGTCCTGATAGTTTAGTTTTATGTGAAAAAGAAACCTTTCTTCTTGACGTGAAATGCCCTTACAAATATAGGTTGAGAAAAGTAAGAGATGCTTGTAAGGAAGCAGATTTCTGTTGTTGCACAGATGAAAATGACCAAGTTCAATTGAAGGATGACCATAGATATTACACACAAATTCAAGGCCAGATGGGAATTGTGGTTTTGAAAAATGTGATTTGGTCATTTATACATCAAATGATTTTCAAATTGCAACAGTGGAATTCAACAAAATATTCTGGGAGACATTGCTCAAATGCTTAGTAAAATTTTATGACTCATTTGTGAAGCCAAAATGTTTAAACTAAGAATTTATTGTATTATAGATATGCAAAATAATATAGTATAGGGCGAAATTCTTTCTAAATAGCAATTATTTCTTTTGTCACAATATTTTCAACTCTATTTAACAATAACACTTTCACATAAAGAACATTTTCATAGTTTTGCCTAGATGTATTCAAATGATCTGCTGCAGATTTGTTATATATTGTAAGGAGTTAAGTTTGATTACCTTATCAAAAGTACAGATGCTAATAATGAGCAATTTCTCCTTTTGCTGCAATGAAATTGACTGTTTTCAATAACTGTATTTTTATGTATAGAGAGTTTCAATACTTTTGCCTGGATGTTATCAATGGTGTCTGCTGTTGATTTGTTGTATGTGGGAAAGGATTAAACGATTGATTTCATTTTATCAATTTTTAACCCTTTCCCACATACAACAAATCTGCAGCAGACTACTTTGAAAACATACCTGAAATAATTTGAAAACTCACTTTAAATGAAAGTACAATAGTTGAATAAAGTTAAAAAACATGGTGTCAAAAGGAGAAATTTCTTCTTTTGTCTCCATGTTTTCAAAAAGCTGTCTGCTATAGAGGCGCCAGAAAGTGTTGATATGAGGGAAAGGGTCAATACCGTGTTCATGGAATTATAAATGATAATTTAAGAACAAGAGGACCATAATGGTCCTATATCGCTCACCTGATTTAATCAAACTTTAAACGTTTTCAGTGTTCTTTTCCCTATATGAGTCTATGAAAAACAAGTGACCCCAGCGGAGGGGTCATTTTTGACCCCAGGGCTATAATTTGAACAATCTTGGTAGAGGTCCACTAGATGATGCTACATACCAAATATCAAAGGCCTGGGGCCTCTACTTTTAGACAAGAAGTTTTTTTAAGTTTTTTCTCTATATGAGTCTATGTAAAACAATAGACCCCAGGGCTATAATTTTAACACTCTTTGTAAAGGTCCACTAGATGATGCTACATACCCAATATCAAAGGCCTGGACCCTCTACTTTTAGACAAAAATATTTTTTAAGTTTTTCCCAAATATGAGTCTATGTAAAACAAGTGACCCCCCGGGGAAGGGTCATTTTTGACCCCAGAGCTATAATTTGAACAATCTTGGTAGAGGTTCACTAGATGATGCTACATACCAAATATCAAAGGCATGGGCCTTCTACTTTCAGACAAGAAGATTTTTTAAGTTTTGGTTAATTTCCCCTTTTTTGTTGCCGTGGCAGCCAAAGTTCTGCATGGAATAGAATTTTTTGAACAAGTTTGAAAGAGATCCACCCAAGGAACATTCCCTGTAAAATTATTTTGAATTTGGTTAATTGGTGTAGGAGGAGAAGTCGTTTGTAGGAAAATGTGAACGGACGACGACGACGGACGACGAGCGATCACAAAAGCTCACCTTGCACTTCGTGCATTGGTGAGCTAAAAAGGTCTACACACAAATGTACAAAATCTGTATAATTTTTTTTGTAATTACAGAATACAGTCTAAAAAACATTTTGACATTAGGAGAAAATGAATTTTATGAGCAATTTCTCTTTTATCCACAATGATTTATATAATGTCCATTGCTTCACAGTCATCAAAGCCTCTGTAAATGGGGAAAGGATTAAAATTTAATAACAATCATTTTCTGAAACTTTGTTTAAATTTTCATTTAATTTACTTATCCTTTCATTGACCCCTTTCCCACATATAACAAATCTACAGAAGCAAATTTTGAAAATATCTAGGCACAAATGTGACAAATCTCTGTAAAAGAAATTATAATTATTGAATAGTGACGGAAACATTGTTGCAAAAGTTTCTCCTATTGCCACAATGCTTTTAAGAATCATTTCCCTACAGAGGCATCAAAAAGTGTCTGCATGTGGAAAAGGGTTGAATAACACACCATCTTCTGATACCTTGTTTAAATATCATACAATTTATCTGACACTTTGTGTAATCATTTCCTGCAATGTTGTTATTAATTGATATATGAGAAATATGCAACAGACAACTTTGAAAATATCTGGGCACATAAATTTATATGAAAGAAATCTATAAAAATAAATAATAACTAGAAATATCACTGAAGGTGATAAATACCCCCAAAACAGCACCTTGACTCAAAATATGGCTTCCGACTGACCAACAAAAGGGCCATAACTCTTTAAAATAACATGCAATTGTAAGACCTTTAGGGTATGCACATCTCCTCTTGGTATAGAAGCTTCATGTAAATTTTTATTGAATTCCACCCAGTGGTTTGTAAGAAATAGGCCGGACAAAATATGACTTTGGACAAAATATGACCAACAACTTAATAAGTAAAAGGGCCATAACTCTGTAAAATATCATGCAATTGTAAGACCTTTAGGGTATGCACATCTCCTCTTGGTATAAAAGCTTCATGTAAATTTTTATTGAATTCCACCCAGTGGTTTGTAAGAAATAGGCCGGACAAAATATGACTTTGGACAAAATATGACCAACAACTTAATAAGTAAAAGGGCCATAACTCTGTAAAATATCATGCAATTGTAACCCCTTTAGGATATGCACATCTCCTCTTGGTATAGAAGCTTCATGTAACATTTTATTTAATTCCACCCAGTGGTTTGTAAGAAATAGGCCGGACAAAATATGGACAAAATATGACCAACAACTTAATAAGTAAAAGGGCCATAACTCTGTAAAATATCATGCAATTGTAACCCCTTTAGGCACATCTCCTTTTGGTATAGAAGCTTCATGTAACATTTTATTGAATTCCACCCAGTGGTTTGTAAGAAATAGGCCGGACAAAATATGGCTTCCGACCGACCGACCGACACAGTGACTCCTATATACCCCCCCAAAACTTTGTTTTTTGGGGGTATAATTATTGAATAAAGTTGAAAAAATATTGTTACCAAAGTATAAATTACTAATAATGAGAAATCTGTCCATTTGCAACAATGTTTTCAAACTTTCATTTGCTTCAGAGAAAACAATACACTTCTTTATTTGGGAAAGCAGACAATATTCTGATACTTTGTTTAAATTTCATACTTTGTTCTACCCTTTGCCACATATAACAAATCTGCAGCAGCCAAATTTAAACATATCGACCCACAAATGTGACAAATGTCTGTTATTTTTTTTATATTTATTGAATAGAGTTGAAAACATTGTGGCAACAAGAGTGCCAGTGTCACCACAATATACGCCGCCACAAAATATAAAGATCAAGATTGATCCTTTTAATTATTGCTTTTAACATGTATCACAAGACTACCATTGGAATCTCTATCAAAATGACCGAACCGAAAAATGGTAATTTCATGAAAAAAAATCACAAAACTACCATTATGGTAAAACAATCATTTAATGGAAAAGAAACAGCAAACAAAGTATTGGATTGGATTGTTGGAGCTTAATGTCCCATTCAACAAATTATTTCAGTCAGGAAGAAAATAGGATACATATAAACAGAGATAGAACCCTATAGAGGCTTCCGATATGAAAGTAGGTCAAATGGCAGTGTCGATATGTATCCTTTTTTTCCTTCTGAGCATAACTCTTGCAAATATCACTCTACCGGATAATCCCTGCTTTATGCACTTCTACCTGTTTGGAAACTTGAGTTGCGTTCTCAAGTGAATATGCTATAGAGACCAAGTTTCGAAAGGCATAACTATTGCAAAAATCGCTGAACCGGAAAATCACCGCTTCATGCACATCTACCCATTATAGTCATAATATTGACAAAGTTTTGAAAAGATTCAGTCAGAAACGTAGGAGGAGTTGCGTTCACAAGCCGCAATATCAATCAGCTACAGAGACTAAGTTACAAGCAACATAAATCTTGCAAAAATCAATGAACCAGAGAATCGCCATTTCATGCACATCTACCCATTATAGTCATGACATTGACTAAGTTTGGAAAAGTTTCGGTCAGAAACATAGGAAGAGTTGCGTTCACAAGGCTGCAATATCAATCAGCTACAGAGACTAAGTTACAAGGGACATTAATCTTGCAAAAATCAATAAACCGGAAAATCGCCGCTTCATGCACATCTACCCATTATAGTCATGACATTGACCAAGTTTTGAAAAGATTCGGTCAGAAACATAGGAGGAGTTGCGTTCACAAGGCTGCAATATCAATCAGCTACAGAGACTAAGTTTCAAGGGACATAAATCTTGCAAATATCAATGAACTGGAAAATCGCCGCTTCATGCACATCTACCCATTATAGTCATGACATTGACCAAGTTTTGAAAAGATTCGGTCAGAAACATAGGAGGAGTTGCGTTCACAAGGCTGCAATATCAATCAGCTACAGAGACTAAGTTACAAGGGACATAAATCTTGCAAATATCAATGAACCGGAAAATCACTGCTTCATGCACATTTACACATTATGGTTATGACATTGACCAAGTTTTGAAAAGATACGGTCAGAAACGTAGGAGGAGTTGCGTTCACAAGATATGGACGTACGGACGTACAGACGGACGGACAGACGGAGAAGATGACGCCAATATACCACCGCCTCCGGCGGCGTATAAAAAGACAAAATGCTCATTATAAGCAATGTCTCCTTTTGCCACACTGTTTTCAAATGTTATTTGCTGCAGAGTCATCAAAAAACATCTGTATGGAGGAAAGGATTAAATCACTTACAAATTTCTGACATTGATTTACAAAATATGAAAGAGACCTTTACTGATTTTGAAATGCTGCAGCAGAAATTGAGTAATTTCTCCTATTGACACAACGTTTACATCTCTTTTCAATGACTGTACCTTCAATTATATAGATTTTCAACTTTTTTTGCTTAGATGTTTTTCAAGTCATCTAGTACAGATATGTTGTATATGGGAAAGGGTTAAATACCAAGAATATAGACTTTAAGACACCAGTGGTGGACAAAGGTTTGTCAATGCAGCACAAATATGTACTATTTCATTTGCATGTTTGCTTATAGCAATGGGTATAACACCTTGTAGTAACCTGAAGTTCTTAATTTGCTCCATTTTACTTTCTACATGTATTCGGGCAGATGCAATGCGCCTTATCAGCTCAACCTCAGTTTTTGTAAATTGACATTTAGTTTTAAAAGGAGGGCAGTACAGTTTTACCCCATGTTTATCTAAATGTGGCTTTAGATGTATAAAGCCCTTATCTACCATAACTGCATCTCCATGATCTAACTGTTCCAATAAACAACTCTTTTTGTTATTTCAACATCAGAGGCAGAACCGCCCCATAGCTCAGAAACAAATACCACAGCACCTGTCATACTAATTCCAAATTAAAACTTTAAAGGTATTATGAGATATATAATTTGAATAAGTGACTGATTGATTATCTAATGATGAAGGGGTTTGAATGAACATTTCTGTGCAATCAAGAACTACTCTAACATCACTGAAAGATTGAAAACATCTTGGAATGTGCTTCTGTAGAACATCTAATTTTGGCATAAATATTAAGGATTGTAAGTAATTGTACATAAAATGAATCCATGCATTGAATATTTTAGACACAGTGCTACTAGATATCTTAAGTCGATATTCAAGATCTTTTACAAGCAGACCCAATCTCAGTCTCATCATTTCCATAAGGAATTCATCCACTGGTCTTAACTTTCTTCTGCTTCTGCGACCCGTGTCCTGTTTTTGTTTAGAAGGAGTTGTTATATTAATTTTATCTGCACCAAACTCTATTAGAGTTGTAAAAAGAGAGTTAAATATAATGAAACTTGGTAAACCAGCATAAAATTGAATTTTTTCCTCTGAACACTGAATATCTTCAATGGTTATCTCTGGTCTGCTAGTGCCGGAACTTGCATCAGCTACATACGGCATGGCCTGCACGCTAATTGACTGATCCCTTGCTCCTCAGACATAGGGGCGTTATCATCAACATCCTTACTGTTGGCATATCTAGGGGAAGAATATAATAATTTACTAATTAATTTTTAAGAAATATTGATAAATGCACAATAGATATTTTTTATCAAATTAATAATGTTTTAACCTCTTTCCCACCTACACAAAATCTACAGCACACTACTTTGATAACATATGGCCAAAAATAGAACAAATCTCTGTGAATTTAAGTATATAGTAATTAAATGAAGTTGAAATCTTTGTGAAAAAGAAGGAGAAAATCACAATGTTTTCAAAAGTGATCTGCTGTTTATGTGTGATAAAGGGTTAGTTATATGTATACTGTTTACATGTATAAAGTATTATACAATGTTCAATTGTACAGGACATTCACGGTATAATGTTGTAATTTTACATCATGGATGGCAAACTCTGTTACATCACTGAAAATTATATCATTGCAGCCTTCATTTATACTAAAATGAACAAGAGTGCCAATGCCGCCACAAAATATAAAGATCAAGATTGGTCCTTTTAATTATTGCTTTTAACATGTATCACAAAACTACCATTGGAATCTCTATCAAAATGGCCGAACCGAAAAATGGTAATTTTATGAAAAATAATCACAAAACTACCATTATGGTAAAACAATCATTTAATGGAAAAGAAACAGCAAACAAAGTATTGGATTGGATTGTTGGAGCTTAATGTCCCATTCAACAAATTATTTCAGTCAGGAAGAAAATAGGATACATTATAAACAGAGATAGAACCCTATAGAGGCTTCCGATATGAAAGTAGGTCAAATGGCAGTGTCAATATGTATCCTTTTTTCCTTCTGAGCATAACTCTTGCAAAAATCACTCTACCGGATAATCCCTGCTTTATGCACTTCTACCTGTTTGGAAACTTGAGTTGCGTTCTCAAGTGAATAATTATGCTATAGAGACCAAGTTTCGAAAGGCATAACTATTGCAAAAATCGATGAACCAGAAAATCCCCGCTTCATGCACATCTACCCATTATAGTAATGATATTGACCAAGTTTTGAAAAGATTCAGTCAGAAACGTAGGAGGAGTTGCGTTCACAAGCCGCAATATCAATCAGCTACAGAGACTAAGTTACAAGGGACATAAATCTTGCAAAAATCAATGAACCGGAAAATCGCCGCTTCATGCACATCTACCCATTATAGTTATGACATTGACCAAGATGTGAAAAGATTCGGTCAGAAAGATAGGAAAATTTCGTTCACAAGGCTGCAATATCAATCAGCTACAGAGACTAAGTTACAAGGGACATAAATCTTGCAAAAATCAATGAACTGGAAAATCGCCGCTTCATGCACATCTACCCATTATAGTCATGACATTGACCAAGTTTTGAAAAGATTCGGTCAGAAACATAGGAAGAGTTGCGTTCACAAGGCTGCAATATCAATCAGCTACAGAGACTAAGTTTCAAGGGACAAAAATCTTGCAAAAATCAATGAACTGGAAAATCGCCGCTTCATGCACATCTACCCTTTATAGTAATGACATTGACCAAGTTTTGAAAAGATTCAGTCCGAAACATAGGCGGAGTTGCGTTCACAAGGCTGCAATATCAATCAGCTACAGAGACTAAGTTACAAGGAACATAAATCTTGCAAATATCAATGAACCGGAAAATCGCCGCTTCATGCACATCTACCCATTATAGTTATGACATTGACCAAGTTTTAAAAAGATAAGGTCAGAAACGTAGGAGGAGTTGCGTTCACAAGAAATGGACGTACGGACAGACGGAGAAGATGACGCCAATATACGACCGCTTCCGGCGGCGTATAAAAATGATGAATGAATTGCTTATAAAAAAACCATCATTACAATGTTTTTTTGAATACAATACTGTACAGTAATACACTTATTTATTTTATGTTTTAAAAAGTTAATACACATAACATTAAACTGAAATTGTCCTCAACTTCATACATGATAGTGTATAATTATGCCTAGATTTTTAAGAACTTCTCTTTACTGTAGTGAATCAGGGTCATTTCCCTCAACACCCAACCAATATTTCATTCGCACCTTGAGCTATTTCACTCTGATTCCAGTTTTGACAATTTTGAAAATATTTTCCACAAAGTTTTTGACTCATTTGAAATGTGTACATGCACATGATAGGTGTTTGCAAAGTCATAATGAAAAGTATCTCCTTTTGCCACATTTTTTAGCTCTATTTAAATATATCTTAAGAAATAAAAAAAACACTCACTTTTCACGGAAATTTGACACCCGGCATAAACAGGTGGTTAACAGGGTTAAAAGACTGTTGTAGTGTGAATAATTTGTATTGTGGCTTACAATATGGTCATATTAAACACTGCTGATACATATGAGATTTTGTTTTTATTTAGTCAAAATAATTATATAAAAATAAGACAAAATTTAATATTGTCTTCCGTTGTAAGAGACTTACATAATATTATGATGATAAAATTATGTCATACCCATGGAAAAGGTTGACAAAATCCTTAGGCTCAGTTTCAACTTCAAGTCGTTGGGATAAATGAGGTTCAGAAATGTCTTTGTTTACCCCTTCTGCACGAATGTTCACAGGTCTCTCATGGCTGATCGACTTTTCAGCTAAATTCTCCGTTGGAATTTTAGTTCTTGATAGACAATTCGGTCCTAGGCCGTCCGAGAAAAGATCCGTACACACTCTGGTGTAGTCTGTTGGTTTCCAGTGTTTTCTGCTTATCGCTCGAATCCAGGCTATTTTTGTTGTTAAATCCTTTGGTAGGATGAAGGGAAACAGTTTTACCGAAGCGTCCAATTTTTCCTTTTGTGTTGTGACAATCAGTCATGCAGCAATAATATTTACCCATTGTGACCCATTACGGCATATTATTTACATTGACAACCAAACCGAAAGTGTCTGTACCTACCACCAGGGGAAGTAACTCTGATAACACTTTGTTTCGAAAATCCGGAATAAGCTATATCTCTAATAGTTTTGAAAAAAAGTGGGGTGATATGAAAAACTTAACCAAAAGTCGAAAAAGAGCCATAATTGTTACAAAAACATGGACAGATGTATGTTCTCTTGTCTGTTACTGGAGGTTATAATGGGGAAAAATGTTGTAAGTTTCAAAGCAATATCTGTAATGGTTTTGAAAAACAGTGATTTGGTACAAAAAACTTCTAAGTTGAAAAAGGGCCATAATTCTTACAAAAACCTTGACAGAGTTATGTACTCTTGTCTGTTGATGGAAGTAATGATGGTGAATAAGTGTTGTAAGTTTCGAAGCAATATCTGTAGTGGTTTTGAAAAAAAGAGGCCAAAGAGGCACAGTATCGCTCCACTGCCATTAGGCAAAAATTTAATCTCCAAACAGCCCCGCCCCCTGGTGGCCATGAAAGAACCTGATAGAGGGTCACCCTAGGAACATTTCTACAAAATGAATTGAAGATCGGCCCAACACTTTCAGAGAAGGAGTTTTTTTAAGCTTTCACTTTAGCCATATAAGGCAAAATAGCCCTGCCCCCTGGCTGCCATAGTTTGCGACCAATCAACATGGCTTGAAGGAATCTGATAGAGGGTCTGGTCTGGTCTCCCAAGGATCATTTCTACAAAATTATTTGAAAATTGGTCAAATACTTTCGGAGGATAAGATTTTTTAAGTTTTAACTATAGCCATATAAGGCAAAATAGCCCCGCCCCCTGGTGGCCATGTTTCTAGACCAATCAAATTTGCTTGAAGGAATCTGATAGAGGGTCACCCAAGGAACATTTATAAGAAATTATTTGAAAATCGGCCTGACACTTTCAAAGGAGAAGATTTTTAAAGTTTTCACAATATCCATATAAGGCAAAATAGCCCCTCCCTCTGGCTGCTATGTTTGTAAGCTTCAAAGCAATATCTGTAATGGTTTTGACAAACAAGAGGGCCATGATGGCCCTGGATCGCTCACCTTAATTATACAATGTACTGTTATGCAAAACACATCAAGACAATTATTCTGAATGCAACCTCCAGTGTTAACAAGATTTTCCTTCATTTGGCCTAGTGATCTATAAATTATTTTTCCTGATATGACCCATATTCCAACATGGACTAGATATCATCAAAACAACATTCTGACAAATTTTCAACTTGCTCAAAGTAAAAATGCGGCCTCCGGAGTTTGAACAATATTTTCCTTTATTGACCTTGTTTCTGACCCTCATATGACCCATATTCGAACTTGAACTAGATATCATTTAGACAAACATTCTGACCAAATTTCAAGATGCTTAAGCAAAAAATGTGGCATCCAAAGTGTTAACAAGATTTTCCTTCAGTTTGGCCTAGTGACCTAGTTTTTGACCCAGCATGACCCATATTCGAACTTGGCCTAGATATCATTCAGCTAAACATTCTGACCAAATTTCAAGCTGCTGTAGCAAAACAAGCGGCTTCTACAGAGTTAACAAGATTTTCCCTCAATTTGGCATAGTGACCTAGCTTCTGACCCAATATGACCCATATTTAAACTTGACCTACATATCATCAAGACAAACATTCTGATAAAGTTTCAACATGCTCAAGTTGAAAATGTGGCGTCTAGAGTGTTAACAAGATTACCCTTCAATTTGGCCTAGTGACCCGTATTCGAACTGGACCTAGATATCATTCAGCTCAACATTCTGACTAAATTTCAAGCTGCTGAAGCAAAAAATACAGCTTCTACAGTGTTAACAAGATTTCCCTTCAATTTGGCCTAGTGATCTAGTTTTTAACCTGGCATGACCCATATTCGAAATTGACCTAGATATTTTAAAGACAAACATTCTGACAAAATTTCAAACTGCTGAAGCAAAAATTGCGGCCTCTGGAGTGTTAACAAGATTTTCCTTCAATTTGACCTAGTGACCTACTTTTTGACCCGACATAACCCATGTTCGAACTTGACCTACATATCATCAAGACAAACATTCTGATAAAGTTTCAACATGCTCAAGTTGAAAATGTGGCCTCCAGATTGTTAACAAGATTTCGCTTTAATTTGACCTAGTGACCTCGTTTTTGACCTCATATGGCCCAGTTTCGAACTTGTCCAAGATTTGATGGAGATGAATGTTCTGATACACTTTCATGAAGATTGGATGCAAAATGTAGCCTGTAGAGTGTTAACAAGCTGAAATGTTGACGACGCACGATGGACGACGGACGGACGCCGGACAAAATGTGATCACAATAGCTCACCTTGCACTTCGTGCATAGGTGAGCTAAAAAGTGCATTGGTACAAAAAACTTAACCCAGGTGTGACACCAATGCCGAAGCAGTCGCCAATGCAATTTATGATATACAATTACTAATGATAATATAATGGCAGCCAGTTCACCAAATCATGTGTTTTGGGCTTTCTCACATCAGTACTCCAAACCACAGACTTTACAAGCAATTGGCTGCTTTTCCACAAAGACTGTAGTCCATTGGTAAAAGATCAATGACAGTGATTTTGTCAAACATCGGAAATAATTATAGCTTGGGATTAAACTCACAAACCCTGGATTGACAGCCCAAGTTGTTACCGACTGAGCTACCAGAGGTCAGCGATGATAACAGTTTGATTGGAAATAATTAATTTTAACCTTATATATTAACCTTTTTTCGACTTTCAGGCATCTGTTGCAGACAACTTTCAAAAACATTGAAGCTGAAGAAGAAATTGCTTATCATAATGAGTGATTTATCCTTGCACTGCAATGTTTTCAACTGTATTCATTATAAAACTTTTATTTCTAGAGGTAATTTTGGTCAGATCATTTCAAAATCATCTGCTGCAGAATTGCCGTATGTGGGAAAGGGTCAATTTTTCTCGATCTGGAGGCAGTTTTAAATTTGATTTACAAGATCGATGTTAGAATTTGGTTAACAATGATAAGTTGACAGAATGAATAAAATGGTATCAAGTCTTTTATTGATAAATACACTTTCAAAAACATTGTATTTATCTCAAGATAGAAATTATTTATTTATACTTACCCAGTCTATTTCATTTTTCTGTTTTGGATCTCTAGTAATAATTATAACTTCATAATTACTTTTAACTAAATGTTTAACAAGGTTTCTGCCAATGAACCCTGTTCCTCCACCTTAAAAGAAAATCAAGAGATCCAAGTTGGCCAGTGTCGCACAACTGCATATTGAGGCAACAAGGAAAGCTGCAATTCGACGAAAACCAGGTTTTCAATGATGGACAGAAGAACTTCAGCCTGTGTTTAGAAATTGTTAGGCTACTTTGTTGAATGTTGTGTGTTTGTAAAACAACCAATCTCATTAAAATCATCTCCTATTAATGCTACGCATAGGATCTGAGGACAACCGATAGAGGGTCACGTTCAGACAACCTTTCGGCCAGCCAATCAGAACCTTGCTTTCACGTTTTTGAAAGTGAAAGTAAAAGTCTATATTTACCAAACAAAATCTATATTTAGCATGGGATCCCAATTTTTGCATAGTGATTTACACGTGTGTATAGTTCTTATGACGACCGCGTCATTGCTACAAATGTGGAAATGAGGCAAAACACCGATACAGTCTTTCCCTGACCATACAGCATTGAAAAGTGTTCTTAGCTCTGGTTTTAAATGGTCTATTTTAAATTTGCTCAACTTCGTCAATTGACGCCATTTTGAAGGTTAAGCCAAACGTTTGTTGAAACGAGTCCTCTGATTGGTTCAAATAACAAGAGGGCCAAGATGACCCTAAATCGATCACCTGATTGATAGTAAATTAGTAGAAATATCTGGGAAAAAGATCAAGGAGTGCAATTAGAACTTCAAGGAGTGAACACTTCTCAAGAAACAGCTTATAAGTAAAGGTCATTTATATCTTGAAATCTAACAAGAACTTCAATTAGAATTGAATTATTAAGTTTTTGTCATTTTGCACCTTTCTTGATCTGTTTTTAATATAAACCAATATGGCTTGAACAGTTTTTTTAGAGGGGCATTTAAGGATTCTTTCTACTGAATTATCTTGGAGTCTGACAAGCAGATTATGGAGGAAAAGGATTTTAAAGTTTGGTCGTTTTACTCATGTTTTGATACATGTATGGTGAGTGTAAGGAACGACAACTCTGCGAAGGAGATTGCCCTTGCATAATACTCTGCCAAGTGTTACCTCCCTTAGACCATAAATCTAATAACCATATGTCATTTGAAGCAAAAAGTTTAATTACTCCTTTTCTGATGCTGCTTGGTTGCTATGCCTTTCAACAAATCAATATGGCTTGACAAAGTATGTAGATGATCAATGAAAGAACATTTCTACAAAACTATCTTTAAATCAGACAAGCACTTTTATAAGGATGCTTTATTAAAGTATTGTCATTTTGCCCCTTTTTTGATGCCGCCTGACTGCCATGTTTTTCGACCAATCAGTATGGCTTGAACAATTTTATAGAGGGTCACCCAAGGAACATTTCTACCAAATTATATTTGAATCTGACAGGCAGATTCGGAGGAGAAGATTTTTAAAGTTTGGACATTTTGTCCCCTTTCTGATGCCGCAGCAACCAAAGTTCTCAATGGAATTTAAATCTTTGAACAATTTTGAAAGAGGACCACCAAAGGAACATTCCTGTGATGTTTGGTGGAAATTGTTCTTGCGGTTCAGGAGGAGATGATGTTTAAAGCTAAAAGTTAACGCCGGACGACAGACGACGGACGACGGACACAGAGTGATCAGAATAGCTCACCTTGAGCCTTTGGATCTAGGTGATCTAAAAATAGCTTGGTGGATCTAAAAATAGCGATATTGGAAATCCGATAAAACAAGAAGATGAATTTGAACGGATCGACATCAGATCTTACATTTGGTCAGATCGTGTACTTTAGTCAGATTGTAAAACAACATGCTAAATGTAGAATTTTGTTTTCCATTATGGGAAAAGTTACATACCATGTTTAGAAATGTTTACTGTAACAAAAGAATTGAGTTTCTACAGGTTTTCTATTTTTAGTAACAGCAACATTGACCTTGACCCTAGGGGCTACAAACGCAATCCAATAGAAGGTCTCCATAAGCATTATTTACATACAAATGAAGGTACATACCAAATATCAAAGGCCTTGACCTTCTAATTTTAGACAAGATTTTTAAAGATTTTTCGTTATACAAGTCTATGAAAAAGAAGTGACCCCAAGGGAGGAGCCTTTTTTTTAGCCCAAGGCTATAATTTGAACAATCTTTGTAGAGGTCCACTAGATGAAGCTACATACCAAATATCAAAGACCTGGGCCTTCTACTTTTAGACAAGATGATTTTTAAAGTTTTTTACCTATACAAGTCTATGTAAAACAAGTGACCGCCGGGGAGGGGTCATTTTTGACCACAGGACTATAATTTGAACAATCTTGGTAGAGGTCTACTAGCTGAAAGTACATACCTGAAATCAAAGGCCTGGGCCTTCTTCTTTTATATTAGAAGATTTTTAAAGTTTTTTCCCTATTCAAGTCTATGTAAAACAAGTGACCCTTGGGGAGGGGTCATTTTTGACCCCAGGGCAATAACTTGAACAATCTTTGTAGAGGTCCACTAGATGAAGCTACATACCAAATATCAAAGGCCTGGGCTTTCTACTTTTAGACAAGAAGACTTTTTAAGTCTTGGTTAATTCCCCTTTTTTTTGCCGTGGCAACCAGAGTTCTCAATGGAATTTAAATCTTTGAACAATTTTGAAAGAGGCCCACCAAAGGAACATTCCTGTGAAGTTAAAGCTAAAAGTTAACGACGGACGACAGACAGAGAGTGATCAGAATAGCTCACCTTGAGCCTTTGACTCACAGGTGATCTAAAAATGCAGCATCCAGAGTGTTAAGACGTTTTCCGTTTAATTTGACCTAGTGACCAAGTTTCTGACCCAATATCATATTCGAACTTGACCGAGATATAATTCAGACAATAATTCTGATAAAATTTCAAGCTGCTGAAGCTAAAAATGCGACTTCCTGAGTGTTAACAAGATTTCTTATCAATTTGGCCTAGTGACCTAATTTTTGACCCGGAATAACCCGTATTTAAGCTTGACCTAGATATCATTTACCCATTACTTCACATGACTTTTCATAGGTCGTCTGCTTTACAGTCATCAGACGAACAATTTCAACAATATATAATACTGAAAGATTTACATTGATAAAGAGTTTAAAATATTGCTCGTTTTGAGCAATTTCACCTTTTAAGGCAATGTTTTCAGAAGTCGTCTGCAACAGCAGGCGTCAAATGTCGTCTGTGTGAAGTAATGGGTTAAGATAAACATTCTGACCAAATCTTAAACTAATAAAGAAAACAATGGGGCTTCTACAGTGTTAACAAGATTTCCCTTCAATTTGGCCTTGTGACCTAGTTTCTTAACCAATATGACCCATATCGAACTTGATCTACATATCATTAAGACAAACATTCTGACTTAATTTCAAACTGCTGAATAAAAAATTGCAGCCTTTTGAGTTTAACAAGATTTTCCTTCAATTTGACCTAGTGACCTACTTTTTGACCCAACATGACACATAGTCGAACTAGACCTACATATCATCAAGACAATTATTCTGATAAAGTTTCAACATGCTCAAGTTTAAAATGCAGTATCCAGAGTGTTAACAAGATTTCCGTTCAATTTGGCCTAAATATCATTTAGATCAACATTCTGACCAAATTTCTGACTGCTATAGCAAAATTATGTGACTTCTACAGTGTTAACAATATTTCCGTTCAATTTGGCCTAGTGACCTAGTTTCTGACCCAATATGACCCATATTTGAACTTGACCTAAATATCTTTAAGACAAACAACAAATTGCGGCCTCTAGACTTTTAACAAGATTTTCCTTCAATTTGACCTCCTTTTTGACCCCACATGACCCATGTTCGAACTTGACTTACATATTATCAAGACAAACATTCTGATAAAGTTTTAACATGCTCAAGTTGAAAATCCAGCCTCCATTAAATTAAGCTTCTTTAATTATCTGCACCCAACAGTGTTTGGTCAAACATACTCATGATTATGGACGAAAACATGTTCAAATAAAAAAATATATCCAATAGAAAAACAAACAAGCAAACAGTAACCACATGTAATTGACCTTCACATATTTAAATATCAAGACTGGTTACCTGTTAAAGTTATCGCGATAAGCTATACACAGAGAAAAAAAATTGATAGCTTGCTTGCATAGGTGAAAAAATACATCGCTTAGAGCAGTTATTAAAACAAAATGGTGGCTGAATTTGCCAAATTTTTTCTTTCGCAACCGTTTTCACAATTTTTTCTTTCTTTCGCCACTTTGTTTTTTCCGCAATTGGTTACTTTGGCACCCGGCAGTGGAGGACCTGGCTTAATTCAGTCAAACAAGTCACATGACCAAGGCCACCATTTTGTAAACATTTGGTGGGTTTAAACTGTTTTTTAATTCTGATATATAAAAATTAAGGGTATTTGGGCTGTTCTTCAAATGACAACACATAACAAAACTGTTTAAGATGCATGTTATTGTTGCAAAATGTCAGCAAATAGTTTGGCAGTTTGGAAACAATTTCAGTTCTAAATCAGCCGCCAGAACAAAATCATGCGCTGTTAGCACGAGAATAATGATGTCACCAACTTAGAATATTCACAAAGTAAGAATGCTCTACGATATCAGAGAAAGGTTTAAATCAGAGCCATATAAACACATATGTCTCTGGTTAAATAAACTTAAGACCACAAATATGTACACATGTTTATGATTTCATATTTGAGACTTTTACAAAACTCGGCATAATCCTGGCAACTGCCCCTGTGGTGATTTACCGATGAACTCGATCATGATTATCCAGACGCTTGGTTAATGTTCACCAATATGTATCGCATATATCGTCACGTGATTAATATTAATAATAATACGATTAATGCGTCGTGACTCGTCTGCTTTTATAATTTACATTTTAAAACGTTTGGTTTGAAGTACGAGACGGACTTTTCTCGCGTGTTGTTGAATGTTTTGTTTTATTTCATTTCTTAAATCGATTTTGGTAGATAATTACTGTTGTCGAAGAAAAATAACATGATTAAATTTCCATAACGTTATAGGCCTACACACAATACAGAATGTGTTACAATTTTATAAAAGTGAAATTAAATGTGGTAAAAATAGCAGACAGCTAGTACTTTCAGGCAATGAATGTCAATTATAAGTAAGAAATATTGAAACATAAAAAATACGAGAGGCAATGCCCTCGCGGAATTTGCTTTTAACCTTTTATTTTGACGAAGTGTCTGTATTATCAAATATAAGAAAATATTTAAACATGTATCCCCTATCGAGAACCCCTTTGGAAGGGTACTATTACCAACCCAACAGTACATTTCCCTCGTGCAACAACCTACCCGAACCTCCATTATCAAATATTTGCATGAGGCACTCTAGGGGTTTCCTTTCTACCTCAGACGTCTCTACTTAAATGAGATCTTTCTTGAAATTGGCATAATTAGCCTTGTCATCAAGTCCATTCCGTAAAAGATGTATTTCAAACATTTCCAGGAGCATATATAAAGAGCGACATCTGAAGTTAAAGTGAAATATGTTCATTCCGTAAAATTTCATTTCAAGCATTTACCCACAAAATAAACATTTTCAAAGGAATTTGTCCCTTAATAAACAACACATGTTTGTAACAAACAGTAGCTGTCGCTGTCTTTATATGCTCCTGGCTTCTGCCCCGGGGTACTTGCGTATAAGCATTTATTGCTCTTCATTCCGTTTAAAATGCATTTCAGACAGTTTCCCCAAAATACTTCCAAGCCCCGTTTTTTTTATATTGTCTCTCCCCCAAAGAAACCCTTTTCCCGGGAAATCTTCCCCTTATATGCAATTTTAAATTACACATTCTAGGCACAAACCAGTATAGTCGCTCTCTATATATGCTCCTGGCTTCTGCCCCGGGGCACTTGCGTATCAGCATTTATTGCTCTTCATTCCGTTTAAAATGCATTTCAGACAAGTTTCCCCAAAATACTTCCAAGCCCCGTTTTCTTTATATTGTCTCTCCCCCAAAGAAACCCTTTTCCCGGAAAATCTTCCCCTTATGCAATGATTAAATTACACATTCTAGGCACAAACTATAATAGTCGCTCTCTATATATGCTCCTGGCTTCTGCCCCGGGGCACTTGCGTATCAGCATTTATTGCTCTTCATTCCGTTTAAAATGCATTTCAGACAGTTTCCCCAAAATACTTCCAAGCCCCGTTTTCTTTATATTGTATCTCCCCCAAAGAAAGCCTTTTCCCGGGAAATCTTCCCCTTATATGCAATTTTAAATTACACATTCTAGGCACAAACTATAATAGTCGCTCTCTATATATGCTCCTGGCTTCTGCCCCGGGGCAGTTGCGTATCAGCATTTATTGCTCTTCATTCCGTTTAAAATGCATTTCAGACAGTTTCCCCAAAATACTTCCAAGCCCCGTTTTCTTTATATTGTCTCTCCCCCAAAGAAATCCTTTTCCCGGGAAATCTTCCCCTTATATGCAACTTTAAATTATACATTATAGACAGAAACTGTAATAGTCGCTCTCTATATATGCTCCTGGCTTCTGCCCCGGGGCACTTGCGTATAAGCATGTATTGCTCTTCATTCAGTTTAAGATGCATTTCAGACAGTTTCCCCAAAAAACTTCCAAGCCCCGTTTTCTTTAAATTGTCTCTCCCCCACAGAAACCCTTTTACCGGGAAATCTTCCCCTTATATGCAACTTTAAACTGCACATACTTGGCACAAACTATACTTGTCGCTCTCTATATAATAGCAGAAGCCAGGAGCATATAGAGAGAGTGACAGCTATAGTTTATGCGAAATATGTCTAGTTTAAAAGATGCTATTAAGAGAAAAATTCCCTGAAAAATGTTTTCTGTGTTGGGGAAAAGTTTGAAATGTATGTTTACGGAATGAACTTGTTGACAAGGCTATTACGCCAATTTCCGGAAATATTTGTTTTCAGTAGAGACGTCTGAGGTATTAAGCAAACCCCTCTAGGGTACCTCATGCAAATATTTGATAATGAAGGTTCGGTGCATGCATCATCCAGTAAGTACCTCATACCCCTCCATTTGCCCCATTTATTTGTTTTCCAAGCGTCTGAATGATCATGAGTAATACCTTTATTGATATTTAACCGTCATTCAAAACAGACTCGACAAAAAGGTACGAAAAAGGGCATATTTAAAAAAAAAAAAAGTAGTATCGTTGGACATTCCATTTTCGTTAGCATCCCTTTTTCGTGACGTCACTATTTTCGGGCTTATATCACGTGACTTTGTCCTTGCAGCCGATTTGAAACTGTAAAATTATTTCCCAATGGCCAATGTATTTGCTGACATATTTCAACAATAGAATGCATCTTCAACAGTTTTGTAACTTGTTGTCATGGGAGGAATAGCCAAAATACCCTTATTTTTTATATACCAAATTTAAAGAACAGTTTAAACCCCAAAAAGTGGAAAAATCGGACATGAAAATTTACCGTAAAAAGGGTATTTTGTTGTTTACAAAATGGCGGCTATGGTCATGTGATTTGTTTGATCTAGTTAGGTCAATGCAATTTTTCATTGGATTTCACATTCTTAAAGGTGCTTACGCATAGAGATGTAAAATAACTAAAATATTTTAAATAATATCCCATTAGAAATATGGCAATTTTGAAATCTGTATTGATCTTTGTGATGATATAAATATAGGATGCTTACAGGGTCCAAACATCCATGCAAACCCTTTAGGTTGACACAGTGGGATAAAAAATGAGAAAGGAAAATAAGTTTAACGAAGATTCAAAGTTGAGTAATTAAAAAAAAAAAAGGTTCATATTTATATCAAGGATAATTTCAAATTAATTGATTTAAACTATATAAAATGTTTAATTACTTCAGTTTTTTAGTTTTCAATATGTTACGACCTATTGCCCCTTTTAAAAAAAAAATCTTTTTTGTGTGTGTTGTCTTTATGGAAACTGCAAAGTGCCAAAATAATGACGTCACGAAAATAGGATAACAATTTCGGCTCCTGACTTGTTGAACACATGTGTATTCAAGATTATTTTTTTGTGAATTATTAGTTTTCAAAGGATTTTTTGCTCGAAACTTGGGAGGAAATAAATAAATCTTTCAGATAAGACATAAAATTTTGTATCATTCACTAAGCCTTCTGCATATTTTGTCTTTGAAGCCTTACACTCACGAATTACGGATGCTCGAGGATAATTCCCCGAGGGGCAGTTGCCAGGATTATGCCCAAAACTCTACATTAAGACATATTAATGCACAGAAAAGTCACTTTAAGTGGTGAATGTTTTGAACACAAATGCTCATCACACTAAAATTTAAGTATATGCAGGGCCTTTTTACCTTATATAAGTGACGCCGTTAAACGGTGTCTTCCCAATTGGAAAAACGTTGTTTTTTTCCCAATTGGAAAAAAATATTTCCCAAAATCTAAAAAAAAAAAAAAAAAAAAATTTTTTTTTTAAGTTTTTTTTAAGTGAAGTGAAGTGGAATACACTATTACATATATATTTGTCATGTTTAAGGTTATATGATTGTTTAATTGCATTATATAAACCAAAAGTCTTAAGTTATTGTAAAAAGGACTATTTATATAGTCACATGTTATATGTCTAATTTTTCCCAATTTGGCAAAAAATCGCGCTAAAATTTCCCAAAATGAAAGGCTAAGGTCTCTTCCCAATTTCTGGAAAAAAGGCCCTGATATGTTATTATAATGGTGCAGGCGATACAGTTTGCGTACGAACTAAGTTGGGGACGATAACATAGTAATAAGATGCTATCGGCGAATTTCAATGATGTGGATTTTATACAATGGATTATATATGCTCATCTTAACCTACCGATCAATATACTCATGTTGTTTACTGTTACTTTGTTCTGGCTTGCTCAGTGACCTCTACTTGTTTTGCTTATGCAACGGTCCGGCTTGGTGCTTTCCCTAAATTCGTTTAAGTGACCTCCCTTGGCGTATTTAACTATAGTTAAAAGTACTGACAGTACTGTGGTTAAAGTCAGTTCTGCCCTTTGTGTTTTAGACCATTCCTTTCATCATCATCAAGGACGCAAAGCAAGATGATGATCGGGTTCTTCCTTTGAGATTTTCCCACACAAACGGAGCGAGTACTGGTTATGTCTCCCAGGAAGCAGACACAGAGCGAGATAAATATAAGCTTAAAGCTTGTTTCACAATCGATGTAAAATATATAAGTTTAAACTAAATCAAAACAGATATGTTTTGACTTAGACTGATGACTGAGACAATACAAGACTCTTTAAGACCAAGCAAATGATAACATATTGCAGGTTATAGTGATAGCTACGGGTGAGTGGACACAACAGTACTGAAACCCGTCGGCTTGTTACGATTTTGTCGCCAGTAGAAACCGACGACTTTTTTTTTTTAAGATTTCACATGGTAAAGTTGTTATAGGAATAAACTAAATGTAAATTCCTCGTAAATGATGCGGTCGCGATTGTTTTAAAACACTAAGTTTTGATACAATTGAAAAGAAATTCATGTTTCCAGTGTTTTAAATTTGTGTTTCATTAACCTAAGTTCAAACAGGTTCAAAGAGGTGTTTCGATTTGTGTAGATTCCATGTAATGTTAATGCATCATGTTTAAATAAATAGTAAAATGAATAGACTGTTTTTTCTCTAAATAGTGTAGGCATATTTGTAATTTCGTGTATTTTTTTGTTAAAAGCAAAAACTCACTTGATTTTGTAAGAAGGTATCTGTTTTTAAAAAAAAATTAGGGTGGCATTTTTTCTGAACATTCTAAGGGTATGAAATCCAAGACGGCGTCCAAAATGGCCGCCGAACACTAATAATGCGATATCTTCGCGAATACATGTGATACAATTACAAATGAAGTGTCTAAATATATGTTTTCTGAGACCAGGAATCTAATGGAACCATCAAATTTATGTTATATGTAAGATCTACATGCCAAATTCCAAAATGGCTACCGTGCACCCGCAATGTATGCTATACCTTCTTCCTTTGCATGCATTACCAAGCCAATAGGATTTTGTAATTACAAACCAAGTATCTACCTATTTAAAGACATGTATTTTCCACAAATAATACATACTTAACAAGCCAACCAACAGATTTAAATACAATTAAATACTTGAATTATTGTTCCATATACAGTGTTCAATTTCTTAAATCGTTTAAACAGGAAGATGCAAAAAGTCATACTGCCTGGCTTCATTTAGTACTTTTAACAATGGATATCAAGTGAATTATTTATTTTGTGAATGTCATAGAAAGTAACACCTTAATCTTCACAGTCTTCATTTATCCCTGGTTAGACAGTTTTGTTGTTGCAGCTGAAAACCCAGCATCCACAAACTTCCGTACATGGGATATTGTTCCCTGCGACAGCTGCACCTTCCGTCGCATCCACGTTTGTACCCGCACTTTATGAGGTGCAATACTGCTTCAGGAGCTGGTGGATTCAAACAGCGAACTGGTGAGAAGTGACTTGAACCTGCATTAAATGTCCAACCAAATGCAGTGGGTGCTGGGAGGCACTGATGAGTTTCACAAGCTTTACTCCAAATCATGGATATGTAATGTGCCCGACGAATGTGTAAGTCCAGTGAGCCAGAAGTTGGTGGGAGGTTTTCTCTTTCGGCTGCACGATTTGAGTAGAGGAACCAACGGGGTCTGTTGTTGGAGCTCTTGCTATGACATGCAACTTTGTCAGCCAAATACTCGGTCAGTTCTCCTATGTTGCGGATATCTGATAAGAAGTCCTTCAGGGAAATATTTTGGATTAAAGTGTTGTCTTTCTCGTGGTAATATGTTGACTTTCCCTTGGTCATCTTTGTCCTCATCTGTTCCTTGAGCGATGTTCTGATGTACCGGTCGAACACCAATCTGACCTCCTCATATTGTGCTGCCATGTTACAGATTATCTGGAGAAAGGCATCTGCAAAGTATTGGCATGTTTTCATTTGTTCCGTTTTGATAACTGAATTTACCACAGTCATGCCATCAATAATGATCACTTTGTGTGCTGCCGATTCATCTGTTGGGTAAACATTTGTATGTTCCACTGCTGTGTCTGCCACCTGCAATGGTACTTGCATTGCCTGGTTATCAGATGGCACACTTCCAGTTGCCTCATTTCTGTCAGCTTGAACCTGTTGTGTGTTACTGTACAGCTTCTGAAGATGATGAAGTATTGATGCCTTATCGTATGCCAGCAGGAGGTGTCCATCTGAAGCAAATAGTGATAGAGGCACCACACCAAACTCATAAGTTCCGATGCATTCCTTGAGATTCAGCACTGGTCGACTTCTTGAAATAACAATGAAACGTTGCAACAGTCCTCGCTCTTCTTTGATTTTGACCAACTTGTCTCCCATTCGGATTTCTGTTATTGCATTGGCACTTTTGAAGGGACCCAGTTTCTTTTTGGTAATTTTGTCCCACACAGAAAATTTTCCTTCCCTTATGCGTTCAGTGACAAAACCTTTAAACATCTGTTGCCCAATCTCATCACGCCGAAGGATGTCGTTGGTATCACTTTCATTCATAACTGCTTGGGTGAGCAGGTTGTAGATCTCATCAGCGGATTCAAATGGGTTTCCATGCTCGTGAAATACTGCACTGAGTTTGACAGCATTTTGTGTTATTTGGGCGAGCTTTCCACCTGTGATCTCATGGTGCTGTGTTCTCTTCGCCTTGCTGCCAGTGAAGTACTTTTCTAAAATTCATGTTGTTTGAGAGTTCAGGTGCTATAAGAATGTACTTGTCCAGTGACTTTTCATTCTGTGTGATTCCGACTATGCCTCCAATAACCTTGAGTTCACGATTCTCTTGTTCAATCCCATGGTCTGGGCCTATTGATGTGAATCCAGCAACACCTTTGGTGACGCAGAAGTTCACTTTCATGAACTCAGCCCAGATCTCAGGGTGCTGCTTTTCTGTTTGTTGCATTGTAGAAATGTACAGTGGTAAAAGGCGTGCATAGTTTAAATGATCATGGGCAAAGAAGTACTTCATGAGTGATTCCAGACAGCAATATGTCTCGTTGTCTGGTGGCTCAAACAAATTGGAGGATGATCTCGAACTGCTTCATGTAGTTTCCGATGAAACGCTGAATCTTGTTTGCAGTGCCTTCAGATTGTTTGATCTTCTGGATGATGTCCCTGGATTCGAATATTTCGATTGTTTTTGTAACGGCATCACTGAGTTTGTGTCTGTTTCCTGAGTCTGTTTTGATGTCTTGCTGATAGGCTTCTCCCAAAAGAGTGGATGTTTCCTTCAAGAAAGCTTCTTCATCAGGCTTAAGTATCAGGAACTTTCGGAAGTACAAACTGTACGAAGCAAGCAAAGTAACTGTATGAGCTTCCAGTGCTCGATACATGTGTTTTCCGCTGAGTATTTGTGTTACGGTTGTAGGTGAGTAAAGTCCAGCTTCGACCCATGCTTGGTCAATACCACTCCCTTCCACATATTTACCCAAGGCAGCCAGTGCAGAGAAGACAATGTGCAGCTCGCCAGGTCGAAACAAGAACTGCTTCTTGGTGTCCTTACGCTCCATCCACAACTTCATGGCCATGTCGTATAGCTGAAGATCAAGAGTCACGACTGTGATAGATTCTGGTCCCATGGCATGTGTGGCGATAGCACGTGCTCTCACCAGACCTGTGAACAGGGTGTCATACCGTGTTGGTGGCAATCGAATTAGTGGTGGTACAAGGGCAATGTTTTTCTTGGAACCAGATGACGTTTGTCTCAAACTATACGAAATTCATGAACGTATACATACGATTAAACTGGTAATGCTTTATTGCACGTTCGCAATGTTAATAGCTCCTATTTTAGCGTACCGCGAGGAATCATGTTTTATATCCCTAGTAATGTTGTCGGACTGTGTACATCTACGGCCTTGCATGTATTACATGATACACATATACATATATATATATATGTTAATTTGACTTATACAGACGCATGTAACTTATCATTTACATGCATTCATTTACAAAATTGATATGCGTGACCATCAAATAGTATTCGATGTATTTTAAACATTCATGGTTATAACATAACTCAAAATAGCTGACGGTAAATTAAGTAGTTGGATTGAACCATAGGGAGACATGTCATGTATAAATCTTCATATTTAATTAGGTTCAATATGTAACCATGTTTATGACATTATGGCATTAATAAATGCCCATTTTTATTCAATCTTTTCCTTCATGTTTTATTCATGACATGCAATTCCTTCTGCCCTTGACCTGATTGCTTATCGGTACCTTGCTCGAACTCCTAGAAGTATTTGCTCATATTTGTATTTGCTGGACCAGGCGTAAATGATAAAACTTGTATCAGTTTCGGACAATATATCAACTTTGGAAAGATGTATCTCATGCTATATTCATACTGTCAATCACTTACATACATTACTTCAAAGGTCATCTTATTCAGAGCATCTCCATGCAGATGGAAATTAAAAGCTCTGACAAAAGTTACCTTTCCTGTGCATATATGTCAAAAGATCCCCTGACGCATCTCATTTTGATTCAAGTTATAATACATATGTAATAAAAATGTTTCATTATCTTGTTGAGAGTGGTTCCAAGCTACGAAAGCCTATTAGGACCATTTGAGAAAAAAATAATATTGTAAAGGCGTAATAACGCGAAAAAATGCGTTATAATGCGAAAAAATGCGCAGTAACGCGAAACAAGTGTCCTGCGGCAGATTGTTCCATGAGTCAACAACGCGTTGAGAGAAGTGATATTTCCTTATGTTTGTGCGGCTGAATCTTTTATAGATTTTAGGCTGTTTCCTCTTGTTTGGGTGTTATTTAAAGGGAAAATATCTCGGCATTCTATTTTATCTATATTGTAGATTATTTTGTATGTTTCTACCATGTCTGATCGAAGTCTTCTGTATTGAAGTGAGGGTAGTCCTAATTTGTTTAATCTTTCTGGATAACTTAGCTGTTTTGTTGATGGTAGTAATTTTGTTGCTCTTCTTTGAACATTTTCAATAGTTATCCTTTCTTTTTTATTAGTTGTTGTCCAAGCTGTACTCGCGTATTCCAGATGTGGCCTGACGAGGCTCTTGTATAGTATAAGGAGCATTTCTTGATCTATATAGCTAAATGATCTTTTTATGATTCCTAAAATTTTGTTTGCTTTTTTGACTTGTGTATTGATGTGGTCCTGAAATTTCAGTTTACTATCTATAATGACTCCGAGATCTTTTTCTTGGGACGTCTTGGTGATTCTGTCCCCATCCATGTAATATTGAGCACTGTTTTCTTCATTTTGACCAAAGTGAATATGTTTACATTTATCCTTATTGAATGTTAAAAGCCATTTTGTTGACCATTTGGAGAGACTGTCGAGGTCCTTTTGTAATGTTTCGATGTCTTTTTCGTTTTTGATGACAGAATAAATTTTGGTATCGTCTGCAAACAGTTTGGTTGTATTAATTACTGTGTCTGGTAGATCATTTATATAGATGGTGAACAGAATCGGGCCTAATACACTGCCTTGGGGTATTCCGCTTGTCACTGCTGTCCAGTTTGAACTTGCATCATTTAGCACAACTCTTTGCTTTCGTTTTGATAGAAAGTTTTTGATCCAGGCGAGTAATTTGCCTGATATGCCGTAGCTTTTCAATTTTGATAATAATCTTAGGTGCGGAACCGTATCAAACGCCTTTTGAAAGTCAAGGTAGATTGCATCTATTTGGTTTTGTGTGTCGATTTTCTCAGTCCAATCGTCCAGAACTTTTCTGAAACCATGTTGATGTCTGGTGAATAGATTGTTACTTTCCATGTGGATCATTAATTTATCCCTGATTTCTGTTTCCATGAGTTTGCAGATAATTGATGTAAGGCTGATTGGTCGATAGTTTGATACATCTTGTTTAGATCCTTTTTTGTGAATTGGCATTATATTTGCCAGTTTCCATTCTGACGGTAATTTGGATTGTTCCATTGATTGGTTGAAAAGGATTGTAAGTGGTTCCACCAAGTGTAGTGATGTTTCTTTTATTACTTTAGGGTGTATCTTGTCATTTCCTGGAGATTTTGTATCCTTAAGTTTATCTATATTTTTTGTTATGGAATATTTGTTGAATATCACGTGATCTAGTTTACATGTTGTTTTTTGTTCAAGGACGGGAATATCGTCGACATCGTTTTCTATAGTAAAAACACTTTTAAAAAATTCATTCAGAACTTTTGCCTTTCTTTGTTATCGGTGTGGATTAATCCTTTATTATCTTTTAGGCTGATAATTTTCTCTTTGGACTTTGTTTTAGACTGGACAAATTTCCAAAAGATTTTAGAGTCTGATTTCATTTTTAATGCTATTGATTTTTCATAATTCCATTTTGCTTGTTTCACCATACAGTTTGCCTTGTTTTTAGCGTTGTTGTATTTTTCGTTATTAATTTGGTTTCTGCAATATTTAATTTTTTTCCACATGGTTCTTTTCTTTTTAACTGCCGAGAGGGTTTCTTTATCCATCCATGGCGTATTGAAATTGTGCGAGGCAGATTTGCTCACTGGTATGTTGTTTTTTGTCGCTATTGATAAGTTATCGACAAATCTGCTCCACATTACATCAATATCGTCCGTATCCAGCTCAGATTCCCAATCTTTTTTTGATAAAATATTGTTTATTTCATCATAATTTCCTTTGAAGTATGCCAACTTTTCTAATTTTATACTAGTCGTCTCTGTAGCATAACAGAAAGTGAATTCTAATACCTCATGATCACTGTTCCCTAATGGCGCGCAATGTGATAGTTCCTCTATCATTCCTTCTTCATTTGTTAGTATCAGGTCTAATATACTAGGGATATTATCTCCTCTATACCGTGTTGGTAGGCTTACATGTTGGAAGAGATAAGAGTCTCTTACTGTTTCCAAAAATTTGGTAGCTAAGTGTTCTGTGCCTACAGTAGTAGATTGTGTATCCCAACTGATTTCCTTGAAGTTGAAGTCCCCAACGTGAATTTTGTAGTCATATTTTATATTTTCGAAACTGTCAATTTTCATTATTTTTGCGATTTCAGAAATACATGTTGGGTCTGTGACACTTGGGCTTCTATAGATACAAGATATCAGTAGATGTTCATTCTTCCTGTTTTTTATTCCAATGAGTACGTGTTCTATTATTTTACTTTGGGGGAAATCTATTAGGTACGCATCGATATTATCTTTGACGTATATTAAGCAGCCTCTACATGTAGATTCGATTGAAGCTGGATGAAAAACATTATACCCTGATATGCGCCATTCAACAGAGCTGTAATCATATTGGTTGTTGAATTTACTGAAGATTTCTGTTACTGCTATAATGTCGTATTTTCTTTCTTTTATTAAAACTTTATTAAACTATTTGCATTCGTATACATAATACTTAAATAGGGACTTTGTAAAACTTTATCTACATGTTTAAAAATAAAACCGTCCCCCTAATCTTCAGTTACTGAATTCTTCTGGGACTGTATAAAGTGACCACCTAGTACTGTCTCATCTGGGTCAATAGGGTTTCTTGCACCCGAGTTATCAGCAATAGAACTATGATATTGTACTGGTCTCAAAAGATCTTGAGACCCCAAGCTTATAGAGTTATTCATTTGTATTTGATTTTGTAAATTTGCATCCTTTTTGTTTTTGTTTATTCCACTATTTGTTATTGCAGTTTCACAACTAGTGATTGTTGTATCGTTGAAGTTGTATTGTTCATCCTCTAACATTGACATTTGGACCAGATTTTCTTGATTTGCTTGTTGTTGCATTTGTTGTCTTCTTACTTTGTTCATTTCCCGTTGTTGAGGTGTGAGGTCCTTTGTTATGATACATTTTTTTAGTTGATTTGATTGAGGCAGCTCTCTGATTTTTGATGCATTGTCTAAAATATCCTTTCTATGTTTTTTGTTGTTTAGCACAATTTTTAATGGTCTGCATTTACTGGGATTAAAGTTCCCTAGTCTAAAGCATACATGTATGTCTAATTCTTGTATACGTATAATATTGCACAGTTCACTAAATTTTTTAATATCAAAGTCCTTTCTAACTGAGCTATTTGTGCTTGTGCATTCTGGCATGTGATATATAATTAGGTTTAGTGTTCTTTTTTTTTTATCTTCTATTTCTCGAATTTCTTTTCGGACATCATCTTGAAGTGAAGCTTTAATTTCCATTTTTATTTCTTCGATCAAAGTGGGTTTTATTAAAGTAAATTCTTTTTTAACTTTTTTTCCAATGTACAAATTGATTTCAGTCATTTTTTTCTTCCATCATTGTCAGCCTAGTTTGAGTATTTTTCTTCGATATTTTTCAATCTTGTGGAAAGGCTTGACATACACGGAAAATTTTGTTTGCATACATTGCACGTCCATTTAAAGTTATTGGATTCGTCTTCTGTTAGTGCTTCAGCCAATTTTGGCGATATTTTCGTACATTGTATGCAAAAACTTAACTCGCATACGCAGCATGCAAGGTTTTGTTGATGTTCAATGGTGATGTCACATTTCGGGCATGTGTTGCTTCCTATTCTCGCTCTTTTACTTGGTTTACTTTTGTTAATTGGAGTTGAACTTATCATATTGGCCATAATTTGTATATTGTCCTAATTTTTAATTATTCTGTTACCAAAAACAGGGCTTCCCTACTTTTTGGTGTAGTTGGTTGTTGTATTCTGTCCTATTTTGTTTTGATCATGAGGTATTCAATTTGACAGTTCGGCTGTTTAATGCTAGACATCGGATTAATGTTGGTTCTGTGCTCTGGGCTTCTCAAATTACTATGTGATCAGGGCTTCCCTAATCACATGCATTTATATTTAAGATCCAGATTGTTCCTTCTTGTATACAGGATTATTTGATGAAGATCAATTATGTCTGCTGTTACTTGGTAATTCTCTAGGGGAGATTAATATTTAAATGTGAACAGGGCTTCCCTAATCACCTTTTTATTTTATAGCGAAATTCTCAATTAATGCTCTTATACTATACATTTATTTTCTTTTGGTTGATGTTTCTGTTGTTTATTTCATATTGCTTTCTCTTGAGGAGATTAAAGTTATTTGTTTATATTCCTTGTGTGTGAACAGGGCTTCCCTTTTCACAAGCACTTAAATGTACATGTTGTACAAATATTGTTCTATGTATTTGTATTGTATTTACACATTACACATAACAGGGCTTCCCTATTATATTGTTTATTGCCAAATGCAATGGCATCTTATCTTTTATTTATGATTTGAAACCACAGGGCTTCCCTATGTTTTCCTTTATTGATTGTTAATATTGAATAAGACCTTAGGATGTTTTATTTGTTTCAATTCTGTGTTTCAATTTTAACAATTTATGAAACCACAATGTTGCAAGATGTTTTCCAGGGTGAACTCCGTCAGTATATAGATTAAAGTTTTTAGTATATTTCACTTTAGAAGCAGATTTTTTCTTTGATGATTTTATAATGTCTAAAGATAATTTCGGGGTTGTTGTATTGTTAATGTTGTCAATCCCATTGTTAAGGCAGTCAACTGATTCATGTAGCACAGATTCTTCTTCTTGATAATAATTAATGTTCTCACAGCCTTTTCTTCTATTCCATTCAATAATTGAGTAATAGGGGCAATTAATGAAAAGTACTGTTGCAGAGTTGTTACATCTTTGGATTGTTGATTTCAGATAGCGATACTTGACGATTATTTGCTCCACTATATCAGTTTGGTTTTCTTTAAGATTGATGAATTTTCCTACCTTGTCTGTTAACTCACAGGTCCCAAACCAAATGAAGACGATAGGTTTTGTTGCTATTTGGATGTTTCTGAGGAATGATCTTTGAAAACTATGGTTATCTACTGTAACTCCACTTCTTGATATAATTTTTATTGCCCCATAGTAATCATTTGTGATGGCATTTGTTAGCGAGAATCCCTTGCTGTCTGTGATGAGTAGACAATCTCTTGAATGGACTGGGCTTGGACGCTGATTCTCCTCTAACTGTAGCTTATTTGCCTCCTTAATTAATTTAGGGATTGACATCAGTTGAGTTGTAGAAGGAAATATAAACGGGATTTAAAGAATAAATATTTAAAGATGGCGGCACCATGCACAAATGTGATGTAAATTGCAGAGTTTCAATTCACAGAAGATTAGAATATTTCATGTGTACTTCCCTAAATAACTGGATCGGTATCACTATAGGTTGTTCATCTACCATTAATACACCAAATTTTATCAATACATCGCCGGATTGTGATGATTCATGAAGGATTTTCAGAGACAAATTCTCTCCTGTAAAATTTAAGCGTCCGACCGGAAGCGGGTTAACCGGAAGTCCTAGGCTAGGTTTGAACATGGCTCTAGTCTGGTCAAACACTAGGTCAATAGGCAAAATTGAAGGAAAAACGTGGTAACACTCTAGTAAAAATTATTTATTGTGATTGACTATGTGGTTGGTATAACTCAGTGAGCGATCAATCATGGCCCTCTTGTTTCTTTCTTTTTTAGTTTAACTGAGATTAAATTGAATACTGAGACAGTAATAAAACAGCCAGTTAACTGATTCGAATTGATGCATAATTGTTTGCCCGTTTTCTTTTCCATAATAAGTTTTATTAGATTGAACAGTTTCAATAGACAACACTCTCATGTGTTTTTGATACAGTAAGAGCTTATGTCCAAACGTGTCTTTTTACAACCGTTAGAAGGTCACGTACAACACATTTGTCCGAGGCAAAGCCGAGTGTAATGTGTTGTATGTGCCAATCTATAATATTCTAAAGGAAAGGACATTTATGGAGAAAAACGAATACATGTACATTGCATCTTAAGTATACCACGTTAGAGACTAATGTTGTGGATATTGTTTACAATCTTCTGTTACTTTTTGGTGCATGTTTTACATAGTTTGCCATCGAGTGAAAATGTACCACCTTACACTTACTCAGTTAGGGGCAAACAGTAAAATATCAAATGCCTAAGATTTTTGTCCTTTATTTACACAAGATTATTGAAGATCCGGCAGGACAAACTTGCGCTTCGATTTCAATTCCTTTGTATAATTTATTTACAATGAGTTATAATTGGCTTTCCGGAAAATAAAGAACATGAATAATATCTCTATTTTAGCCATTGTTTTATTTATGGATCGATTTATACCTTTTTTTTCCAAAGAATATTCGGATGCAGAGAAGATATTTTGAATTTGTGTTTACCATGGGCGAAAGCTCACGAAACCTGGCTATTAGAGAATAATGCTTTCAAACAAGTGCATTTTCTATGAGGCAAACATTGGGAGGTATTATAGTAAAAACAAGATAACACTTCTGTTATGTAGTGCAAGGAACATAAAACAACATCTTATGGTATTTTAGGAATGTTCCTCCACTGCTAATGCATTTTGTCTGAAATGAACGAAAAATGAGATTTTTGTTAAAATTATTCACATTTTAAAAGGTCATCAGAAGAACCTTAACCTGTGTTGGTATCCAAAATGAATACCTGGTATACCATACCTGTTCGTGAGGAAGGTGTTCGTCTCACACCTCCCCATGTGTGTACAAAATGTAACTACGTTTCAAACTTGCATAGTAGTTCGGTGATCGTATATTTAAAAGACCTGGCTGAAAAACTATAAAACTGTATTCTATGCTCAGACTTTGTTCTCAAGTATCTGATTTGCCATAAGCATTTTCATTCTCTAGATTGACCAATCAGAAGTCATATTTGGAGCATGGAGTTAATTTTTGAGCACAGAGAACGTTTTAAGAGTTTCATAGTTTCGGGCCCTGCATTCGTGCTGTAACACCAACCGCCTGAGCACATTGTAGTGCCACAAAGAGCTCTCCGGTGAGCTCTGAGCGTCGAATTAAAGAAATGCATAGAGCTCCTGTCCCATAGAGCTTCCGAGGAGCTCAATGTTCCCGAGCTCCCCAGATATCAAGTATCAACTACATCAGCATAAACTACTGACTATTTTTACTGCAATGTTCTACTCCTTTATTTTTCAATCAACGTCATCAAGAACAACAAATACAATCATTATGGACGTAATCATCATCGTCATCATCACAACAAGTGTTGTCACAATTGCAGTCATCATGAGGATGAGGACAATAATAACTATGATGATGATGAGGAGGATTATGACGATGATCATCATAATCACAATCAACATCATCTTTGTTCTAAAATAGTTCATCTTGCGATTACTTTCTTCTCAATAATGTAGGTTAAATGTTATCTCTGGCTTAACATGCCGGTTTAATTATGGCCTGAGAAAACTATACACTACTCAAAGTTGTCAGTGATTAATTCCAGAGAGTAGATAAAGGTACGCAAATAGGCATATGTGCATTTAGTATGAAATAGTAAGGTTATTAGGAAGATAGTGGTTAATATACTTCACAGAATTGTAACATGTATTATTTCTTTCACCGGTATTAATCTCACAATATAACATGTTGTCAATTAAATACTGCACATTCGTAATCACGTTGAACAGTTAATGATAGGATCATTAAATACACGTAGATTATTAAATTGTGAATAAGAACAAGGCCAACATGATATTATTTCACCGGACTTATATTGGCGCTTTACAGGAATATGCGTATATGACTGCCCGGACCCGGTCCATCATATCATGAGAGACGATCTAATCCCGATCGAATCAGCTGTCGTACACGTATGTACAGATGCCTTGCTTCATTGGAATCATTAGGTTTTGACCAGCCATTCTCTTCCTTAAGCAATGAACACAGATCAGAAAGTGCCTCATCGGCACAGGTTGAAGTCTTCTGAACAGTTTCTTCTCCACAGATCGTGATCTCAGTCTCGTCTGCAGAACACAGATGATCTCCTGCATTATACAATTGGGGTAGTGTATACATTAAAATCGGTCGTCTTCCTGTGTCCGTAGCAGCGGTTTTCGATTGTATTACATGTGTGTTCCATGTCCCTTGCAATTCATCAAGGTTCGCCTAAAATAAAACATTTAAACACATAATTACCAACACGGAAATATAAATTAAATTAAAATATGAACCCCGTATACCTAAACTTTATTCAATTAATTGACTGGATGAAACAAAAATGGCATCAAATGCAGCGTTATGACATCACTTAGTAGTGAAAGCTCTATACTAATATCTTTATTACATTCCAATTAAAACGGTTTCAAAGACGGCAGTACCAGCAAAATGTCTATCGCGACGTCAATAGTACACCGTGTTAGAACATGACGTTACTTTGACAACTATTATTTGGAGTAAGTTTAAATTACGCCCTTTCAAAATAAACCACTAAACGAACAATAGACTCATCAATACACTTTCCAAGTTTCATTAAATTCCAATGAAAAATGAGAAAATATGGAATAATTCCTAAAAGAGGTTATTTAAGCTCCCTCGTAGACTGCCGCTGTAAACAGTCTGATATATCATGGTTTGTCTTTCAGATGCTTGTATTGCAGCCACTTGGGCTAACTCCTTCCTTGTCAAATAACTAACATCCTAAATCTAAACCAAAATATGTATCGGGCTGATATTGGGCCTATATGAAAATTGCTATATATAGTATTCTATAATAATTTACCTGAATTATTTCCAGGAAACAGAACTGAAATAGGCTCTTGTCCAACAAATCGCCGCGTTGATTGTATGTGCTTTTTCCGCTTATAAAACTCCTTTCGCCAGAAAATTCGTCACCATGTCCACGGCGTAGAAACTTTTGCATGTTTTCAATGTATACATTCTCGGTTCCAAGATCAGTTCTTACTCGTTTAGGGCATCCACCCTTCTTCAGAACTGCATCTATATAACAGCTTGCTATAACCTTCGGATCGCTGCTTGTAGTTGCCGCTTCAAGCCAAATTACACACCTTGAAAAACCGTCTATGCAACCATTAATAGCAATGCCATACGGCTTCAGCTTGTCATTCGAGTCTATATGCCATACAAAATTGGGTCCTGGACTTGAATATTGCCGTCTCCTAAGTCTCTTTCTTTTTCTATTTTGCATTCCTTTTGGGTCAAGCAGTTTCATCAATCGGTAAATAGTATCCCTGGAAACATTGTATCCAGCTTGTTTACACTTTAAATGCATCCAACGATAACCGTGCAAAGCACCCGATGTTTCAAGCTGAGAAAGAATGAAACAAGCAACGTCAAGTAAATCCGAATGATTCTTTCTCCGGAACAGTCCAAGTGACTTCAACTTCCTTTTCAAGGTAGACGTACTAATGATAAATCCGTCTGAATGAGCTAATACAGAAAAATGCTGTTAAGCGTCAATAATTTAATCTTATATATCCCATAAAAGGCGTTATTACGCCTTTATTTCGCGTTACTACGCCTTTAATTTCGCGTTACTACGCCTTTCTTTCGCGTAATAACGCCTTTTAAAAGCGTTATTACGCCTTTGTTAAGCATTATTACGCCTTTATTTCGCGTTATAACGCCTTTAGTTTCGCGTTACTACGCCTTTATTTCGCGTAATAACGCCTTTTATTAGCGTTAATACGGCTTTGTTTAGCGTTATAACGCCTTTATTTCGCGTTATTTCGTCTTTAGTTTCGCGTTATTTCGTCTTTAGTTTCGCGTTACTACGCCTTTCTTTCACGTAATAACGCCTTTTATTAGCGTTAATACGTCTTTATTTCGCGTTATTATGCCTTTATTTTGCGTTATTACGCCTTTATTTCGCGTTATAACGCCTTTAATTAGCGTTAATACGCCTTTATTTTCGCGTTATTACGCCTTTATTTTCGCGTTATTACGCCTTTATTTTCGCGTTATGATGCCTTTATTCCGCGTTATTACGCCTTTCTTCGCATTATAACGCCTTTACTTTGCGTTATTATGCCTTGTTTCGCGTTACTTCGCCTTGTTTAGCGTTACTTCGCCTTTTTTCGCATTATAATGCCTTTTTTCGCGTTATTACGAGTTTGCAATATATTTTTTTTCTCAGATGGTCCTAATAGGCTTTCGTACCAAGCAGTTCATGCTGAAAAAAAAATTAAACCACACTAAGTTAATTTAGTGTCAAATTTAGGGCGTTTTCCTAGGGTGGCGGCCATCTTGGATTTCAGGCCATTAGAATGCTCAGAAAAAATACCACCCTTATTTTTTTTCATGTTTATAGTATCATCTAACAAAATCAAGTGAGTTTTTGCTTTTAACAAAAAAAAAACACGAATCCTATTTTCATGTCAAATATGCCTAAACTAAAACCTAGTCGATAGCAGGCTTATAAGTTTACAAAGAAATCCTTTAGTTTTACCAAAGACCTGATAATACATGTTATTAGGTCTTTGATTTTACAGGGGTGATCTACTTTTAAAACAATATCTGTGACATCATGATTATAATTACGATGCAAAGTTAAAATATCATTTTGAGAAAAGGAGAAAGTTCATGATTTCATCAATTTAACCCTTTTCTCATTGTTTTAAAAGTAGACTTCTGCTGAGGTGTCTAATTTTGCTTTGAACAGGAAAAGGGTTAAATGGCTTTTTATTGCATGTTAATCCCAAATTGTCTTAAACAATTCTGTCCCAAAAAATCTGGAATTTGTATATGGAATTTCAAAAATTAGTCCTTGAAGAAACCACTATGTATTATATTTTGCCTAATGTAGATCACGATGACTCAATTGTTTAACTTTGTTTATGATGTGTGGTAAAAAAAAAAAAAATTGTTTTAATGCAGTCTTCCGACTTTTTCACATGCATTCATATAGAGATCTGTCTATATATGATGTCTCGATATGCTTTGAAAGTTGTTTCATGCCTTGTCCTTATGCAAATGCATTAATGATCGTCTTCGTAAACAATTTAAGAACTGTACTGATGTGCTTTGAGGCAAATATGTATTCACTTTTGAAAGCTCTTTTGAAAAATTACGGCAAATATAGATTTTGTTCATGACGAACAAATTCTGCTATGTTACAATAAATCTTCATTGAGTAATTGTCCAGAGCACACATGAGTCCTAGAGAGGAATGTCCCTATGTAAGAAGGTCATCAAGAAATTCAAAATGACCGACAAAATGGCGTCCAAGATGGCCGTCAATTCCCTAAAAAGACTATAAATCATTTACAGCATACCGTAGACTAGTAATTTTGGTGTCAAACAATAGGTTTTATGGGTCAAGGAAGCTAATTAAGTATGTTAAACTATCAATGAGTAATCAGGGAATGTATGAAATGCAAAAAAAAAATCTTTCAAAATCCAACTTCCGGAAAGTGCTTTTTTTCAAGATGGCGGCCAAGATGGCCGCCAGCCTCATTACATTTCATGTTGCTTATTAATAGTAACACCATGGTAATAAATTTAGTATCTATCTCCATTGAGTAATTGTCCAGAGCACACATGAGTCCTAGACAGGAATGTCCCTATGTAAGAAGGTCATCAAGAAATTCAAAATGGCCGACAAAATGGCATCCAAGATGGCCGCCAATTCCCCAAAGGTCACAATGCACTAAATAAATTCCTTCTTTGTTTCTATGTAAATCGACCAATTTCAGTCATCAATTGTCACACTTTCTAAGCATTTCCCATATAGAACACCATATATCATTGACAAGAGTTACCTCTTAGCTTTAAAACAATCCAAAGAAAATGTGGGGTCATGCATTATGCAAGAAAAAACTCACCAGGCGAAAATGGTTACCGTCATTTTCGACGAGAAAGGTCCCGGACAAACCGGTGTTTAGCATTCTCTACTTTCACTTTCAGACAAGGTCACAAAACTAAAAGTGATCAAATCAATCATTTCCAGTGCATCCTACACACATTCACAATGCATTTAAACTCATTGTCTTATATTCAATACATACTGGTGATGATATACACTCATTTCTACACAAACAAAGGTTTATTTAGGGACTTCTAAAAAGACTATAAATCATTCATACCGTAGACTAGTAATGTTGGTGTCAAACTATAGGTTTTATTGGTCAAGGAAGCTAATTAAGTATGTTAAACTATCAATGAGTAATCAGGAAATGTATGAAACGCAAAAAATATTCTTTCAAAATCCAACTTCCGGAAAGTGCTTTTTTTTCAAGATGGCCGCCAGCATCATTACACATCCCAATCTCCTTCGCAGAGTTGTCGTTCCTTACACTCACCATACATGTGAATGTAGAGCGCCTATGTAATAGAGATTGTACACATCCCAGTAAACAAAAGACGTTGGATTGACGTTGTATAGACGTTAGACCCTGACGTTGGATTTTGGTTGGTTTTGCAAAGTGCCTATACGTCAGAATCTCGACGTCTATCCAACGTCAGAATCCCGACGTCTATCCAACGTCAGAACCCCGACGTCTATCCAACGTCAGAATACAGACGTCTATACAACGTCAGAATCCAGACGTCTATCCAACGTCAGAATCCCGACGTCTATCCAACGTCAGAATTCAGACGTCCATCCAACATAAGAATTTGACCATTCAAGACGAATATCCAACCATTGCCCAGCAACAATATGACCCAAATCGAACTAATTTCCAACCATGTTTTAACCCTTTTCGACATCCCGATAGCCTAGTGGTTAAGGCATCCGCTTCTGGAGCGGGAGGTCTAAGGTTCGAATACCTCATTTTACCCCTTTTCTGACATGGCCAGTTGGTTAGCCGCCAGCTAGTTAAATAATGGTACCAAAAGCCCGCCTGCCCTGTGCCTGGCGAAAAGATACGACTCGGGATGTAAACAACATGTTCAGGTGTCTTATGAGCATGAAATGGCTGCCCTTTCAATTGAGTTGACACTATAATAAACAAACACTTTACTTTAACAACAAATCTGCAGCAAACAACTTTGAAATAAATATAGGCAAAACTATGGAAAACCTCTATTAATGACAGTATTATTATTGAATAGAGATGAAAATATTGTGGAAAATGGGGAAATTGCTCATCATGAGCAATTTCCCAATTTGCCAGAGTGTTTTTAAAAGTTGTTTGCTGCAAAAGGCATCAGAAAGTGTCTATATGTGGGAAAAATAAAAATAACTTTTCATCCATTAACATTCTCTTTATTACGCAACTTCAGTAAACAGCGTCGTAATGTACAACATTAGATTAAATTTGACAGTTCAATTGTAGTAAATCAGAGCGCCAGTATTTCAGTTATCTCCCTCCTCCACCACGCCTATCTGGGGCATACTTCAAACAGGTAGCAATTGCAGTCTAGACATCCTGCTCAGAAAAGGATCCTTTCCCTGTTTTGATGACACTAGCTGTTAGCCTGTAGCAAAAAAAAAAAATTATGCAAAAAGAGGGCCAAGATATGGCTCTAAATCAAATCGATCACCTGAATGATGGTATAGTAGCAAATGTTTAACTGGTTATACATGTATGGGGGAGGGACTGGATTTTAAGAGTGGACACTGAAAATTCTGTTCAGTCTAAAATAAAGAATATTACCCAAGCCTTTCACTACCAGTTGTTTTAAAAATATTCACAGTACATTATATTTATAGCATTTATCTGCTTTTAACAAACAAAATCCTCACAATCAAGCTAAACCTGCCATAAAAACAGCACTTCCTGAATGAGGATAAGCAAGGAAATATTGTGATTTGAAATAATATGTTCATTTCTTTTACATTCATTATCTAAACAAACTTCAAATTATCAGTTTACTCTATCTTAAATGATCATACGCATTTTTTAACATTTTTGTCAAGCGGTGTCCACTCTTTTTTCTTTTTTCTACCTGGAGAAATCGGCCATTTTGTCATAATTTAAAATGGACCGGGAGACTCATTTCCTGTTTTTTTCTTCAAGGATTGCTTATAAAGGGGGCTTAGAAAGGGGAATTTAAATAATAATTACAGCTCGTTATGGGTGTGGTCGCATTTATCACAAAGAATTTACCTGATGTTGGTGTTGTTAAAGTTCCGCGTGGCTCGCAGAACGATTTCGGCAGAAAGAAATTCCATGTAAAGGTCATGACCATTGTATAATACGTAACCTGTAGAATTTTCCCTCTTGCCAGCAGTGTCAAAGTCCAGACTGAGGCTGTAGCAAATTAATCTTTAATTAGAGTTTTTCTTTCAAGACGCCGAACTGGGAAATGGGCCAAATAAAAAAAATTGTAATTAAATTGTGAAGGGACCAGTTACGACAGAAAATATATTTCATAAAATTTAAGGAAATATATATTTTTTTCTTTTCCTAACCCTTATCTAACGTACGTTGGCACAATGTTGTAAACACACATTGTACAGACATCGGATAAGCGTTGGATATTGGTCGCCGATGTCGCGATCAAAACCAACTCTGATCCGACGTCGGGAATCCAACGTCTATAGACGTTGGATATTGGTCAGGAATTCAACGTCTATAGACGTTGGATATTGGTCGCGACGAAAATCCAACGCTGATCCGACATCGATCCAACGTTTAAACCTAACGTTGCATCGACGTCAGGAATCCAACGTCTATCCGACGTTGGATTGTGGTCGCCGACGTCGCAACCTTAATCCAACCATAATCCAACGTTGGTTTGACGTCGGGTGTTTACTGGGATCATGATGCTAATTTATAGTAACACCATGGTAATAAATTTGGTATCTATCTCCATTGAGTAATTGTCCCGAGCACACATGAGTCCTAGAGAGGAATGTCCCTATGTAAGAACGTCATCAAGAAATTCAAAATGGCCGACAAAATGGCATCCAAGATGGCCGCCAATTCCCTAAAAAGACTATAAATCATTTACTACATACCGTAGACTAGTAATTTTGGTGTCAAACTATAGGATTTATGGGTCAAGGAAGCTAATTAAGTATGTTAAACTATCAATGAGTAATCAGGGAATGTATGAAATGCAATATGGTGTTTAAACTGGATTTAAAGATGGCCGCAAATACCATGAAACAGATGTAAATCATGTATTTGTCATCCTATAGTGTACATGTTGTCCAGACCTTGGTTGGCGATCATATATTAACAATTGAGGCATAATGAAGGTATGGAATACACTTCAATACCTTTAAAACCAGGCATTTAACCTTCACATACATGTTGTATTGCTCTGTGATCTAGCAACTATCATATGGTTGAAGTAATTCGGTAATGAGTCAAGCGCTGTCATAATCCTACTCCTCTGGATCAACAGACTGGTTAAACGGATTGTCACACACATTAAGTTGACACTGACCACAAACAGCAGTGCATGGTAGCCAATACGTTCTGCATCTAGACTACAACGAAGTGAACCACACGCAGTTAAACAGTTACAGAGGATGATCGTCAGAATATTGACAGGAGTAGCATTTAAATTTGTCATGATTAGTTCACACTGGGTGCCCTCAAGTTTCCAGCCCCAACTTAGGAAATATATGCCCTGTTCTTCTCCAATCCATACCATAATCTGATAGACTGTGGTATTTTGTGGTCGATGCAGTAGGGGGAAAACGTTCAAGAGTGACAAATGACTTGGACGTTCTTGCTGAACATGATGTAGCGCAAGGATGCAAGATAATCCATGCACTGTCCGCCAACCATTACTGACATTGCCTGATTGCCAAGACGCTCTATGACGTTCCTTAGCTGGATTGGGAGAACAAAAGCTTTGACGCTGGATTTGGATTGAGCTCACCTTTTACCAGATTTTGAAATGCTGACTTATTTCCGATGCCAAAGATTCTGGTTGTCGTATCACAACATGACTGAAGAGTTACTAGAATTGCTTTCACTTTGTTATGTTACCTTGATGTCCTTTGACTGATTGTCATAGCGGAAATATATGACGTCCTTGCAACCTGTGTGCTGATGATAAATGAGTAGAATCAGTAGGTCAGTGTCTTCTCCAATCAAAGTGGTCGAGTATAGACACAAGCATTCCTCTATCTACGTCTGCATCACCAGGTGAGTTGATTACATTGCAATTCTGTTCTCTTAGTTCCAAATTTATCAAAGCAATCAGCTCTTGTTTGTTGCTGTTTCGCGACATAAATGCATCCTTCTCCCTGTCGACTCAGTTCGATGACCAGAAGATGGATACATTGTGTGTGTTTCGGAGGGAAATATATATCTTTTTATTTTAAGTATAAAACCGCCTCGATTGTCAAGTGGTTGAGCATCCAACTCAGAGCGACTTCGATCCACGGTCGGTTCATATCAAAGACTTTAAAATGGTGGAAATGGCTGCCCTCCTTTGAGCTCAGGATTGCGGGGTTAATATAACGACTGACAGTAGTACCGGTAACTTACCAAGATTTTTCTACAATATGTCCCAGTGACCTAGTTTTTGACCTGAAAAGACCAATATTCGAAATTAACCTAGATATCATCAAGAACAATATTCTGACAGAGTTCAACATGCTCAAGACAAGAATGTGGCTTCCAAAGTGTTAACTTAACTAGTATTTCCTTTGGCCTGGTGACCTAATTTTTAACCCAAAATGACCTACATTCGAACTTGGCCTAGATTCAAGAAAAATTTCTGACAAGTAAAACAAGAGCACCGCGTACGGCACAGACGCTCGACTGATAGAAAACAGAAAAAAAGCTGAGCTGAACAAAAAACCTTAACCGGACGACCACGCCGCCGACGACGACGACGCCAGGGTCATGACAATAGCTCTCGTTTTTTCAAAAGTCAAGCTAAAAAGGGGTCTCAAATTTGGCCTAGTGACCTTTTGACCGGACATGACCCATATTTGATATTAGACACAACATGACCTATATTCAAACTTTGCCTAGATATAACTAAGACAAACATTCTGAAAAAGTTTCAACACGCTCAAAGTTAAAATGCGGCTTCAAGAGTGTTAACACGTGTGTTCTGATAAACTTTCATGAAGATTGGATGCAAAATGTTGCCTCTAGAGTGTTATAAAGCAAATGCTGACGACGAACGACGGACAAAAGGCAATCACAAAAACTCACCATGAGCACTTTGTGTCTTGGTGAGCTAAACAAGTGTGAAAAAGCAATCAAAACGGATAATGAATAATTAAAGTATAACTATGACAAGTATCCATAAATCTTATTTTGTTTTAATTTCATAACTGATAATTCAATTCAAATAAATTAAGATCAACAGAACAAGTTAATGTCGTATTACAAGCAATACAGGAGTCCCCTACCGGACCATTGACCTCTAAGTGTGATCTTGACCTTTGAGGTACAAGTATGTGTCTTATGTATCACATGTCACCTCATCATGGTGAACATGTGTGCCTAGTAACTTGGGAATCCTATGATGCATGGTTAAGATATGAGCCGGACAAGGTAGTCCCATCAAACAGTACTCATGTTGACCTTGACCTTTGACGTACAGGCATGTTCCTTGTGTGCCGAATATCACCTCATCATGGTGAACATGTGTGCCAAGTAACATAATTCAATTCAAATAAATTAAGAGCAACAGAACAAGTTAGTTCGTATTGCAAGCAATACAGAGTCCCCTACCGGACCATTGACCTTAGAGGTACAAGCCTGTTTCTTGTGTGCCACTTGTCAACTCATCATGGTGAACATGTGTGCCTAGTAATTGGGAATCCTATGATGCATGGTTGATATGTGAGCCGGACAAGGTAGTCCTATAAAACAGTACCCAGTTTGACCTCAAAGTGTGACCTTGACCGTTGAGATACAGGCCTAGGTATTGTGCGTGACACGCCACCTAATCATGTTTATCTTGTAACTTGGGAATCCTATGATGCATGGTCGAGATATGAGCCAGACAAGGTACTTAAATCAAACAATACTCACTTTTACCTTTGACATCTAAGTGTGACCTTGACCTTTGAAGTACAGGCCTTGGTCTTATGCGCTACACACCACCTAATCATTCTGAAAATGTGTGCTTCGTAACATGGGAATCCTATGATGCATGGTTGTGATGCGGACCGGACAAGGTACAGTCCCATCAACCAGTACTCATTTTGACCTCTAAGTGTGACCTTAACATTCGAGGTACAGGCCTGGGTCTTGTGCTCGACACGCCAAATCATCATGGAAATCCTATGATGCATGATTGAGATGCGGGCCGGACATGGTAATCCTATCAAACAGTTCTCATTTTGACCTTTGACCTCTAAGTGTGATTTAGACATTTTAGGTACAGGCCTGGGTCTTGTTCCAGGTTTCTTTCAAATCCTATGATGCATGGTTAAGATGCGGGCCGGATAAGGTTATGTGGGACTGACAGACAGACAGACAGACAGACAGACAGACAGACAGACAGACGGAATCGACCAAACCTATAGTCCCCAAACCAGGGGACTAATAATAATCACCATATCAAGGAAACACGACAACGGCTGGTGAGTGATCACAAAAGCTCACTTCGTACTTCCTGCACAGGCGAGTTAATAAAGTGCAGAGACGAAATAGTTCCATATGGCATTTAACCTGTGTCCGGGTTAGCCTGCACAGGCTGATCTGGGTCGATACTTTACGCAGAGTCCACAATGTATGATTTCTCGCAAGACGGCTCGTTGTCTTTTTGAAGTCAACATTCATGCAAAGTTTGTTTCAATACCAACCAGTCATTCAGGACACAATATGCTCTTTATCCTCTGGCCTTTACCATGAACTGACACAAAAGAAAACAATCTGCATATTGTCTCTTTATGGTTAAAGTTGTATATGGACCATAAAGCACATACAAATATAGGGAATTACAATAACAAGTTCTTTAAGTCTCAAATGAAATAGTAAACAAGGGCACCGCAAAGCGGATGCACCCCCTCGGTATTTAAATTTAAAAATATGGCTAAAAATATGGCCAATGACCTGGATATTAATGTTGTGTACACGAAAACTGGTGTTATTTGTCCTTGCCTTTATCAAATTGTTATTGTTATGTACCAGAGAACTAAGTGTAATTTGTCCTTGTCTCCGCATTTGGCCTTTGCCCATTTACAATCAATAGGCTTCTAGACCTTGCCATATACTAACTGTATGGCAAGTTTGGTTAAGATCGGTCGAAGGATGTTCAGTTTAGAGTGGTCACAAGGTTGTTACGGACGGAAAGTCAAATGTTGACCATGTCCCTAAGATCTTGAAAATAAATAGGCTTCGGTCGAAGGATGTTCACAAGGTTATTATATGGGAAAATAAATAGGCTTCTAGACCTTACCATATACTAATTGTATACCAAGTTTGGTTAAGATCGGTCAAAGGATGTTCAGTTTAGAGTGGTCACAAGGTTGTTACGGACGGAAAGTCCAATGTTGACCATGTCCCTATGACCTTGAAAATAAATAGGCTTCTAGACATTGCCATATACTAACTGTATACCAAGTTTGGTTAAGATCAGTCAAAGGATGTTCAGTGTAGATTGGTCACAAGGTTGTTATATGGGGAAAAAGTCAGTCCAATTTTGACCTTGACCTTGACTGTATGACATTGAAAACAAATAGGCTTCTAGACCTTGCCATATACTAACTGTATAATACGTTGGGTTAAGATCAGTCAAAGGATGTTCAGTGTAGAGTGGTCACAAGGTTGTTATATGGAAAAATAGTCAAAGTCCAATTTTGATCTTGACCTTGACCGCATGACCTTGAAAATAAATAGGCTTCTAGACCTTGCCATATACTAACTGTATACCAAGTCTGGTTAACATCAGTCAAAGGATGTTCAGTGTACAGTGGTCACAAGGTTGTTATATGGGAAAATAGTCAAAGTCCAATTTGACCTTGACCGTATGACCTTGAAAATAAATAGGCTTCTAGACCTTGCCATATACTAACTGTATACCAAGTTTGGTTAATATCAGTCAAAGGATGTTCAGTGTAGAGTGGTCACAAGGTTGGTACGGACTCTGTTTGATGAGGAATTTTAATCACAAATATAAACAAGAGGACCATGATGGTCCTATATTGCTTAATTATATCAAACTTAAGTTTTCAGAGTTCTTTGTCTATACATAAAAGGAAAACAAGCAACGCCCCCTGGTGTCCCTGTTTATCAACCTATCAAACTAATTTGAAAAATGTTAGTAGAGGTGCACCATAGTAACATTCATGGTTTTTTTCCCCTATACAAGACTATGTAAAACCAGGACTATGTACCCCAGGACTATATTTTGAACAATCTTGGTAGGGGTCAACTAGATGAAGCTACAAACAAAATATCAGAAGATTTTAAAGTTTCTCCCTATACAAGTCTTCATAAAATAAGTGACCCCCAGGGAGGGGCCATTTTCTACCCTAGGGCTTTAATCCAAAACATTTGGAGGAGAAGATTTTTAAAGTTTGGACATTTTGCCTCCTTTCTGATGCCGCAGCAAACCAAAGTTCTGAATGGAATTTTATTCTTTAAACAATTTTGAAAGGGGACCACCAAAGGTACATTCCTGTGATGTTTTCTGGATTTGCTTTTTATTTTGTGATTAAATTACTGACAGTATTTTTATTGACTAATATAATTTTGAGACTGTTTATTAAACATTTGTATGACAACATTATTCATGATATCTAAACAACTAGACGGTCCATGTATAACTAAAACATTTGTACAACGATTTTTCTCAAAATCCGACCAGGGTTAAGGAGATATATTTAATTATATATTTTCTCCCTTATGGTTTTTCTGTCATTAAACAATGTTGTACGAGTAAAGCAGCTAACGACTCCAGTTCCCTTTCTTGTAGATACTGCATGATCTCATTTTTGCCTAAATGAGTAAACAAGAAAAATTATCAGTATATTTTTCTTCACATAAAAATCAACAATAAAGAACTAGAACTGTGAGTGAACTCACAAAAGGATACCCCCCGTTGCGCCGTGGCGATATTGCAATTCTGGACCAAGTAATGGCAATTAACTCCCTTGAAATATTTCCGACCGGGATACTCTTACTTCATGCACATCCTCAGGTTGTGTACTGTAACTGTGTAAAGTTTCATCAGAATCGGTCCAGCCGTTAAGGAGGAGTTGCGCTTACAAGACATATGGACAGACAGACGAACGGACGGACTCATGGGAGAGTACTTGTGGGGTTATTTCGTTTGATGTTTTTTGTGTGGGGTGCACCCCACAAGTATGCAATTCATTCCGTAATTAACCCCCTTTTACAGAATGAATAACATTAATATGCAAATGAGATACCCGTTATAAAAAATAAAAAAACCTATTTATCTAAGTTTCTTTATAAGGGTGGTGAGTGGGCTTAAGTAACCTAAAAATTGATCAAAACCTGATCTCAGCATAAACCAACTTCACGTAATGAATGTAGTGTTTCATGGCGCATCGACAACTTAGGTAATTTAGTGTGCATATAACATAATAATGAGTTTTTATTTATTCTATTTGGGTTTTACGCCGTTTTCAATATTATTTCGGTTATATCACGGCGACAGTTCACATATTCATGATCCATCGGTAAACAAACCCGTACTAGGCTAAAATAACAATGAGAAGTAACACTATTCAACAAGAAGGCCAAGGTGGCCCTAAATCGATCACCTGATTGATAGTTAATTAGTAGCAAATTTGTAACAGCAAATATCTGGGAAAATTTGATCAAGGAGTGCAAATGAAACTGCAAAAGTAGACACTGTTAAAGAAACATTTGTATCTTGAAATCTAACAAGAACTTTAATAAGAATGAAATTATAAAGTTTTGTCATTTTGCGCCTTTCCTGATGCCGCCTGACTGCCATGTTTTTCAACCAATCAGAACAACTTGAACAACTTTTGTAGAGGGTCACCCAAGGAACATTTCGACCAAATTATATTGAAATATGACGAGCTGATTCAGAGCTTTTTTTGAAATTTGGACATTTCGCACCCTTTCTGATGCCTCAGAAACCAAAGTTCTCAATGGAATTTAAATCTTTGAACAATATGAAAGAAGACCACTAAAGGATCATTCCTGTGAATTAAATTGAAATTGGTCCATTGGAATGGTAGGAGTTGTCATTTGTAGCTAGTTCAATTTATTTACCCCTTTTGTGATGATGACTGGTTGCTATGATTTTGTAACCAATCAATACAGCTTGGACAAATTAAGGACAGGATCACTGAAGATACTTATTTGAGTTTCTTAAAATCAGACAAGCACTTGAAAAATCATAACAAGAGCACCGCGTACGGCATAGACGCTCGACTGATAGGGAGAAAAAAAAATGAGCTAAACAAAAAACCTTAAGCGGACGACCACGCCGCCGCCGCCGCCACCGCCACCACCGCCGACGCCGACGACGACGCCAGGGTAATGACAATAGCTCTCGTTTTTTTAAAAAGTCGAGCTAATAATGGAATTTTCAAATTGTGTCATTTTCCCCCTTTCCTGATGCCGCCTGACTGCGACCAAAGTTCTCATTGGAATTTAAATCTTTGAGGAACAATAAAGGAACATTCCTGTGAAGTTTGGTCGAAATTGGTCAAGTGGACTGGTAGGAGGAGTTGTCATTTGTAGCTAAGAGTTCAATTTACCCCTTTTGTTATGACGCCTGGTTGCTATGATTGTGTAATCAATCAATACGGCTTGGAGCAAGTTAAGAAGAGGATCACTGAAGTAAGAGTACCGTGTGTAATGGTGTAATACATCGGTGTACAGGATGTACCTCTGTAGTACACCACTGTACCAAGTGTCGCCGTGTAATTCCCCCTTGTACCGTGTTTAATGGTGTAATACACCGTTGTACAGGATGTACCTCTGTAGTACACCACTGTACCAAGTGTCGCCGTGTACTACATTTTGGTACCGTATGTACTGGTGTAGTACAACGTGGTACCGCGTGTACTGTGTGTAATACCCCGCCGTACCGTGTGTAATTGTGTAATTCCCCGTTGTACTGTGTGTAATGGTGTAATTCCCCGTTGTACCGTGTGTAATAGTGTAATACACCGTTGTACAGGATGTACCTCTGTAGTATACCGCTGTACCGAGTGTCCCCGTGTACTTCATCGTGGTACCGTATGTACTTTTGTAGTACAACGTGGTACCACGTGTACTTTGTGTAATACCCCGCCGTATCGTGTGTAATGGTGTAATTCCCAGGGGTACCGTGTGTAATGGTGTAATACACCGTTGTACATGATGTACTTCTGTATTACACCGCTGTACCGAGTGTCCCTGTGTACTACATCGTGGTACCGTATGTACTTGTGTAGTACAACGTGGTACCGCGTGTACTTTGTGTAATACCCCGCCGTACCGTGTGTAATGGTGTAATTCCCCGTTGTACCGTGTGTAATGGTGTAATTCCCCGTTGTACCGTGTGTAATGTTGTAATACACCGTTGTACAGGATGTACCTCTGTACTACAACGATTTACCGAGTGTTCCGGTGTACTACATCTTGGTACCGTATGCACTTGTGTAATACAACGTGGTACCGCGTGTACTGTGTGTAATACCCCGCCGTACCGTGTGTAATGGTGTAGTTCCCAGTTGTACCGTGTGTAATGGTGTAATTCTCCGTTGTACCGTGTGTAATGTTGTAATACACCGTTGTACAGGATGTACCTCTGTACTAAAACGCTTTACCGAGTGTCCCCGTGTACTACATCGTGGTACCGTATGTACTTTTGTAGTACAACGTGGTACCGCATGTACTTTGTGTAATACCCCGCCCGTACCTTGTGTAATGGTGTAATTCTCCGCTGTACCGTGTGTAATGGTGTAATTCTCCGTTGTACCGTATGTACTTGTGTAGTACTACGTGGTACCGGGTGTACTTTGTGCAATACCCCGCCCGAACCTTGTGTAATGGTGTAATTCTCCGTTGTACCGTGTGTCATGGTGTAATTCCCCGTTGTACCGTGTGTAATGATGTAATACACCGTTGTAATGGTGTAATTCCACGTTGTACCGTGTGTAATGGTGTAATACACCGTTGTACAGGATGTACCCCTGTAGTACACCGCTGTACCGAGTGTCCCCGTGTACTACATCGTGGTACTGTATGTACTTGTGTAGTACAACGTGGTACCGCGTGTACTGTGTGTAATACCCCGCAGTACCGTGTGTAATGGTGTAATTCCCCGTTGTACCGTGTGTAAGGGTGTAATACACCGTTGTACAGGATATACCTTTGTAGTACACCGCTGTACCGAGTATCCTTGTGTACTACATTGTGGTAACGTATGTACTTGTGTAGTACAACGTGGTACCGCGTGTACTTTGTGTAATACCCCTCCGTACCGTGTGTAATGGTGTAATTACCCGTTGTAACGTGTGTAATGTTGTAATTCCCCGTTGTACAGGATGTACCTCTGTAGTACACCGCTGTACCGAGTGTCCTCGTGTACTACATCGTGGTACCGTATGTACTTGTGTAGTTCAACGTGGTACCGTATGTACTTGTGTAGTACAACATGGTACCGCGTGTATTTTGTGTAATACCGCGCCGTACCTTGTGTAATGGTGTTTATTCCCCGTTGTACCGTGTGTAATGGTGTAATTCCCCGATGTACCGTGTGTAATTGTGTAATACACCGTTGTACAGGATGTACATCTGTAGTACACCGCTGTACTGAGTGTCCCCGTGTACTACATCGTGGTACCGTATGTACTTGTGTAGTACAACGTGGTACCGCGTGTACTTTGTGTAATACCTCGCCGTACCTTGTGTAATGGTGTAATTCCCCGTTTTACCGAGTGTAATGGTTTAATTATACATACTGTATAACGGTGTACTACAGAAGTACATACGGTACAACGGTGTACTACAAAAGTACATACTGTACAACGGTGTATTACCCAGAATAACCCTAACCCTAACCCTAAGTACATACTGTACAACGGTATATTACCCAGGATTGCACAAGTACACACTGTACAACAATGTATTACACAAGTACATATGTTACAACGGTGTATTACAAAAGTACATCAAGTATAACGGTTTACTACAGAAGTACATACTGTTCAACGTTGTACTACAAAATAACATACTGTATAACGGTGTACTACAGAAGTACATACGGTACAACGGTGTACTACAAAAGTACATACTGTACAACAGTGTATTGCCCATAATAACCCTTACCATAACCCTAACCCTAAGTACATACTGTACAACGGTATATTACCCAGAATTGCACAAGTACACACTGTACAACAGTGTATTACACAAGTACATACGATACAACGGAGTATATGGTAGAATAGGGCATAGGGGGAACTGGGGCACTAGAGAGGGTAGAATAGGGCATCTGAAAAATGCATTATTCTACCCTCCTAGGAGGCTAGATTTGTATGATGTTGGACTTATTCGTTTTCCGGCCATTTCTGATATTGGACTTAATCGTTTTCAGGGGGGTTTCCGATGTTGGACTTAGTCTTTTTCCGGCCATTTCTGATATTGGTCTTAGTCGTTTTCCGGCCATTTCTGATATTTGACTTAGTCGTTTTCAGGGGGTTTCTGATGTTGGACTTAGTCGTTTTCCGGCCATTTCTGATATAAGACTAAGTCGTTTTCCGGGGGTTTCTGATGTTGGACTTAGTCGTTTTCCGGCCATTTCTGATATTGGACTTAGTCGTTTTCCGGCCATTTCTCATATTGGACTTAGTCGTTTTCCATCCATTTCTGATATTGGACTTAGTCGTTTTCTGGGCATTTTTGATGTTGGTCTGAGTCGTTTTTTTCAAGGGGTAGTAGAATAGGACATAGGGAGGACCTGGGGCACTATAAAGGGTAGACTTTTACAAAAATGCCCCAGTCTACCTTCCTAGGAGGATTGATTTGTTCTGACCGATTTTGGACTTTTGAAAAGTTGAACTTTCTAAGTATGTGGAATGGCCCTAAACAGGACCGTGTTTTGGTGAGGGGGGGGGTCGGTGATGTTAAAGTCGAGTAGCATCGACATACCAATTACCCAACGAAGTACCTATTAGAACTGCAAGGAGGCAGAACTCATAAGAAGCTTTTGCAATCATCATCCTAACTAAATAAATCGCATCTAGTTGACGAATTGTATCAATTTCCCGAGGCAGTCTCCGATTAATGTATAATTCAGTAAATATGTTATACAGTCTACGGCCAACGTCAATTAAATCAATGGAGACTTTTAACACACCTCTGCATAATTCCATGTTGATATCGATGGGTAAAAAAGAATGTATGGAATGAAATGACGTTATACCGTTAGGGGTGGATTGACCTACGTTTTAACTGAGAATTAAGCTTGACCAATGAAATAACTGAACGTTATCCAATGAAAAGTTGTAGGGGTACAAACTACTGCATTTACATGTTTTTCATATATTTTTTGCGAAGGGGTAAAAATCAAAATGTATTTCAGGGAGAAAACTTTGACAATTTGAGTGAAAAGTTGAACTTTTCAAGATATTTGGTCAGCCCTTAAAGGATTCTTGTGCTCCTGTTTTCTCTTCTGGATCTTGCAATTGTCAATGTGTTTGGAATGTGCGCCTCTCCCAGTCACTGTTGGAATTCTGTATGACTCCTCACATGCCATTTTACGTGGTTGTTTTTGGTTTCCTCTTTCTGGATCTTAAACTTGTCAATGTGATTGGAATGTTCGCCTCTCCCAGTCAATGTAGTAATTTTGCATGGCGAAATGTTGTAGATTGTGCTGCATGATTTTGTCGCTGTCAGCTTACTGTCATCGGTAGATTTCCTTTTGCGAGTCGACACCAGTTGAAATGTTGTAGAATGTACTGCATGGTTTTGTCGCGACAGCTTACTGTCATCCGTGTTGATCTGGTAGAGCTAGTATAAAGTCACTCAGACTTTGCCTTTCAACTTCAAAACATCCTGGTTCTTCCATAGGTGTAGGTGTATATCTCCGATCCGTAAATGTTTTGTAGATATATCTGTTCAAAGTCTTTTAATTCGTCAGACTGCTGTTGACTTTTCTCAATTAAAAGCTTTTCCGACATTGAATATTGACGACTTTTGCAGTTATGTTAATGTTCTCTTTAAAATCATCGATAGACTGTGTTGATACGTGTTGTACAGGTTGATAAGTATGTCGATCATCATTATTTATTTGGTTGTAATAAATAACTCTCCAAAAAAAATCCATTTGTTTAGCTTTGCAAGGTACGTGTTCACCCTCCAAGAGCTCTCAAAGGAATGACATATTCACCCTCCGAGAGCTCTCAAAGGAATGACATATTGAGGCTATGTGATGTAAAATCTATATTCTTCTGATTTCTAACATGTTATTCATAGACCACGTTATCGTTTAGCCATTTATGAAGTTTCAGAACTGTACAAATGGAATTTGCTGTTGTAATCTGTAAAAAACATGAACATTGATTTTCGAATTGTACCGTTCTTTTGTTTTGTTTTTAAAACATAACACTTTTTCGCATGTAAACTCGGATTTTTATATCATTAGTCCATTAATAAGGTATTTTAAGTCAGCGACAATGAATTTATACATTGAATGCGGAGATAACATGGTTGTTTAAAAGTGTTTAAGTTATCGTGAAAACTCACATCTTTCTCTATGTTATTCTTTTACTAAACAGTGACGCTATTGTGTTTTATCAATCTCACAAATCGTGAAATATTTTCAAATGACAGATGGTTTTCTCTGATTTCTAACATGTTATTCATAGACCACGTTATGGTTTAGCCATTTATGAAGTTTCAGAACTGTACAAATGGAATTTGCTGTTGCAATCTGTAAAAGACTTGAACATTGACGTGCGAATTGTACCATTGTTTTGTTTTGTTTTTAAAACACATAACACTTTTTCACTTTGTAAACTCGTATTTTTTTTATATCATTAATCCATTAATAAGATATATTAAGTCGGAGACAATGAATTCATACATTGAATGCGGAGATAACATGGTTGTTTAGACATGTTAAAATTATCGTTAAAATACACATCTTTCTCTATGTTATTTTTCTACTATACATTGACGCTTATGTGTTTAATCAATCTTACAAACGTGAACTATTTTCAAATGATAGATGTTTTTTTTCTGATTTCTAACATGTTATTCATAAACCACGTTATCGTTTAGCCATTTAACTGTACAAATGGAATTTGCTGTTGCAATCTGTAAACAACAGGAACATTGACTAACGAATTGTACCGTTCTTTTGTTTTGTTTTTAAAAACATGATAAATGACTTGTGAACTGTAACGTTCTTTTGTGTTTTTCTTTAAAAACATGAACCATGACTTGCAACTTTAACGTTCTGCTGTGTTTTTCTTTAAAAACATGACAAATGACTTGCGAATTGTAACGTTCTTTAGAAGGTAAAACACTAAATTAGTTAATATTTTTGTTCTAATTTATTATTTCTAACTTTACTGGAACGTAAATACTCCTATTTAGCTATGCACTTTGTGCAGTAGGAATTGCTCGTTTAGATCTGATGACTTTCTTTAACAGGTCGTATTTATTGATCCGATATACGTAGAGCGAAGCATTTTGTCCGAATTCGTGTAGCTTCAGCGACCGTATAACTCTGACCCATCTCGCCTCACACTTGCTCTGTGGGAAATACTCGAGGGAAGCAGAAGATCAGGAAAATACGTCGACGTTGTTTTGTCGCATAAAACTGATAACATTATCATGGTAAAACCTTATAGATTCAGAATATGCAAAGAAGTGGAAAGGTCAAATTTGACCACATTGTTGGTTTTCTCATGGGTTGGCCCATATATGCAATGCATTCTGGTAATGGTAAAGTGTTTGTCTAAATCAAAACATAGGTTGGTAGAAATGTACCTCAAATGAGTCTCTAGATGCTCTCTGATGTTAGGTGATGCTGTACTTTTACTATAATACAGAAACACTCTAAAATTAAAGGGAATGCGTTTAGTTGTATTGATCATAATAATTCAATGTCCTGTACATATTGATCTTGTATTAAAGAGGACATTCTCGGGTTAGCGATACAGGGCCTCATGTCCCTCTTGTTAACTCTCGTTATGTCATCCATTCTCCGTAGTGGTAACCGAGCCCTGATAGCTCAGATGGTAGCGACGCGGGCTGTCAATCCAGGGAATGTGAGTCTATCTGCAATTATTCATGTGTCTTTGAATGTATTCCTATCTGCATTTATGTCTATCTGAGTGTATGTCTATCTGTATTTATGTATTTATGTTTATGTATATATGTAGATCCATCTATCTCTCTGTCTATATGTTGGTGTAGCTTTCAATCTGCCAATATGTCTGTATGCATGTATATGCGTGTGTATGTCAATCTGTATGTTAATCTGTCTATGCGTTTGTATGTCTATGTATGTGTATGTCTATCTGTTTATAAATGTAAATCATCGTGTGTCTATCATTATGTATGTCTATCACTATTTATGTCTATCTGCATTTATGCATGTGTCTTTGAAGTTATGCCTATCTGAGTGATGTCTATCTGAGTGTATGTATATCTGTATTTGTTTATGTATATATCTAGGTCCGTCTATCTCTCCGTCTATCTGCCGGTGTAGCTGTCAATATGTATGTATGTCTGTATGCACGTATATACGTGTGCATGTCAATCTGTATGTTTATCTGTCTATGTGTTTGTATATATATATGTCTATGTATGTCTATCATCATGTATGTCTATCATCGTGTGTCTAATTGATGTCTTTCACTATGTATGTATGTCTGAATGTATGCATGTGCCTTTGTTTTTATGCCTTTCTGAATTTATGTATATCTGAATGTATGTCTATCTGTATGTATGTCTTTATGTTTATGTATATATGTATGTCCGTCTATCTCTCCGTCTATCTGTCGGTGTAACTGTCAATCTGCCTGTATGCATGTATATACGTGTGTATGTCAATCTGTATGTTTATGTGTCTATGCGTTTGTATGTCTATATGCGTTTGTGTGCGTTTGTCTGTCCGCTGTCTGTCTGTTTATATGAAGATTTGCAATGCGATGTGATTTACACTAAAGTTCATCAGCACTCGTGTGAGATGGTATGTGAATGGGCCCTGGTCTTTTTCTTGAATATAGTGATCTAAGCCGAACCAATGGTATGGTTGGATAGAGGAGAGTTTCTTCTACCATCAAATGCCACAACAACCTAGGATCGGGCTACTCTTGAACGTTTGCGAGGCGGAACGAAAGTGGAATACGCACATTTGCGATCTGAGACAGGATTTATAATATATTTGTCGTTAATTTTTGGCAACTCTACACCATACTACTATCTTAACGTATACTGCCTTATCCTACAACGTCACTGATTACTGCTACTACAACAGCATACCTTACTATCTGACTTACTGCAATAGCCTATCCTTCTAACACTATACAACTACTACTATTAGCTTACCCTACCTATACTACTTACTGCTACTACTACTACTATCTTACTCTATACTACTTATAGCTACCAATACTACATTGCAAAACACAACTTTACTTACACTACCCTACTATGAATTGTACCTTACTTATGCTACTTCTACTTGGACGGTGGGCCTATAAAATCGACGTGGTACCGCGTGTACTTTGTGTAATATCCCGCCGTGCAGTGGGAAATAGTGTAATTTGTGTCGGTACGTAACACACTGTTTGTACCGTATGTACCTCGGTACTATATAGTGGTACCGTATGTACCTGAGTAGTCCGACGTGGTACCGTGTGTACTTTGTGTAATACCCCGCCGTGCAATGCCCAATGGAGTAATTTCAATGTATACCGTGTCTCGGTACGTAACACACCGTTTGTACCGTATGTACCTAGGTACGTAACACACCGTTTTTACTGTATGTACCTGAGTATTCCGACGTGGTACCGTGTGTACTTTGTGTAATACCCCGCCGTGCAGTGCGTAATGGTGTAATTTCGCGTTGTACTGTAATATTGTACAAAATGGCGTTAAACTTCGCAGTGGTAGTAATTGAAAAAGGCGTTTAATTCCGCCGTGGTATAACTGTAATATTGTTGAAAACGGCGTTTAACTTCACCGTGGTTTAACTGTTATATTGTTGAAAAAGACGTTAAATTCCGCCTTGGAATAACTGTAATATTGTTGAAAACGGCGTTAAACTCCGCTGTGGTATAACTGTAAAATTGTTAAAAATGGCGTTAAACCTCGACGTGGTATAACTGCAATATTGTTGAAAAAGGCGTTAAATTCCGACGTGGTATAACTGTAATATTGTTGAAAATGGCGATAAACTCTTACTTGGTATTACTGTAATATTGTTAAAAATAGCGTTAAAGTTTGCCGTGGTATAACTGTAATAATGTTGAAAACAGCGTTAAACTCCGCCGTGATATAACTGTAATATTGATGAAATGGGCGTAAAATTCCACCGTGGTATAACTTTAATAATGTTGAAAACGGCGTAAAACTCCGCCGTGGTATAACTGTAATATTGTTGAAAATTGCGTTCAACTTCGCCGTGGTATAACTGTAATTTTGTTGAATACAACGTTAAACTCCGCCGTGATATAACTGTTATATTGTTGAAATGGGCGTTAAATTCCGCCGTGGTAAAACTTTAATAATGTTGAAAACGGCGTTAAACTCCGCCTTGGTATAACTGTAATATTGTTGAAATTAGCGTTAAAGTTTGCCGTGGTATAACTGTAATAATGTTGAATACAGCGTTAAATTCCGCCGTGTTATACATGTAATATTGTTAAAAATGGCATTAAACTCCGACGTGATGTAACTGTAATAATGTTGAAAACGGCGTTAAACTTCGCCGTGGTATAGCTGTAATTTTGTTGAAAACGGCGATAAACTCCGCCGTGATATAACTGTAAAACTGTTGAAAACGGCGTTAAACTTCGCCGTGGTATAACTGTAATATTGTTGAAATCAGCGTTAAACTCCGCCTTGATATAATTGTAATATTGTTAAAAATGGCGTTAAACTCCGCCGTGATATAACTGTAAAACTGTTGAAATCGGCTTTAAACTTCGCCGTGGTATGACTGTTATATTGTTGAAATCAGCGTTAAACTCCGCCTTGATATAATTGTAATATTGTTGAAAAAGGCGTTAAATTCCGCCGTGGTATAAGATAAGGTCAATTTTGTGGTGACTTGGTGAACACTGGTGAAAAGTGTTCACCTTGTTTAATTGTTTGTTGAGCAGAGAGTGTTTTTACGAGAGACATACTTTGCACGATTAAACAAGGTGAACACTTTTCACCAGTGCGTCGATACGTAACACACCTTTTGTTCCGTACGTACCTCGGTACTACATTGTGATACCGTATGTACCTGAGTGGTCCGACGTAGAACCGCGTTTACTTTGTGTAATACCCCGCCGTGCAATCAGTGCGTAATGGTGTAATTTCGCGTTGTACCGTGCGTCGATACGTAACACACCGTTTGTACCGTATGTACTTCGGTACTACATCGTGGTACCGTATGTATCTGAATAGTCCGACGTGGTACCGTGTGTACTTTGTGTAATACCCCGCCGTGCAATGCCCAGTGGAGTAATTTCGTACACCTTGTTCAGCAATGTTTGTACCGCGTTCCGTAATGTTTATATGGTATTGTACACCGTGTTCAGCAATGTTTGTATGGTATTGTACGCCGCGTTCAGCAGTGTTTGTATGGTATTGTTCGCCGTGTTCAGCAATGTTTGTATGTTATTGTAAATCGTGTTCAGCAATGTTTGTATAGTGTTGAAATGGTGTAATATCGCGTTGTACCGTGTGTCGGTACATAACACACCTGTACCTCGGTACTACATCGTGGTACCGTATGTACTTGAGTAGTCCGTCGTAGTACCGCGTGCACTTTGTGTAATACCCCGCCGTGCCCAAGTTATGCCCAATGGAATAATTTCGCGTTGTACCGTGTCTCGGTACGTAACACACCGTTTGTACCGTATGTACCTCGGTACTACATCGTGGTACCGTATGTTCCTGGGTAGTCCGACGTGTTACCGCGTGTATTTTGTGTAATACCCTGCCGTGCAGTGCGTACTGGTGTAATTTCGCGTTGTACCGTGCGTCGATACGTAACACACCGTTTGTTCCGTATGTACCTCGGTACTACATCGTGATACCGTATGTACCTGAGTAGTCCGACGTAGAACCGCGTTTTACATTGTGTAATACCCCGCCGTGCAGTCAGTGCGTTATGGTGTAATTTCGAGTTGTACCGTGTGTCGGTACGTAACACACCGTTTGTACCGTATGTACTTCGGTACTACATCGTGGTACCGTATGTACCTGAATAGTCCGATGTGGTACCGCGTGTACTTTGTGTAATACCCCGCCGTGCAGTGGGAAATAGTGTAATTTGTGTCGGTACGTAACACACTGTTTGTACCGTATGTACATCGGTACTATATAGTGGTACCGTATGTACCTGAGTTGTCCGACGTGGTACCATGTGTACTTTGTGTAATACCCCGCCGTGCAATGCCCAATGGAGTAATTTCGCGTTGTACCGTGTCTCGGTACGTAACACACCGTTTGTACCGTATGTACCTCGATACGTAACACACCGTTTGTACCGTATGTACCTGAGTAGTCCGACGTGGTACCGTGTGTACTTTGTGTAATACCCCGCCGTGCAGTGCGTAATGGTGTAATTTCGCGTTGTACTGTAATATTGTAAAAAATTGCGTTAAACTTCGCCGTGGTAGTTATTGAAAAAGGCGTTTAATGCCGTGGTATAGCTGTAATATTGTTTAAAACGGCGTTTAACTTCACCGTGGTATAACTGTTATATTGTTGAAAAAGACGTTAAATTCCGCCTTGGTATAACTGTAATATTGTTGAAAACGGCGTTAAACTCCGCTGTGGTATAACTGTAAATTTGTTAAAAATGGCGTTAAACCTCGACGCGGTATAACTGTAATATTGTTGAAAATGGCGATAAACTCTGTACTTGGTATTACTGTAATATTGTTAAAATTAGCGTTAAAGTTTGCCGTGGTATAACTGTAATAATGTTGAATACAGCGTTAAACTCCGCCGTGATATAACTGTAATATTGATGAAATGGGCGTTCAATTCCGCCGTGGTATAACTTTAATAATGTTGAAAACGGCGTAAAACTCCGCCGTGGTATAACTGTAATATTGTTGAAAACGGCGTTAAATTCAGCCGTGGTATAATTGTAATATTGTTGAAAACGGCGATAAACTCTGTCCTGGTATAACTGTAATATTGTTAAAAATGGCGTTAAACTTCGCCGTGGTATAACTGTAATACTTTTGAAAATTGCGTTCAACTTCGCCGTGGTATAACTGTAATTTTGTTGAAAACAGCGTTAAACTCCGCCGTGATATAACTGTAATATTGTTGAAATGGGCGTTAAAATCCGCCGTGGTATAACTTTAATAATGTTTAAAACGGCGTTAAAGTCCGCCGTGGTATAACTGTAATATTGTTGAAAACGGCGATAAACTCCGCCGTGGTATACATGTAATATTGTTAAAAATGGCGTTAAACTCCGACGTGATGTAACTGTAATATTGTTGAAATGGGCGTTAAATTCCGCCGTGGTATAACTTTAATAATGTTGAAAACGGCGTTAAACACCGCCGTGGTATAACTGTAATATTGTTGAAAACGGCGATAAACTCCGCCGTGTTATACATGTAATATTGTTAAAAATGGCGTTAAACTCCGACGTGATGTAACTGTAATAATGTTGAAAACGGCGTTAAACTTCGCCGTGGTATAACTGTAATATTGTTGAAATCAGCGTTAAACTCCGCCTTGATATAATTGTAATATTGTTAAAAATGGCGTTAAACTCCGCCGTGATATAACTGTAAAATTGTTGAAATCGGCTTTAAACTTCGCCGTGGTATTACTGTAATATTGTTGAAATCAGCGTTAAACTCCGCCTTGATATAATTGTAATATTGTTGAAAAAGGCGTTAAATTCCGCCGTGGTATAAGATAGGGTCACTTTTGTCTTGACTTGGTGAACACTGGTGAAAAGTGTTCACCTTGTGTAATTGTTTGTTGAGCAGAGAGTGTTTTTACGAGAGACATACTTTGCACGATTAAACAAGGTGAACACTTTTCACCAGTGTTTATATATACAAAACAACGCCTAACAACTACAATTGTATGGTATTGTACACCTTGTTCAGCAATGTTTGTACCGCGTTCCGTAATGTTTATATGGTATTGTACGCCGCGTTCAGCAATGTTTGTACCGCGTTCCGTAATGTTTATATGGTATTGTACACCGTGTTCAGCAATGTTTGTATGGTATTGTACACCGCGTTCCGTAATGTGTATATGGTATTGTTCGCCGCGTTCAGCAGTGTTTATATGGTATTGTTCGCCGCGTTCAGCAATGTTTGTATGGTATTGTACACCGTGTTCCGTAATGTTTATATGGTATTGTACACCGCGTTCCGTAATGTTTATATGGTATTGTACACCGCGTTCCGTAATGTTTATATGGTATTGTACACCGTGTTCCGTAATGTTTATATGGTATTGTACACCGCGTTCCGTAATGTTTATATGGTATTGTACACCGCGTTCCGTAATGTTTATATGGTATTGTACACCGTGTTCCGTAATGTTTATATGGTATTGTACACCGCGTTCCGTAATGTTTATATGGTATTGTACACCGCGTTCAGCAATGTTTGTACCGCGTTCCGTAATGTTTATATGGTATTGTACACCGCGTTCAGCAATGTTTGTATGGTATTGTTCGCCGCGTTCAGCAATGTTTGTACCGCGTTCCGTAATGTTTATATGGTATTGTACACCGTGTTCAGCAATGTTTGTATGGTATTGTACGCCGCGTTCAGCAGTGTTTGTATGGTATTGTTCGCCGTGTTCAGCAATGTTTGTATGTTATTGTAAATCGTGTTCAGCAATGTTTGTATAGTGTTGTGAAATGGTGTAATTTCGCGTTGTACCGTGTGTCGGTACATAACACACCGTTTGTACCGTATGTACCTCGGTACTACATCGTGGTACCGTATGTACCTGAGTAGTCCGACGTGTTACCGCGTGTATTTTGTGTAATACCCAGCAGTGCAGTGCGTACTGGTGTAATTTCGCGTTGTACCGTGCGTCGATACGTAACACACCTTTTGTTCCGTATGTACCTCGGTACTACATCGTGATACCGTATGTACCTGAGTAGTCCGACGTGGTACCGTGTGTACTTTGTGTGTAATACCCCGTCGTGCAATGCCCAATGGAGTAATTTCGCGTTGTACCGGGTCTCGGTACGTAACACACCGTTTGTACCATATGTACCTCGATACGTAACACACCGTTTGTACCGTATGTACCTCGATACGTAACACACCGTTTGTACCGTATTTTCCATTAGTAGTCCGACGTGGTACCGTGTGTACGTTGTGTAATACCCCGCCGTGCAGTGCGTAATGGTGTAATTTCGCGTTGTACTGTAATATTGTAATCAAAGTACAAAGTACTGAAGGTAGAATTGCGATCGTTTAAGAAGAGATACAGAAGTGCATATATGAATATTTATTTTACCGGTTACCTTCAGGCAAAGTTTCAAGTGTGTAACCCTTTCCAGTGCTGAGATTTTGCCTCAACCTGAAACTTTAACCAAAATGTTGACGAACAGACAGACGGAGAGACAGACATCGCCAATCTATAGACTGGAATTGCTAAAGCAATCCGGCAAAAAAAAAAAAAAAATCATCAATTTTAGCAGTAAAATCCTGCCAAGAAGTAATGAATTGAGAAAAAAATGTGCTGAGAGGTCCATAATTTCAAACTTGCTAAGATTTGGTCTGTGCAATGAATGTACAAATTGAAAAAATGTATTGTTGACATGTATTTTCTACACCATCATTGTAATGTTGTTTATCATAAATAAAATTATTCCTTTTTTTAAATAAACTTTTAATCAAAATGTGTGTCTCAGTGTTGTCTTCTTCAGCAGTTTGACAGAAACAAAGCCTAAATCTGAAATTGTGTCAATGTGTTATTTGTCAACTCTGTCCCATAAGTTTTGCTTGTGATTTGAACTCTCATAAAAAAAGCACGGAAAGGGACAACTTTCCCAACTTTGATTAAATATGTTTTCAATTAAATTGTAAAAAATATTTTTCTTGTTTTTTGAAAGTTTTGTCATTATTATTTAAGACGGACATTATATACTAGAATAGCCAACTGACTATCATTTGAAAAAGTGTTTCTTATTTAAACCTTTCCCACTTGCATACGTAATTGCAGCCGACGACTTTTGAAAACATTGATGCAGAAGAAGAAATTGCTCATAACAAGCTTTCTCCTTTTGCAACAATGTTTTCAACTATATTCAATGATTACACTTCCAATAAATGTGATTTTCTGTATCTTTGCTCAGATTTTTTTTAATTCGTCTGCTGCAGAGTTTTTATATTGTGGGGTGGGTTGTGATTTGTTAAAGGGCAAGCAGGATTGGGAATTGAGTGTTGCACTTATCCTAATGAAACACTCGCCTGCCTGTGCATGTTTTAGCTTAACTTAACTAACTTGATAATGTTCTTTCCATCATCAACTTAGTCATCTGTTAGTAATCAAATCTATGAACGAAATAATCGCGTCAAAATCTTGAATCGCGTCAAAATCATAACGAACAAACTGTCAAAATCTAATTTTGAACTGTGTAATACAAATTTAGAATAAAAGGATGAATCAAAGAACATTATCAAGTTATGTTGTAACAACCAATATCTGCGGGTCATTTACCTGATTTTGGCCGAAAGAAATGATCGATTTCTTGCAAGATTTATTCGTTATTCGTTCTGCCTATTATAATCAAAGTATTCTAAACGCTTTATAAACAAGTGATTTAAAGCGCTCAAATCATTTGATGAAATTTGTTTCTTTAGACGCGGACCTTGTCGAAAGCACCTATCCAAAATGCAAATCGTTGTCGAAGGAATAGATGGACTGAGAGAAAGAGAAAAAAAAGGCTTAGCAATGCATACTATCTTTATGAATAAGGACATGAACGAATATGTATGGACTAGCGCCTAGAATTTCGTACTAGCCGATCCTTCATTCCACTCATGCTTATGCTAGCGGGCGAGTGGATGTTTACATCTCTGCCGAGAGGGAAAAAAGGGTTACAATTTACAAAGGGTAATTGCGCGGTGCAGTGCTATATTGGCGTAGTGATATCTAAATAATTGTGTACACTTTAAATATGATATTTACACTTACAAGACTTGTTATTTTCTATTATAAGCTTGAATAATCGGATTTTTTTTCGTTACTCTATGTTTGCTTTTGTGAGCATTCGTAAATTAGTCAAACCAAAAATTGCACTTAATTGTTGGTGGTGAAGGGCATATACATCACGTGACTTCAAACTCACTATGACTGGCAGCCTCTGCGCATGCGCAAGTCTACCAAAAAATGGCTTTAAACTTCGCCGTGGTAGTTATTGAAAAAGGCGTTTAATGCCGTGGTATAACTGTAATATTGTTTAAAACGGCGTTTAACTTCACCGTGGTATAACTGTTATATTGTTGAAAAAGACGTTAAATTCCGCCTTGGTATAACTGTAATATTGTTGAAAACGCCTTAAACTCCGCTGTGGTATAACTGTAAAATTGTTAAAAATGGCGTTAAACCTCGACGTGGTATAACTGCAATATTGTTGAAAAAGGCGTTAAATTCCGACGTGGTATAACTGTAATATTGTGTGAAAATGGCGATAAACTCTGTCCTGGTATTACTGTAATATTGTTAAAAATAGCGTTAAAGTTTGCCGTGGTATAACTGTAATAATGTTAAAAATGGCGTTAAACTTCGCCGTGGTATAACTGTAATACTTTGGAAAATTGCGTTCAACTTCGCCATGGTATAACTGTAATTTTGTTGAAAACAGCGTTAAACCCCGCCTTGATATAATTGTAATATTGTTGAAAAAGGCGTTACATTCCGCCGTGGTATAAGATAGGGTCACTTTTGTGGTGACTTGGTGAACACTGATGAAAAGTGTTCACCTTGTTTAATTGTTTGTTGAGTAGAGGGTGTTTTTACGAGAGACATACTTTGCACGATTACACAAGGTGAACACTTTTCACCAGTGTTCATATATACACAACAACGCCTAACAACTACAATTGTATGATATTGTACACCTTGTTCAGCAATGTTTGTACCGCGTTCCGTAATGTTTATATGGTATTGTACACCGTGTTCAGCAAAGTTTGTACCGCGTTCCGTAATGTTTATATGGTATTGTACGCCGCGTTCAGCAGTGTTTGTATGGTATTGTTCGCCGTGTTCAGCAATGTTTGTATGTTATTGTAAATCGTGTTCAGCAATGTTTGTATAGTGTTGAAATGGTGTAATTTCGCGTTGTACCGTGTGTCGGTACATCACACACCGTTTGTACCGTAAGTACCTTGGTACTACATCGTGGTACCGTATGTACCTGAGTAGTCCGTCGTAGTACCGCGTGCATTTGTGTAATGCCCAATAATGCCCGAGTAATTTCGCGTTGTACCGTGTCTCGGTAAGTAACACACCGTTTGTACCATATGTACCTCGGTACTACATCGTGGTACCGTATGTACCTGAGTAGTCCGACGTGTTACCGCGTGTATTTTGTGTAATACCCTGCCGTGCAGTGCGTATTGGTGTAATTTCGCGTTGTACCGTGCGTCGATACGTAACACACCGTTTGTTCCGTATGTACCTCGGTACTACATCGTAATACCGTATGTACCTGAGTAGTCCGACGTGGTACCGCGTGTACTTTGTGTAATACCCCGCCGTGCAGTGCGAAATAGTGTAATTTGTCGATGTACCGTGTGTCGGTACGTAACACACCGTTTGTTCCGTATGTACCTCGGTACTACATCGTGATACCGTATGTACCTGAGTAGTCCGACGTAGTACCGTGTGTACTTTGTGTAATACCCCGCCGTGCAGTACGTAATGGTGTAATTTCGCGTTGTACTGTAATATTGTAAAAAAAGGCGTTTAATTCCGCCGTGGTATAACTGTAATATTGTTGAAAACGGCGTTTAACTTCACCTTGGTATAACTGTTATATTGTTGAAAAAGACGTTAAATTCCGCCTTGGTATAACTGTAATATTGTTGAAAACGGCGTAAAACTCCGCTGTGGTATAACTGTAAAATTGTTAAATATGGCGTTAAACCTCGACGTGGTATAACTGCAATATTGTTGAAAAAGGCGTTAAATTCCGACGTGGTATAACTGTAATATTGTTGAAAATGGCGATAAACTCTGTCCTGGTATTACTGTAATATTGTTAAAAATAGCGTTAAAGTTTGCCGTGGTATAACTGTAATAATGTTGAAAACAGCGTTAAACTCCGCCGTGATATAACTGTTATATTGATGAAATGGGCGTTAAATTCCGCCGTGGTATAACTTTAATAATGTTGAAAACGGTGTAAAACTCCGCCGTGGTATAATTGTAATATTGTTGAAAACGGCGATAAACTCTGTCCTGGTATAACTGTAATATTGTTAAAAATGGCGTTAAACTTCGCCGTGGTATAACTGTAATACTTTTGAAAATTGCGTTCAACTTCGCCGTGGTATAACTAATTTTGTTGAAAACAGCGTTAAACTCCGCCGTGATATAACTGTAATATTGTTGAAATGGGTGTTAAATTCCGCCGTGGTAAAACTTTAATAATGTTGAAAACGGCGTTAAACTCCGCCGTGGTATAACTGTAATATTGTTGAAAACGGTGTTAAACTCCGCCGTGATATAACTGTAAAACTATTGAAATCGGCGTTAAACTTCGCCGTGGTATTACTGTAATATTGTTGAAATCATATTTAAACTCCGCCTTGATATAATTGTAATATTGTTGAATTCCGCCGTGGTATAAGATAGGGTCACTTTTGTGGTGACTTGGTGAACACTGGTGAAAAGTGTTCAACTTGTTTAATTGTTTGTTGAGCAGAGAGTGTTTTTACGAGAGACATACTTTGCACGATTAAACAAGGTGAACACTTTTCACCAGTGTTTATATATACACAACAACGCCTAACAACTACAATTGTATGGTATTGTACACCTTGTTCAGCAATGTTTGTACCGCTTTCCGTAATGTTTATATGGTATTGTACGCCGCGTTCAGCAATGTTTGTACCGCGTTCCGTAATGTTTATATGGTATTGTTCGCCGCGTTCAGCAATGTTTGTATGGTATTGTTCGCCGCGTTCCGTAATGTTTGTATGGTATTGTACACCGTGTTCCGTAATGTTTATATGGTATTGTACACCGTGTTCCGTAATGTTTATATGGTATTGTACACCGCGTTCCGTAATGTTTGTATGGTATTGTACACCGCGTTCCGTAATGTTTATATGGTATTGTACACCGTGTTCCGTAATGTTTATATGGTATTGTTCGCCGCGTTCCGTAATGTTTATATGGTATTGTACACCGCGTTCAGCAATGTTTGTACCGCGTTCCGTAATGTTTATATGGTATTGTTTGCCGCGTTCAGCAATGTTTGTACCGCGTTCCGTAATGTTTATATGGTATTGTACACCGTGTTCAGCAATGTTTGTATGGTATTGTACGCCGCGATCAGCAGTGTTTGTATGGTATTGTTCGCCGTGTTCAGCAATGTTTTTATGTTATTGTAAATCGTGTTCAGCAATGTTTGTATAGTGTTGAAATGGTGTAATTTCGCGTTGTACCGTGTGTCGGTACATCACACACCGTTTGTACCGTAAGTACCTCGGTACTACATCGTGGTACCGTATGTATCTGAGTAGTCCGTCGTAGTACCGCGTGCACTTTGTGTAATGCCCAATAATGCCCGAGTAATTTCGCGTTGTACCGTGTCTCGGTACGTAACACAGCGTTTGTACCGTATGTACCTCGGTACTACATCGTGGTACCGTATGTACCTGAGTAGTCCGACGTGTTACCGCGTGTATTTTGTGTAATACCCTGCCGTGCAGTGCGTACTGGTGTAATTTCGCGTTGTACCGTGCGTCGATACGTCACACACCGTTTGTTCCGTATGTACCTCGGTACTACATCGTGATACCGTATGTACCTGAGTAGTCCGACGTGGTACCGCGTGTACTTTGTGTAATACCTCGCCTTGCAGTGCGTAATGGTGTAAGTTCGCGTTGTACCATGTGTCGGTACGTAACACACCGTTTGTACCGTATGTACTTCGGTACTACATCGTGGTACCGTATGTACCTGAATAGTCCGACGTGGTACCGCGTGTACTTTGTGTAATACCCCGCCGTGCAGTGGGAAATAGTGTAATTTGTGTCGGTACGTATCACTGTTTGTACCGTATGTACCTCGGTACTATATAGTGGTACCGTATGTACCTGAGTAGTCCGACGTGGTACCGTGTGTACTTTGTGTAATACCCCGCCGTGCAATGCCCAATGGAGTAATTTCGCGTTGTACCGTGTCTCGGTACGTAACCCACCGTTTGTACCGTATGTACTTCGGTACTACATCGTGGTAACTTATGTACCTGAATAGTCCGACGTGGTACCGTGCAGTGCGAAATAGTGTAATTTGTTTCGGTACGTAACACACTGTTTGTACCGTATGTACCTCGGTACTATATAGTGATACCGTATGTACCTGAGTAGTCCGACGTGGTACCGCGTGTACTTTGTGTAATATCCCGCCGTGCAGTGGGAAATAGTGTAATTTGTGTCGGTACGTAACACACTGTTTGTACCGTATGTACCTCGGTACTATATAGTGGTACCGTATGTACCTGAGTAGTCCGATGTGGTACCGTGCAGTGCGAAAAAGTGTAATTTGTGTCGGTACGTAACACACTGTTTGTACCGTATGTACATCGGTACTATATAGTGGTACCGTATGTACCTGAGTAGTCCGACGTGGTACCGTGTGTACTTTGTTTAATACCCAGCCGTGCAATGCCCAATGGAGTAATTTCGCGTTGTACCGTGTCTCGGTACGTAACACACCGTTTGTACCGTATGTACCTCGGGACGTAACACACCGTTTGTACCGTATGTACCTGAGTAGTCCGACGTGGTACCGTGTGTACTTTGTGTAATACCCCGCCGTGCAGTGCGTAATGGTGTAATTTCGCGTTGTACTGTAATATTGTAAAAAATGGCGTTAAACTTCGCAGTGGTAGTTATTGAAAAAGGCGTTTAATTCCGCCGTGGCATAACTGTAATATTGTTGAAAACGGCGTTAAACTCCGACGTGATGTAACTGTAATAATGTTGAAAACGGCGTTAAACTTCGCCGTGGTATAACTGTAATTTTGTTGAAAACGGCGATAAACTCCGCCGTGATATAATTGTAATATTGTTAAAAATGGCGTTAAACTCCGCCGTGATATAACTGTAAAACTGTTGAAATCGGCGTTAAACTTCGCCGTGGTATTACTGTAATATTGTTGAAATCAGCGTTAAACTCCGCCTTGATATAATTGTAATATTGTTGAAAAAGGCGTTAAATTCCGCCGTGGTATAAGATAGGGTCACTTTTGTGGTGACTTGGTGAACACTGGTGAAAAGTGTTCACCTTGTTTAATTGTTTGTTGAGCAGAGATTGTTTTTACGAGAGACATACTTTGCACGATTAAACAAGGTGAACACTTTTCACCAGTGTTCATATATACACAACAACGCCTAACAACTACAATTGTATGATATTGTACATCTTGTTCAGCAATGTTTGTACCGCGTTCCGTAATGTTTATATGGTATTGTACACCGTGTTCAGCAATGTTTGTATGGTATTGTTCGCCGTGTTCAGCAATGTTTGTATGTTATTGTAAATCGTGTTCAGCAATGTTTGTATAGTGTCGAAATGGTGTAATTTCGCGTTGTACCGTGTGTCGGTACATATCACACCGTTTGTACCGTATGTACCTCGGTACTACATCGTGGTACCGTGTGTACCTGAGTAGTCCGTCGTAGTACCGCGTGCACTTTGTGTAATGCCCAATGGAGTAATTTCGCGTTGTACCGTGTCTCGGTACGTAACACACCGTTTGTACCGTATGTACCTCGGTACTACATCGTGGTACCGTATGTACCTGAGTAGTCCGACGTGGTACCGCGTGTACGTTGTGTAATACCCCGCCGTGCAGTGCCCAATGGAATAATTTCGCGTTGTACCGTGTGTCGGTATGTAACACACCGTTTGTACCGTATGTACCTGAGTAGTCCGATGTGGTACCACGTGTTCTTTGCGTAATTCCCCGCCGTGCAGTGCGTAATGGTGTAATTTCGCGTTGTACCGTGTGTCGGTACGTAGCACACCTGGTGTACCGTAATGGTGTAATTGCCCGTTGTACTGCGTGTAAAAAAAACAAACAAAAAAACCAGATGTACCGAGTACTACATCGTGGTACCGTATGTACCTGCGTAGTACAACGTGGAACCGTGCGTAATGGTGTAATTCCCCGTTGTACCGCGTGTAATGGTGTAATACACCGTTGTACAGAATGTACCTCTGTAGTACACCGCTGTACCGAGTGTACCCGTGTACTACATCGTGTTACTGTATGTACCTGCGTAGTACAACGTGGTACAGTGTGTACTTTGTGTAATCCCCGGCCGTACCGCGTGTAAACAAAAGAAATTAAATGTACCTCTGTAGTACACCGCTGCACCGAGTGTACCCGTGTACTACATCGTGGTACCATATGTACCTGCGTAGTACAACGTGGTACAGTGCGTAATGGTGTAATTCCCCGTTGTACAGAATGTACCTCTGTAGTACACCGCTTTACCGTATGCACCTGCGTAGTACAACGTGGTACCGTTTGTACTTTGTGTAATCCCCCGCCGTACCGTGTGTAATGGTGTAATTGCCAGTTGTACCGCGTTTAAAAAAAATAAAATTAGATGTACCTCTGTAGTACACCGCTGTACCGAGTGTATCCGTGTACTACATCGTGGTACCGTATTTACCTGCGTAGTACAACATGGTTCCGTGCGTAATGGTGTAATTCCCCGTTGTACCGCGTGTAATGGTGTACAGGATGTACCTCTGTAGTACACCGCTGTACCCCGTGTAATACATCGTGGTACCGTATGTACCTGCGTAGTACAACGTGGAACCGTGCGTAATGGTGTAATTCTCCGTTGTACCGCGTGTAATGGTGTAATACACCGTTGTACAGGATGTACCTCTGTAGTACAATGCTGTACCGAGTGTACCCGTGTACTAAATCGTGGTACCGTATGTACCTGCGTAGTACAACGTGGCACCGTGTGTACTTTGTGTAATCCCCGCCGTACCGTGTGTAATGGTGTTATTACCCGTTGTACCGCGTGTATTTTTTTTTTTTAGATGTACCTCTGTAGTACACCGCTGTACCGAGTGTACCCGTGTACTACATCGTGGTACCATATGTACCTGCGTAGTACAACGTGGTACCGTGCGTAATGGTGTAATTTCCTGTTGTACCGCGTGTAATGGTGTAATACACCGTTGTACCGTATGTACCTGCGTAGTACATCGTGGTACCGTATGTACCGTAGTACATATATATGCAGAGGCGAATCCCACGTAGCCTAAAGGCTTGTTGGGATTCGCTAGGCTATGTATCCCTTATTGTCAGGCTTTTCCGTCTGTCTGTGTGTGTGTGTGTCTGTTAGTGTGTCCAAATATTTGTAAGTCACAGCTCTACAGCCAAAACTGACGGATCGATTCCAATGGAACTTGGTGAACAGGTGCCAAATAACCTCAGGGTGTGCGCGTTTGAGTTTCGTTACAAAGGACCCATCTGTTACTATGCAACTATCAAAAAAGCGCGTTTTAAGAACAAACCCCATTTTCCTATGTTCTCCTAGTGTTGAATGTGGAGAGCTGAAACTTCGGTTATAGATACTTCAAGATATTTAGAAAAAACGTATCAGTTACGATTTTTTTATTTAGGGCTTTGTTTTCAAATGGTAGCCTTTTAAACATAGCCGTTGCTATGCAGCTAGCAAATAAACGCGTTTTGAGGACCCTAATCATTTTTCTATCTTCTCCTACAGTTTTAATTGTAGAAAGCTGAAACTTCAGATATTTAGAAAAAAATCTATCCGTTACGATTTTTGATTTAGGCCTTTGTTTCCAAATGGTAGCTTTTCAAAGATAGGGTCTTTTTGGTGTCGTTTTTGACTTCAATCGCCCCTAGCGCTGCAGAGGTAGTATTCGATAACAATTTTATTGCACCATCTCATATATATATTAAAGAGCTACAAACAGTGTTTTTACGTCATTGATATCCGACCTCGGGTTTCCGAGCTAGAGGCGGAAGTTTGCAAAATACACAAAGGCAAAAATAACTAAGGGGAATGGGTTGGGTGTAGGCATGGTGATAAAATAGGGTTGCTTGACCAGAGAGTGTTTTTACAAGGTGCACACCTTTCTCCGGTGTTCACCAAGTCACCACAATAGTGACCCTATCACATTAGTTCTTCATATATATATACGTAAAGGCGAATCCCACGTCGCCTACCGGCTTGTTGGGATTCGCTAGGCTAGGTATCCCTTATTGTCAGGCTTTTCCGTCTGTCTGTCTGTGTGTGTGTGTGTGTGTGTGTGTGTGTGTGTGTGTGTGTGTCTGTCAGTGTGTCCAAATATTTGTAAGTCACAGCTATCAAAAAAGCGCGTTTTAAGAACAAAACCCGTTTTTCAGTGTTGAATGTGGAGAGCTGAAACTTCGGTTATAGATACTTCAAGATATTCGTATCAGTTACGATTTTTGATTTAGGCCTTAGTTTTCAAATGGTAGCCTTTCAAATATAGCCATTGCTATGCAGATAGCAAAAAAACGCGTTTTAAGGACACAAATCATTTTTCTATCTTCTCCTACAGTTTTAACTGTAGAGAGCTGAAACTTCAGTTAAAGATACTTCTAGATATTTAGAAAAAATCTATCCGCGGTAGCCTTTCAAAGATAGGGTATTTTTACAGTCATTTTGACTTCAATCGCCCCTAACGCTGCAATGGTAGTATTCGACCAGTGTTCACCAAGTCACCACAATAGTGACCCTATCGCGCTAGTTCTTCATATATATGCAGAGGCGAATCCCACGTCGCCTACCGGCTTGTTGGGATTCGCTAGGCTAGGTATCCCTTATTGTCAGGCTTTTCCGTCTGTCTGTCTGTGTGTGTGTGTGTGTGTGTGTGTGTGTGTGTGTCTGTCTGTCTGTCAGTGTGTCCAAATATTTGTAAGTCACAGCTCTACAGCGAAAACTGACGGATCGATTCCAATGAAACTTGGTGAATAGGTGCCAAATAAACTCAGAGTGTGCGCGTTTGAGTTTCGTTGCTAAGGACCCATCCGTTGCTATGCAGCTATCAAAAAAGCGCGTTTTTAGAACAAAAACCATTTTTCTATGTTCTCCTACAGTATTGAATGTGGAGACCTGAAACTTAAGGGCCAATCTGACTATATGCATGTGTATGTTTATGTATGTCTATCTGTCTATGTATGGCTATCATCATGAGTGTATGTATATCCTCATGAAGTGTATGTCTATCATCATGTGTGTGTATCATTATGCATGTCTATCACTATGTATTTATATCTGTGTTTATTCATGTGTCTCTGAATGTATGTCTATCCGAGCGTATACCTATCTGTATGTATGTCTTTTGTGTTTATGTAGTTACGTATGTCCGTCTATCTGTTGGTGTAACTGTCCATCTGCCTGTTTGTCTGTATGCAAGTATATCCCTGTGTATGTCAGTCTGTATGTTTATCTGTCTACGCGTTTGTAAGTATATCTGTCTGTGTATGCCTATCAGCATGTATGTCTATCATCATGAGTGTCTTTCAGTATGTATGTATGTCTATCACTATTTATGGATATCTGCATCTATTCTTGTGTCTCTGATTGCAAGCATATCTGAATTTATGTCCATCTGCATTTATGTCTCTATGTTTATGTGTACATGCATGTCCGTCTATCTCTCCGTTTACCTATTGGTGTAACTGTCAATCTGCCCTGGTGTCTGTATGTATGTACATCCACGTGAAGTTCAATATGTATGTGTATCTGTCTATGCGTTTGTAAGTATATCTGTCTCTATGTACTTGTATGTCTATCTGTCTATGTATGCTTATCATCATGTATGTATGTGTATCTGCATTTATCCACGTGTCTCTGAATTTGTGCCTACATGAATTTATGTCTATCTGAGTGTATGTCTATCTGTATTTATGTCTCTATATTTATGTTTATATGTATGTCCGTCTATCTCTCCGTGTATCTGTTGGCGTAACCTTTCAATCTGCCTGTGTGTCTGTATGCATGTACATCCATGTGTGAGGTTCAATCTGTATGTTTATTTGTCAACGCGATTGTAAGTCTATATGCCTGCCTGCCTGCCTGACTGCCTGCCTGCCTGCCTGCCTGCCTGCCAGCCTGCCTGCCAGCCTGCCTGCCTGCCTGCCTGCCTGCCTGCCTGCCTGCCTGCCTGCCTGCCTGCCTGCCTGCCTGCCTGCCTGCCTGCCTGCCTGCCTGCCTGCCTGCCTGTCTGCCTGCCTGCCTGCCTGCCTGCCTGCCTGCCTGCCTGCCTGCCTGCCTGCCTGCCTGCCTGCCTGCCTGCCTGCCTGCCTGCCTGCCTGCCTGCCTGCCTGCCTGCCTGCCTGCCTGCCTGCCTGTCTGCCTGCCTGCCTGCCTGCCTGCCTGCCTGCCTGCCTGCCTGCCTGCCTGCCTGCCTGCCTGCCTGCCTGCCTGCCTGCCTGCCTGCCTGCCTGCCTGCCTGCCTGCCTGCCTGCCTGCCTGCCTGCCTGCCTGCCTGCCTGCCTGCCTGCCTGCCTGCCTGCCTGCCTGCCTGCCTGCCTGCCTGCCTGCCTGCCTGCCTGCCTGCCTGCCTGCCTGCCTGCCTGCCTGCCTGCCTGCCTGCCTGCCTGCCTGCCTGCCTGCCTGCCTGCCTGCCTGCCTGCCTGCCTGCCTGCCTGCCTGCCTGCCTGCCTGCCTGCCTGCCTGCCTGCCTGCCTGCCTGCCTGCCTGCCTGCCTGCCTGCCTGCCTGCCTGCCTGCCTGCCTGCCTGCCTGCCTGCCTGCCTGCCTGCCTGCCTGCCTGCCTGCCTGCCTGCCTGTCTGTCTGTCTATCTGTCTGTTTATATGTGTATGCGTGCGTGCCTGTGTGTGAGTGTGTCTATGTATGTGTATGTCTATCCGTCTAAGTATGTCTATTATCATGTATTTTCTTCTATCTGTATGTCTATATGTATGTATTCATGTCTCTCTGAATGTATGCCTATCTGTATTACTATATTTCGGTAAACTAAGCCGGTCTCTTAAGTCATGGATGAAGTATGTCAAAATTGTAATCGTGTAGATCAGACAGTAGTTACAATACTGCAATTTAACTTCTAAGCATATATAACATATATCACACACGAAGCAGTTTGCCTGTCGTTCTGTAATTATGTCTGTCTGTCTGTCTGTCTATCTGCCTGCCTGCTTACCTGTCTGCCTGTCTGCCTGTGTGTATATATGTGTGTGTGTGTGAGAGTGTGTGTGTGTTAACTGTAGACCGGAACGAGTATGCGCATATATGTGAAACCTTGTTTTTATCGAAACTGTTCACTAAATTGATCATGAATGTTTTATATGTTAAACAACGAGCAATAAAAAAGATAACGCTGGAAGAGTCGTTAACATACCTCAGTTAAATCATTTAAGCACTGCAGACTATTTAAAAGTTAACAAGCTTTACGTCTAATGACAATTTTAGATATATATATATGCTTCCACATTGAAAACAGTTCTGAGACAGGTTTGATTTATAATATATTTGTCGTTAATTTTTGGCAACTCTACACTATACTTCTATCTTAACGTATACTGCCTTATCCTACAACGTCACTGATTACTGCTACTACCACAGCATACCCTACTATCTGACTTACTGCAACAGCCTATCCTTCTAACACTAGACACTGATACTCCTATCTTAACCTATAAAACTAACTGCTACTACTATTATCTTACCCTACCTATACTACCTACTGCTACTATCTTACTCTATACTACTTATAGCTACCAATAATACATTGCAAAACACTACTTTACTTACTGCTACAGCCTACCCTAGTATGATATCGCTCTAGCTTGCACTACCCTACTATGAATTGTACCTTACTGATGCTACTACTACTACTACTACTACTACTACTACTACTGGGACGATGGGCCTATATAATTGTAAGCGATGCATCAGTGACTTGACGCGTTCGCTTTATAATTTGGTTATTTTTAAAATAACTTACTTTGATCTTTTATTATATCACTAAATAACTATACATAGGAATTCGAAACAGTTCCGATTAAACAATTACTTCAAGTAATACTCAAATATGTTTAAAGAATTAAACACAAATTAGTCCTTAATCGTTTCATTTAAATAGTTGATATTTATTGGTGATTCTTGTTTTTAATATACAAAGAATTTTATTTTTGAGACACATTAAAATAGAAAATTACCTCCCTCTTAAAGTCATGCCATTATCCTTTTTAAATACTTATTAACACCTACATATAAACAACAAAACATGTCCGAGTGGGCTTAGACGCTCGGCCGAAGTACAACAATTCTTAAAACCATGTAAATACGTCGAGGGTTCGAATCACACCAAATACCCCCTTTTTGTAATACACGTATAAATTGGAAGTGTAGAAGGTAAAACACTAAATTAGTTAATATATTTTTGTTCTAATTTATTATTTCTAACTTTACTGGAACGTAAATACTCCTATTTAGTTATGCACTTTGTGCAGTAGCAATTGCTCGTTTAGATCTGATGACTTTCTTTAACAGGTCGTATTTATTGATCCGATATACGTAGAGCGAAGCATTTTGTCCGAATTCGTGTAGCTTCAGCGACCGTATAACTCTGACCCATCTCGCCTCACACTTGCTCTGTGGGAAGCAGAAGATCAGGAAAATACGTCGACGTTGTTTTGTCGCATAAAACTGATAACATTATCATGGTAAAACCTTATAGATTCAGAATATGCAAAGAAGTGGAAAGGTCAAATTTGACCACATTGTTGGTTTTCTCATGGGTTGGCCCATATATGCAATGCATTCTGGTAATGGTAAAGTGTTCTCTGATGTTAGGTGATGCTGTACTTTTACTATAATACAGAAACACTCTAAAATTAAAGGGAATGCGTTTAGTTGTATTGATCATAATAATTCAATGTCCTGTACATATTGATCTTGTATTAAAGAGGACATTCTCGGGTTAGCGATACAGGGCCTCATGTCCCTCTTGTTAACTCTCGTTATGTCATCCATTCTCCGTAGTGGTAACCGATCCCTGATAGCTAAGATGGTAACGACGCGGGCTGTCAATCCAGGGAATGTGAGTCTATCTGCGATTATTCATGTGTCTTTGAATGTATGCCTATCTGAATTTATGTCTATCTGAGTGTATGTCTATCTGTATTTATTTCTTTATGTTTATGTATATATATATGTAGATCTATCTATCTCTCTGTCTATATGTTGGTGTAGCTTTCAATCTGCCTGTATGTCTGTATGCATGTATATGCGTGTGTATGTCAATCTGCCTGTATGTCTGTATGCATGTATATGCGTGTGTATGTCAATCTGCATGTTAATCTGTCTATGCGTTTGTATGTCTATCTGTCTATGTATGTGTATGTCGATATGTCTATGTATGTGTATGTCTATCTGTCTATAAATGTATATCATCTTGTGTCTATCATTAGGTATGTCTATCATTATGTATGTCTATCTGCATTTATTCATGTGTCTTTGAAGTTATGCCTATCTGAATGATGTCTATATGAGTGTATGTCTATCTGTATTTATGTCTTTATGTTTATGTATATATCTAGGTCCGTCTATCTGCCGGTGTAGCTGTCAATATGTATGTATGTCTGTATGCACGTAAATACTGTGCATGTAAATCTGTATATTTATCTGTCTATGTGTTTGTATATATATCTGTCTATGTGTTTGTATATATATCTGTCTATGTATGTCTATCATCGTGTATCTATCTGTATGTATGTCTTTCACTATGTATGTATGTCTGAATGTATGCATGTGTCTTTGTTTTTATGCCTTTCTGAATTTATGTCTATCTGAATGTATGTCTATCTGTATGTATGTCTTTATGTTTATGTATATATGTATGTCCGTCTATCTCTCCGTCTATCTGTCGGTGTAACTGTCAATCTGCCTGTATGCATGTATATACGTGTGTATGTCAATCTGTATGTTTATGTGTCTATGCGTTTGTATATATGTGTTTGTGTGCGTTTGTCTGTCCGCTGTCTGTCTGTTTATATGAAGATTTGCAATGCGATGTGATTTACACTAAAGTTCATCAGCACTCGCTTGAGACCGTATGTGAATGGGCCCTGTCTTTTTCTTGAATATAGTGATCTAAGCCGAACCAATGTGTGTGTGTGTGTGTGTGTGTGTGTGTGTGTGTGTGTGTGTGTGTGTGTGTATGCCTATCTGTCTATGTATTTGTATGTTTATCTGTCCATGTATGTATATCATCATGAATGTATGTCTATCATTATGTATGTCTATCATTATGTATGTGTATCACTATGTATTTATATCTGTGTTTATTGTATGTATGTATGTATGTCTTTTTGTTTATGTAGATATGTATGTCCGTCTATCTATTGGTGTAACTGTCAATCTGCCTGTTTGTCTGTTTGCAAGTGTATCCATGTGCAGTCTGTATGTGTATCGGTCTATGCGTTTGTAAGTCTATATGTCTATGTATGTCTTTCATCATGAGTGTCTATCAGTATGTATGTATGTATGTATATCACTATTTATGTATATCTGCATGTATTCTTGTGTCTCTGAATTTATGTCTATTTATGTCTATCTGAGTGTATATCTATCTGTATTTATGTCTTTATGTTTATGTTCGCATGCATGTCCGTCTATCTCTCCTCCGTTTATCTGTTGGGGTAACTGTTGATATGCCTGTTTGTCTGTATGAATGTACATCCATGCGATGGTCAATCTGTATATTTACCTGCCTATGCGTCTATAAGTCTATCTGTCTATGTATTTGTATGTCTATCTGTCTATGTATGCCTAGCATCCTGTATATCTATTATCGTGTATGTCTATGTATGTGTTTCGGCATGTATTCATGTGTTTCTGAATTTATTTATTTCTGAGTGTATCTCTATCTGTATTTATGTCTTTATGTTTATGTTCGCATGCATGTCCGTCTATCTCTCCTCCGTTTATCTGTTGGGGTAACTGTTGATATGCCTGTTTGTCTGTATGAATGTATCTGTCTATGTATTTGTATGTATATCTGTCTATGTATTTGTATGTCTATCTGTCTATGTATGCCTAGCATCCTGTATGTCTATTATCGTGTATGTCTATGTATGTGTTTCGGCATGTATTCATGTGTTTCTGAATTTATTTATTTCTGAGTGTATCTCTATCTGTATTTATGTCTTTATGTTTATGTGTATATGTATGTCCGTCTTTCTCTCCGTCAATATGTTGGTGTAACTGTCAATATGCCTGTTTGTCTGTATGCATGTACATCCATGCGGTAGGTAGGCAATATGTGTGTTTATATGCCTATGCGTTTATAAGTCTATCTGTCTATGTATGTGTATTGCATATCATCGTGTCGTCATCTATCATTCTGTATTACTATATTTCGGTAAACTAAGCTAAGTATCTGACTACGCTTGTAAGTATATACGTCTATGTATGCCTGTCAGCATGTATGTCTATCATCGTGTCGTCTCTATCATTATATATGTCTATCCCTGTGTATGTATGTCTGCATTTATTCATGTGTCTCAGAATTTATGTCTATCTGAGTGTATATCTATCTGTATTTATGTCTTTATGTTTATGTTTGTATTTATGTTTATGTATATAGGTATGTTTGTCCGTCTATCCCTCCGTGTATCTGCTGGTGTAACTGTCAATCTGCTTTTATGCATTTATTAGTCGCCGGGCAGAAGCCCGCGACTTCTATTTTTAATAGGTTTTCTGAAATCACATGGGAGGGGGGATTATTATTAGAAAGAAACACATTTAGATGTCTTGAACATATTACAATTGTCTTTGTTTAAAAACACTAAGTAATGACACATTTAAAATGAAATAAATATTCCGATGTTTTAGGTATTTTCAGTTTCTTTATTTTGACTCGCATTTATGTTTTTTTGTTTTATTTACAAAGACAAAACAGTCCCTATTAGCTAGAATGGTATACTTTATTTTACACTATATACTACATGTAATCAAAAGTCGATAACTACAAATTTGTTTACTTACGCGCACCTGCGTGACTCGCGAATACCAACTGCGTAGATCAATCTCCTTTGCAGAGAGCCGCTCTTTACACTCACTTACAAATAGTAAATTATAGGTGATTTAAAATGTTTATTTGGTTCGAAACAAATGAAGAAAAGAACAAACCGAGATGAAACTGGTTTTAATGGAAAAATGACTTTGAACGAACACTCTCTGCCTATAAAGAGAGTTTCAAGAACGACACCTCTGCGAATAAGAAAGAATCGGGTCTTTCGTACAAAATTATTTCGTCCTTGACAATTTTAAATGTGTCATTTAATTCCCTAAAGGCATATTGCTGCCGATCTGCATATTGCTATGCATCATTGACACAAGGGCGCTCATCATAATATAATTTTAAAACATGAGTAGTTTGTTGTTTTCATTATACAAAAGGAAGGAAAGAATTAAAATAAATTAACATGTTGTAGGGCTAAGTTTATGTTCGAAATTAAGTTTAAATTATACAACAATTTCAATGAGATTTAACTGTTTAGTTGATATTATATTTCGAAGGTGGTCTAATTTATAAATATTGGACTACATTTCAACATTTGTTAAAGTATGATATAATTAGGATGCTAAGTTAATATCATTTTGAGAAAAAGAGAAAACTCATGTCTTCAGCGATTTAACCCTTATCTCATTGTTTTAAAAGTAGATTGCTGCAAAGGTGTCCACTGTTGACTTTAAAATAGGAAAGGTAAAATGACGTGCTATTGCATGCAAATCCTAAAGTGTCTGTTTTGTGGTTTTATTGAAAAATAATAAAATTCAAATATTCTGACAAACATCTTGAAAAGTGTATGTGGAATTCACAAATCTTATAATTATTCCTTAATGAAAGCACTGTATACACACTAAGACTAATGATTGGCAAGATTACTCATTTCCATTACTGTTTATGATCAATAATTAGTTGGTTGTGTGTATGGTCACCCTACTTTGGAATGGAGATTGATCATAAACAATGAAAGGCTTCAATTATCATTCACTTCGTTGACAAAACAATGCAAGTTATGATACATTTTCACTTGACCCCACCCCTGATGTTCCAATATGCCCCTCAGTTGATAACTGTTTATTCAACTACTATAATGTTAGTGTTATGCATAACTGCACTATGGATATCCGGCGACATTGATGCGTTGCATCAACTTTCTCTTGTTCGGTGGGGGGGGGGGGGGGGGGTGTGGTGTGGTGTCTGTCTGTCTGTCTGTCTGTCTGTCTGTCTGTCTATATGTGTATGCGTGCGTGCCCGTGTGTGTGTGTGTTGGTGTGTGTGTGTGTGTGTGTCAGAGTGTGTGTGTGTGTGTGCGCGAGCGAGCGAGCAATTGCGCGAATCTGTCATGTGCAGAATAAAATATATATCTATCTATCATATCTCTATGTGCAGACATAAGGCACATTCCTGTAAGCATTTTCTTCGCCATTGATTATCTTCAGTCGGACTTCACGAGGCCAATAGTTGAAATTCTTTCTTCGAACTCGCAACTTGTCACTACAAATATGATCGCTATCCAACGAATTGTGTGGACTTTCGGATCGCTTGACTTCCTTAATCAAGTCGTCAATCGTTGACTGGTCGGTAAGATGAGGGTGATATACCACCCCATTTATTCACTCAGCACTCGATTTACACCTGGAGTTCATCGTCCGATGGTAGGTCTTCCCTTATAAAGTTTACCAACTCGTCGTTAAATGCTTTATCAACTAACTAGCGGGAACAGTAAATTTAAATAAATAAATCCGCCACTGCATTTGTCGCGCGACTTCTTTGTACTTTTTCGTTCCACTTAGCGAATGATAATAAGCTTCCATATTTGACCTTTCGGCGCATTAATTTCTAAAACAGTTGTTAAACTTATATTGTAGTACTCACTCCTTAAAGGAATACGCTTGGCTGATGACAACTCGCTTTGGATTGAAAAATATCGACTTAAAGAATATTTATTTACTATGCATTTCATGAACATACAACTAATACTCAAGATATTACTATTTAAAGACGAATATTTGTGCTGGTCGGTGCCGCAGCATGGGCGCGGCCATTGTTTACATATCGCAATGTCTCGAGACTTTTTGAAAAGAATCGTGACGTAATTTACACACTATGTCTCAAACAAAACATAAAAGTAGAGTAAGCTAATGGCCGAAAGTAAAAATTAAACTGCGGTACTATAAAGGGAATACAAAATAGACTTTTTCGTAAGAAAATTAACCCCGGAAGTTTACAAACCTAAACTTCAATTATTCAAAATGGAATTCCAAGTATTACATCATATTGTTAGTAGATCTATATAAAGATTTATAGTAAATAGTATCCAACCATAGTAGGTGGATAGAAAACTCGAAATTGACTCGTGTAATATATATCAGCCAATTAAATATATGTGTGTTAACATTTATTTATACAAGTAATGTCTTTCGTTTATATATTTGACAGTTGTTTGTTACGATTTCACAGCTCGTTAGACATAATAAACCGTCCTTTTTTTGTACAATAATCAAAGATCATAGAAACAATCAAATTTCCGGTAGTGGTCGGACGCTACTGTAATAGGATCTGTCGGCGAGTCTTTTGAGCAGACATAATTCGATCCCTTCCCTACATACTCTGCAGCAGACGGTAAAGAGATTTTCCAAATTAAAGACCTTTTCAAAGTCATCTGCTGAAGATTTGGTGTATGTTGAAAAGAGAGAATTGAAATAGTTAATTTTGACCAAATTTCCAAAAGGAATTTTGTTGTCAAACTTTTATATTATATATTGAAGAAAAATTCTCAAATCTGCTTAACTATCCCTTTTAATTCCAAATGAAATCGTCCAATTTCTAAAATCGTTACTTGTTTTTAGTTGAATGTGATTTAGCACAATTCATTACCTCCAAATACAAAACACGGGAAAGTTTATGAAGAATGAGTACAGCATAGCTTCGGAGGTTTTACACAAATGAGCCACGTCACACACAAACGCAATTCGGAGGTTATTTAGTGAATTGCCTATACAGGCTTACACCGAAACTCCACACAACACTACAATCTCTATGACAGCAAATACATGTATAAATAAAGTTGTAAACGTTGTAACAAAGGGCGTAATTCACAGATTAATCGAAAATTATAAACATTGTACCGTTTGAAAGTCTTTATAAAAGGTGAAGAGCGCACTTCCGAGAACTCCAGAAAGAAGAGCCGCCATTTTGTCAGCATATACGGACCCTAAACGAATGGTTTATTCCCCAGCCGTTAAACATCTACATGACGACTACAATGCAACACCGGAAACATCGCCAGAGGCAGATTGCTAAAAGGATATTTAAAAATTGTCTTGAAATATAAGAATCATAATTCTGGGATAAAATTAGAGTAGTTATTTCACTTTCCAGAATAATAAACATTTAAATATTCATCGTTTATGCTTCTTTTTACTGGGTAGACATATAGCCAAAGTCTGAACATTTTAATGACTTTCAATTGACTGTTTTTCAATATTTTCTGAGAAAATAGTTTTGAACTATTCATACTTTGTTGTCACTATTAGCAATATTTGCAGAAGTGTCAACATTATCAGCATTTTGATCTCCATCTGGAGTTCAGTATCTTTAATATTCATATATTTCCCACATTCAACAGATCTGCAGAAACTCTTTGAAAACATATGGGGAAACATATTGAAAATCTCAATTAATTTAAGTATAATTATTGCATAGAGTTAAAAACATTGTGGTAAAAGGAGGAATTGCTCATTTTGAACATTTTCTCCATTTGCAATAATGTTTTCAAAAGCCGCCAGAAAACGTCTGTTTGCGGAAAAGAGGAGTTTTATTAGAAAGAATCTAAAAAAATGATTTACATGTAATTTCCTATTAGGTAATGCTACGTTTACACTAGGCCGCGATGTCTACGATGTCCACGATTCAAAAATATCGTAGAGCTCGACGATTTATTGTATCAGTTTCTTTTCCTACAATTTGCTATGCTTTCCTGCGCTCTCAGGACGTTTTGTTACAATCTGTAACGTTTTGTTACGAAGCCAACACGAATCTGGTCAAGATCTGCCACGATTTTCATCACGTTCTCTCAAGTTCTGTTACGATCCTCGCGATATGCTATCAAGTTCTGTCACGTTCCCTTAGCTTATTTTAAGATCTCTCAAGATCATGAAGTTATGTTAAAATCTCCTGCGAGTTATGGCCACGAAGACAGGCATTGCAATTTGTTCTCGAACATTGTTGGAAAAGGAGAATATGCTCATAATGATTTATTTATTCAATTCTATTTTTTTCTCTCAGGAATTATATCAAACTATCATTTGTCATGATATTTAATGTTTGTGCCCTGTAAGCTGTATACCTGTAAGCAAGTATTAGCGTTTAACCTTGTCTCACATGCAGATGAAATCGAAAATTTAAAAAATGCCATAACTGCAATACAAACTGGGATTAAAGGGGGATAATACTAAATATGCTTAATTTCACTATTTGGGGCTTTTCTGTATATCCATTTGCTTTCAGGCAAACGATATTGTGGTAAGTTTCCGTATGTTACTCCGTATATCGTAGTCCATGCTTTGCGCGTCTGTGAAAACATGTTGAATTGTCTACACAAATAGTGGACGTTGAATTTGTTGACAGTCAGAGGGCATGGCAATATGGCCGTAAATGGTCCTACGTGTAATCTGATATTGGATGTCTCAAGATTTCATGAATAGATGAAGACACCAAAAAAACAACTGTAAGATGGAACTTGGCAGTCATGTCTTCAGTATCCATTTCAATCCCGGTTAACAACACTTTTTTCTTGAATATTTATTTGCTTAAAAAGTGTAAAATGTGATGAATTATTTATAATTATTTTGCTAGTTTTAAGGCAAAGAATAAAAAGTAAATTTCATTTTATTCAAAACGTATCGGATAATAACGCTCATCATAGTAACGAATAAACATTTTATCACGGCATTTTTAAAAGGACTTGTGTATGTTCTTATTCTCATTTTATTTTACGCGTGGATATTTTTGTTTTTATAACGATTTATATGCACCTTTGAACTCATAGTAAATTGTGTGCTGAAAAACTTCACATCTGAGAATGACACAATAATCAGAAGACCTACCTATAAAACAATGAGTGAATTTTCCCCGTTATATAACGGAAGTGATGTTGAAAACAGCTTAAAACCCATTAAAACCTATTCAAAACAATCATTTCCTTATTTATAATAGCAGTTATTAAATCCCTCTTTATTGTTATGGTCATGCAGAGGACTGGAGTAAACTGGTATTTTCCCCACACAATCTCTCGTATTACTCAATCCAAACCGTATGGTGTGAGTACACACAGAAATCATCGTGGCGGGACGATTATTGTGAGTTCATACAACACATGTTCGTGAAGTTAGCCGGAACAACTGTATTACAACGACTGTACTAACCAGCCGAAAAAACATCATTCCGGCCATCCTAAAGCTTAAACAACATGCATTATGTAGAAATACATTGTCTGTACATTTCGATATTGCTAAAACGGCATCTAGTGAATCTCGTAGGCCTTGCGCGAATGCAGAATCGAACCTGAATGGATATATTATGTCGGCGCTACACATGTTAAGCTCTTTTTTTTTTACTCAAACAGGACGGGTGCAAATTCGGAAAATCGAACCAGTATCAATCAGCCTGATCGCCGGAGCTTCGCCAACTCAAGCTGTATTTATCAGCCGGAAAAGTCATCGTTTCTGCAATTCTGGCTTGCCTGAACTGTCTTAACTGGGTTTATTTGACATCTAGCGCCTCTCGAAGCCAGATCGGGGCATCAGTTGCAGCAGGCTAAACTCTCTAACTCGAACAGTTCGGGACTTTGTAAGGAAAATCTCAACTCCGACCGTCGGCGCAAAACATGTCAGGATGTCGGCTAAACTCTTTAACTCAAACATGTCGGGTGCAAATCCTGGAAATCATAGCGAGTATGAATTCGCCGGGATAGCCGGAGTTCCGACAACTACGGCAGTATTCATTCTGGCGAGCCTGAACGTCTATATGGACAAGCTTGAACCATCTGAAGTATCTGGAAATGATCTGGAAATGTTCACCCTATCTTGAGGCCCAATTTGGGTTGTGTTTTGCAGTTAAAATATCTAATTCGGATTGGACGGGTGCAAATTCTGTAACTCGTGCAATCCTCAGCTGGAGTTGGGCGGTTGACTTGCCAAAAGTGTCAAGTTCATCTGAAAATTGAAGCCAGCTACAATACATCCGGGTGGACTCCACCTAGTGCGACTCGGAGCCAAATTGACACACGTCAGGATGCCAGTCAATCTCTCTAATTCGAACTGGACGGGTGCAAAGTCGAGACTTTGTCGGGAAATCCCAAATCTGGCTTGGCATAGCATCCACTATCATGTTAACAAATTCAAATCGTAAAGCGCCCACCAATTTTGTAGACGTTTCAACATGTTTTACGGCGTCGTAAAGCATATACGATATACGGTTTACAGAGTACAAATGCAGAATTAAAATAAGAATCATATTTATTTAATGCAAAGTTACACTAACAAAGGCGACACAATATATTCTCTTGTTGTTGGCGTAATCTGGCCACAGCTTCTTAACATAAAAAGCCTATTTGTAAGCAACAGATGACGAGCCCTGGTGACAGAGACTCGCACTGTTAGTTTAAAAACATAGAAACACAGTCAACCCTGGTGGAGATAATTTCCCGCATTCCAGTCATTATTGAAGCTGTGACTTGTAGAACGTTACTGTCCTGTAGTGGAACTATAGTAGAACAGGAGTGCGCTGAAACGAGACTAAAACTTGGCTTGAATGACAAATACAATATTAAAAGCGGTGGGAACGGTGGGGTTTTATTTATTTTAAATGATGACAAGTGATGTAAAGAATATATATGCAGAAATCAAATGCAATATTTTCAGATGCAAGGTCACTGCTTGCGTTTACCAGGACAAGGAAGTTTAAACAATGAACCTAACGGATAAAACTTGCATCATTTGAGATCAATTAGCAAAAAGGATTATCATGCATTACAAGAAAAAATTCTACAATGTCCCTGTAAACGGTTTCAAACTTTAATGTCCGAAACTTATTACAGAGTACAAATGCAGAATTAAAATAAGAATCATATTTATTTAATGCAAAGTTACACTAACAAAGGCGACACAATATATTCTCTTGTTGTTGGTGTAATCTGGCCACAGCTTCTTAACATAAAAAGTATATTTGTAAGCAACAGATGACAAGCCCTGGTGACAGAGACTCGCACTGTTAGTTTAAAAACATAGAAACACAGTCAACCCTGGTGGGGGTAATTTCCCGCCACATGGCAAATCCATACCGCCACCAGTGAAACTATGAAGTGTGGCCATATCTTCAACAATTAGGATAAACATTAACATCAGTATAAAGGAACTGATGTATACCTTCAGTTAAAGCTCTAAGAAAAAAATAAAATTGCCCTTGTTAGCTAGATGAACCCCATCGCAATTAAGGCTATGAACGGACTCGTTTATATCTGTGTAGCGTAAATACTTCCCTCCTCGACTTAAAGTGAATGAGGAAATGCCATTGTCGACCCTTTTCCTGGCTTTTTCAAGAGCTTTGTGACCATTTTCATTTCTCAAATGAAGTCTTGGAAGTATCTGGGACCACACAATAATGGAATGGGGAAACAATTTGGTAATTTTAGATAAAGTCTGCTTAACTGCTAGCATTATTGAAATAGTTGTCTGCTGACCAATATTATTGCCACCACAATGAATTACTAACAGGTCTGGTGGATCTTGTATAGTGGCAAGATGTCTGAGCAAAGAAAACAGTTGTCGCCATACCAGACCACTCCTGCCCTGCCAAAATATCTCTACTTTGTAGCTCATGTCAAGTTGAGATCCGTTTGGTCCGCAGTTTCTGGCATAACAAAAAGCCCTTTTAATGATGGAAGATTCAACAATCCAGACTAGCTTATGTTGATCTGCAATATACTTAGGAAAATGGTCAGCTATGCTAAAACTCATAAATTTGCAAAAATGGGATAATACTCAAAACAGTAATTACTTCAAAGCAAGGGAATCAGTAGGTATTCTAATGTATGATTTAAAAGCGTCTGACCTCCACTTACCAAAATACTTAATTTTGTCATCTGCCATACCATTTTGAGATGCTGTGGTTGCTGCCCCAATGCAGAAAGAGTGACTCCTGTAATTTGACTTTTGCAAAATGCACCAAGAGATTTCTTCAAAACAGTAGAAAACTGATACCTATTCAAAGGTAAGCTATTAAAATGGCAAAATAGATGCTTACAAAGCTGTGTTTTTCTAACATTTAAATATTGTAACATGCACTTTACTGGACTTGTTTCTCTCCCTGTTTTAGGAATAAGTAGAACTACACCCTTACCCAATTGGTCAGTTTTAGAAGACCTTCATAAAACCTTTAGAGCTGAATTGTCTTTTTCAAAACAGACATCATCAATTTTGAGAGCATGCCCTTCATTATCTAGATTGGAGACTACCAATTCCCCATCTCTAAAGAAACCAAAAAATGCCATACAAAAAACAGCTTTAAAAAGAGCAGTTTCAAATACAGTGTAACAAATTGTGGGTAGGGTTGAAATTATCTGTCTAAGAAGGTCATGTGTTATAGGTAACCTACTGTCCACCCTTCTATTTAACTTAAGGAAACCCTTTAGCATTTTCGATACTACAAAGTTGTTAGGTAGTGTCTGGCAGGCCTTTTATTTTACAGCAAAATGAAATACCTGATATGCCAAATATTTGGATGGGAGTAAGCCAATCTAAATTCTTCAAACAGTTTAATTGCAGATTGATATGAAGCATTAGTGCTCGATGTGATACCATTACTACTTGAGACTGCAAATCAATGGATGAAACATAACTGGTATTGCCTCCCCAGCTGTGTTGGTTTCTGGTGCTACTTGTCTGAATCGCTGCCACTGACAACGAGAGAGAGAATCAGCTTTAACATTAAAGACACCCTCTACATGTATAGCTTTGTACTGAATATTAAGATGCATGTATTTAAGTATCAAGGGTTGCAATAAATGCATAATACGTTTTGACTTTGAGGACTTTTTGTTAATAATAGCTACCAATGCCTGATTATCAACATGTAATATTATTTTCTTGTTTCTTAATTGGCATGACCAAATACACAAGGCCAGAACAATGGGGACCAATTCCAACACAGTTATGTCATCAAATAAAGTGGTACCCATTCTACAGGCCAAGGGTCAAACACCCATTTGCTGCTAAAAACAGCTGCACAACCCAGGCTAGGGGAACCTGCACTGTCTGTAAAGAGATTAAGTGTTTCACTGTCTTCCCAGTGCAACTACGGGAAGCTGCAAAAAACATTAAAATGCTGAAGAAACGAGAGCCACAAAAAAACATCACCTTCATTGATAATGATACTCTCACATGATGAAAGGGTTTAGTTAAACCAGACATTGCATCATAAAAACGTCTATTAAATGCTCGACCCACTGGTATAGCCCGAGAACAAAAGTTAAGTAGCCTAACAATTGATTGTAATTCTTTAAGTGTAACCTTTTTCTTATTCAGCAAGGATGTTAAAGCAGACTTTGGTATTTTGATTTTGGACATAATTGAATCCAGTTCCAGGCCTAGGAAAACCAGTATAACAGTAGGACCAACAGTTTTTCCTTCCGCCAAAGGGATCCCTAATAATGAACACAACCTTTCATAGTCAGACATTCAATGAATGAAGCAAACTTTTCCCATAAGGCATAAGACAGTGCACACACAACCCATTGGCACCATTTTGTCTACACAGTAATGTCCCTTGAGATGAAAGCCTAGTAAGCAAAACTCTTTTCGACGAACTGGCAACAGTCGAAAAGCATTTTTTACATCTAGTTTACCAATAACGCACTCATTACCAAAATTTTGAATTGAATGTATGACTTCATCCATAGACTAAGCATAAATCAGGATCAATATATTCATTAATGCTAGAACCCGAGGGATAGGATAAATGCTGAATTAATCTCCAGGTTCCATCCTTCTTGGTAACCAAACCTATAGGAGATAGAACAAGATTGTCTAAAGGGCATGACTTGAATGGGCCTGCAATTCTGCCTAAAGTTACCTCCTTCATTACCTTCTCAAGGGCAGCTTCGGGATTCTGTATAACTGATAAAAGATTATCACATTCCCTTAATTGTCTTGAACTATCATATTGCAAGCTAAAACTATTGGGGAATCCTTCAGCCAAAATGTGTGCATCATAAAAAAGAGGGTAATCAGCTAGATATTTCAATAAAAAATCAACATTAATTGGAGATGGACCAAGTGATACCAAATCAGTGTTGCTGCAGCAAAGGTCTTGTGGAGAATCTTGATTGTGTTGTTGAACTGTTTGCAGGTCTGAAAGTAGAACTTTGATTGCCACTGCTACCTGACTTATTATTACACAATTTCATAGCATGTCTTCCTCTACATCGAATGCATTTGTGTGCAACATTACAGGCTGGTTTAGAACAACTTCCTTTTTAGTTGAAATCGAAACATTTGCCTACATCATTTGTTGGTAATTGTGGCTTAGGCCTACACATAAACAAAAGCCAAAGCTCTTGATCAACAACAGCCCATGACATATTTGAGCACATAGATTGTTTAACCTAAACTGTTCATCGTAAGACAACAAAGCATTAATATAATACTGTTTTGCGCCTAGTCTCATAGTATGCAGGTATTTTAGCATATCTGGATATTGTTCCTTGTGAACTTGACAATACACATCCATGGACACAATGAATGCATCTGTCCAGGTATCAATATTAACAATGCATTTGGTAGGTTTTGGAGTTATATTTATCTGTCCACTACCATCAACACTGAGAATTTGCCCAGAGTTAGACTCTGGCAAAATTAAATGTGCTAAATTCACATATTCACCGTTCCAAATATTTTGCTTTTGGGCAGATGATACCTGACTAGAAATACCCCTACTTGCAAGTTGAACCTCACCTATCTCAGAGCTGCATGATGCAACTGGTTCGGGGTCCTCAGAGCTAGTAGTGGGTAGTTGGATAAGGGTCATTATCTTGGCTGCAACTTTCTCCACCACTTCCTGAAGTTGATCTTCACTGGGGTTTGACCTTCGTCTTTTCCAACCCCTCAGCCTGCAAACTTGGCATTTCATGACTTCTCGCTGATTTCTTCTTTGCCTTAGGCGTTTTTGTTACTCAGTTAAGGTAAAAAAAAAATAAAAATGCAAGATTGAAAGTGCTGGGTATCTAACATTATGTATTTCCATAATTTTAGCTCATTATACAACAGAGCTTACATTACAAAATGTCAAAAATGTTCAATATCAACGTGTGATTACCAGCAAGGTATAATGAATACAATAATGGTGTACTGTACACTCATTTTCAATAAAACACTGATGTTAAGGTGATGAAATTCAAAACAAATACGAAAACATGAAACAATGTGTAAAAGATAGACAACACAAACAACATTCAGCTGGCGCCGAGACAATTTCTCTTGGGCAGCCAAACAAACAACACTATTCAACACAAATGGGCCAATATCCCATCAGGTACATTCAGCTGGCGCCTAGACAATTACTATTGGGCAGCCAGACAAGCAACACAATGCAAATCACAAGTATTTAAGTACAAACAAGAGGGCCATGATGGCCCTGGATCGCTCACCTGATCTATAGAATTCATAATATGAAGCATGTAGATTTTATAATTTTCAAATTGAGCCAGCACTTTTGGACAAGAAGATTTTTTAAGATTTGGCAATTTTCCCCTTTTCTGGTGCCGCAGCAACCAAAGTTCTACTTGAAATTAAATTCTTTGAACAATTTTGAAAGGGGACCACCTAAGGACCATCCTGTGAAGTAATTTTGAAATCTGGCTAGTACTTTTGGACAAGAAGATTTTTAAAGTTTTAGCAATGTACATATAAGGAAAACAAGCCCCGCCCCGTTGCGGCCATGTTTTTCAACGGATCGGAAATAATTAAACAATCTTCATAGAGGGTGCCCTTAGGAACATAAATTTTGTGCAAAATAATTTTTAAATCAGGCCAGCACTTTTGGACAAGAAGTTTTTTTAAGATTTGGCAATTTTCCCCTTTTCTAATGCCGCAGCAACCAAAGTTCTTCTTGGAATTAAATTCTTTGAACATCATTCAAAGGGGACCACCTTAGGACCATTTCTGTGAAATTATTTTGAAATCTGGCCAGTACTTTTGGACAAGAAGATTTTTAAAGTTTTAACAATGCACATATAAGGAAAACAAGCCCCACCCCCTTGCGGCCATGTTTTTCAACGTATCGGAAATATTTGAACAAGCTTGGTAGGGGGTGCCCCAAGGAACATTTGTGCAAAATAATTTTTAAATCGGGCCAACACTTATGAACAAGAAGATTTTTTAAGATTTGGCAATTTTCCCCTTTTCTGATGCTGCAGCAACCAAAGTTCTACTTGGAATGAAATTCTTTGAACAATTTTGAAAGGGGACCACCTAAGGACCATTTCTGTGAAATTATTTTGAAATCTGGCAAGTACTTTTGAACAAGAAGATTTTTTAAAGTTTTAACAATGCACATATAAGGAAAACAAGCCCCGCCCCCTTGCGGCCATGTTTTTCAACGGATCGGAAATATTTGAACAATCTTGGTAGAGGGTGCCCTAAGGAACATTTGTGCGAAATAACTTTCAAATCGGGCCAGCACATTTGGACAAGAAGATTTTTTAAGATTTGGCAATTTTCCCCTTTTCTGATGCTGCAACAGCCAAAGTTCTACTTGGAATTAAATTCTTTGAACAACTTTGAAAGGGGACCACTTAAGGACCATTCCTGTGAAGTTATTTTGAAATCTGTCCATTGGTTTAGTAGAAGAAGTCATTTGTAGGAAATTGTTAACAGACGGACGGACGGACAGACAGACGACGACGACGACGACGACGACGACGACGACGACGACGGACGCCGGACATTCAGTGATCACAAAAGCTCACCTTGGTGAGCTAAAAAGGCGCCGAGACAATTTCCCTTGGGCAACCAAACATACAACAATATTCCACTCAAACGGTTTAATTTACCATCAGGTACACAATTCAGTACAAAACAAACAAGAAACCAGCACTGAGACAATTTCTCTTGGGCAGCCAAGCAGTCTTCAGATGCATCAACATCAAATGGGCCAACCGCCCAACAAATTCAATATTAACACACGGGGCAGGTTGGGTGTTTAAAAAACACAAAACAGTACTGTACATTCATTTCTAGAAATAAAACAAACCAGGACAAAAACATTTCGAGGCAACAATTGCTCGCCAATTGACGAATATGAAATCATCGATTTGTGTCACAAAACGAACGTTTAACCAAAAAATTAGCAATTAGGATATATGCAGAAATCAAATGCAATATTTTCAGATACAAGGTCACCGCTTGCGTTTACCAGGACAAGGAAGTTTAAACAATGAACCTAACGGATAAACATTGCATCATTTGAGATCAATTAGCATAAAGGATTATCATGCATTACAAGAAAAAATTCTACATTGTCCCTGTAAACGGTTTCAAACTGTAATGACCGAAACTTAGTAAAATACGGAAACTTACCACGATATCGTTTGCATGAAATGGATATACAGAAAGCACCGGATAGTGAAATTAAATGTTAGTTTACCTACTTATCCCCCATTGCTCCCAGTTTGTATTGCAGTTATGGCATTTTTAAATGTTCGATTTCATCTGCATGTGGGACAAGGTAAACGCTAATACTTGCTTACAAGTACATCAATCTAGAGGGTACAAACATTACATATCATGACAAATGATAGGTTAATGTAATTCCTGAGAAAAAAAATTGAATCGAATTGAAGACATAAATCATTATGAGCATATTCTCCTTTTACAAACAATATTCGAGAACAAATTGCAATGCCCCTCTTTATATAATCTCTGTCCATAGAAGTTTTTTGAGGAAAGAAGAATTTGTTTCTAATATGAGAAATTTCTCCTTCCCTATAATTATTCAAGAAGTAATTTTTTAATCTGCCATAGCCAAGAACTACAAATTATTAGTATTTTAATCTAACATGTTACCTAATTATATACGTGTAAATCATTTTTAGATTATTTCTAATAAAACCCCTCTTTTCCACAAACAAACGCTTTCTGACGGCTTTTGAAAACAAAATTTCAAATGGAGAAAATGCTCAAAATGAGCAATTCCTCCTTTTACCACAATGTTTTTAACTATATGCAATAATCAATATTTTTCCCCATATGTTTTCAAAGAGTTTCTGCAGATTTGTTGAATGTGAGAAATATATGAATATCAAAGGTGCTGAACTCCAGATGGAGATCAAAATGTTGATAATGTTGAAACTTCTTCTCAGAAAAATGTTGAAAAACAGCCAATTGAAAGTCATAAAATGCACTAAAAGAAAAGAATAAATTGTTCAATAAAAGCAAGTTTTATTTGTTCTCATACTGTTTTTACACGGCAATGCTTCAGATGTTTCAAACGTTAAAGAATTGTCAACAGAAAATCAGTCTGAACAGACAATACCAGGATAAAATATATTTTAGTTTTAAATGATCATACAGTTACATACATTTTATATCTATTTCAGTTTTCTTAACCCTTTCCCACATGCAAAAAATATGCAGCAGACCACTTTGAAAACATTAAGACGAAAATTTGGAAAATTTCTATATTCAAAAGTGTTATTATTGAATATAGTTGAATATCTTTTGACAAAAGGGGAAATTGCTCATTATTCAATATTTCGTTTTGTCACACTGTTTTCAAAATGTGTCTGCTGCAGAGGCGTCAGAAAGCATCTACATGTAGAAAAGGGTTAACACTTTACTGCTTACAGACTACTACTGATGTATCATAAGCAGGCGACATGTAAACACATAGCGAGGGAAAAACAGAAATTTCTGATGATGATTTATTTCTACTTTTCCCACTAAGATCTTCATTTAATCTGATTCAAATTCCGTGTGTGTGAAAATAGGTTGTTTAAATGCTTCTGTAATGCCAGTATGTCAGAAATATCAGTTTACTTTTCAAAGTTTTGTGCGTAACATTTTCTTTCACGATACATTTTAGATATTTATACAATATCTACAACAATTAAAGTTAAGATTTTACCTTTAATGTTACACTTTTTACTTATTTCTAGATCAACTTAAAGCCGATGGCTCAATGTCATATATGGTGATCACTCTCTGTCCGGCGTAAGTCAAATGGTCAAATCTTCTTCTCTGAAACTGATAGTGCGATTTTAACCAAACTTCACGTGAATATTCTCCTGGTGACCCTCATCAAAAATTGTTCAAAGATCTAAATTGTATATAGAACTTTGGTTGCTGCGGGATCAGAAAGAGGTGAAAATAGCAAAACTTCCAAGTTTTTCTCCTCTGAATGCGCTTGATAAATTCAGATAATTTAGAAATGTTCTTTAGGTGAAACTCTAGGTCAAATTACGCCAAATATATCCGTGGTCATGCCAAATAGTCCCTAAACAAACTTTGTTTACGTATAAATGGGTGTATACCATCACCAGAATGCATTGAATATATGACATTAAGTATAGGATGCACTGGAGATGTTTGATTTGATCACCTTTAGTATGTTTACCTTGCTTGATAAAGGGAAAGTAGAGAATACCAAATGAATGTTTTGTCCGGGCCCGTTTAGGTCCAAAATGACGGTTACCATGTTCGCCCATGGCGAATTATTTCTTGCGTAATGCATGACCCACCCATTTCTTTGGATTGTTTTATAGCTTGGATGTAACTTTTTTCAATGATATTTGTTGTTCTATATGAGAAACGCTTAGAAAGTGTGACAATTGAGGACTGAAACTAACAAAGAAGGAATTGATTTGGTGTATTGTGACCTCTACACGAAGTGCTCATGGTAAGGTGTTGTGATCGCCTTTCGTCTGTCGCTCGTCCTTCGTTGTAAATGATTTGCTTGTTAACACTCTAGTGTTATATAATAGTTAACACTATTACCATCCAATCTTCATGAAACTTATTCACTTAGTTTATCTTTCTGATTTCTAAGCCAAGTTCGAATATGGGTAAAAAAACTAGGTAATTAGGTTAAATTTAAGGAAAATCTTGTTAACAATCTGGATGCCGCATTATTAACTTGAGAATTTTGAAACTTTCTCAGAATAAATGTCTTGGTGATATCCAGACTCAGTGCGAATATAAATCATATCCGGTCTTAAGGCCAAATTTGCGAAATGTCTTGTTAACATTCTAGATACTTCATGTTTTTACTTCATTTGCGGTACAGCCCTGGGTCTTGTGCGCGACGCGCCGTTTCATCATGGTGAACATGTGTGCCTATGATGCATGGTTAAGATGCGGGCCGGACAAGGTTCGGACAAACGGCCGCACGGACTCACGGACTCACACACACCCGTACAAACATACCCCGAACCGCCTTTGTGACAGCTATATGTCGAGCTCATCGCAAGCGGGCTCGACACAAATGGTAGTAATGGCGCTCAGCAGTGGATGAACGTATTGTGACTGACTTATCAGTGTAAGGATATATACGACCGGTAGCAATTACTGGTAAAGTACTGAGGAAACGCTGTGATCTTCCTGATTTAATGCTGAACTCGACATAAAGTTAAACAAGAATATAACAACTGTACGCTTATCTCAATACAAGAGTAGTTTTATTCAGTATACAATGAGCTAAACAGTATAGAAAAACGTATATAAAAAGATATGTAGATATCAACAAGAGGGCCATGATGGCCACGGAATCGGAATCGCTGGCCGGAGTTACGCAATGCGATTTGTCATGCCAACCACACAGTCAGCAACAATAACTCATCTTGCGGTCAGGTAAGCTTATAAACTCTCAATGGTCTCAATGGTATAGCTGCCTAAATCCGAAATAAACATACGTTGTCTGTCTTTTGTCTACTAAATATCACTTGAGGAAAATGATAGGTCATCAAAGAAAGGTTTATGTGTCAGCAAGTATTTAAAAATCAGGAAATAATTTTCTAAATCTGACACTCTGTTCATAGGTCATAGAGCGTTAAAAAGCTGGTGGTCATGTCTTTTTACCAATAAACATGGCTTTTTGGATTCAAGTAAAGGGTCGTCCAAGGAATATGTCTATATTTTTCTTAGATAATCAATCTTTTGTTTGCACAAAAGCCATATGAAAAGAAAAGAGCCCCACCCCATGGCGGCCTTTATTTCGACCAATCAACAGGGCTTGAAGGAATCTGAAAGAGCGTCACCTAAGGAAGATTTATACAATATTTTGAAAAATAGCCATATCATTTAATCGGGGAAGATTTTTAAAGTTTTCTCTATAGCCATATAAGGCAAAAACAGCTCCGGCCCCTAGCGGCCTTGTTTTTCGACTAATCAACATTCATACACAATTACATTTTACCTGAGAATCGGCCGGCCGGTTTTTGAGGAGAACGTTTAAAAGTTGTTTTCTTTCGGTTACATTGTAAACCAGAATTCTGCACTGATAATTTTATTTGAAGAAATGTTGGTATAGACATTGAGAGGATCTTTTCTGTGAAGTTTCATCCCAATTAACCCACTGGTTACAGAGGAGAAGATGTTGTCGGACGATAACGATGAACACTGGACGATGGACGACTGACGATCACAATAACTCACCTACAGCACGTCGTACCTTCGTGACTTCATGCTCAGGAGAGCTAAACAATAGCTTAGTTGATGTTGTCTCAGAAAAAGTGCCTCAATCAAACAAACCCGTTCCCTGATACATTGACTTATGACACCTACTCAACAAGTGACTTTTGAAACCATTGAGAAGGAACTTTCTAAAAGTATTTTTTACATTTGTATTTACTCTTTTACAATTAAAACTGTTCAAAATGCTACATTTTCATTTTTCTATAAAAGTTTGTTAAGCAGACGATTCTTTAAAAAAGAATATCAGAAAGCGGGTCAAAACAGGTTACCACTGAGAAATGCACCTTGATATAACAAATGTTTCACCAGGGTCTTCATTGTTTATTAAACATTGCTCACAAGCGGATTCTTTTGGGCGAAATAGCAGCAAGCCACTTTTGAAAACATTATTCATGTGCATCTTTAAAATAATTTTTAATTTATATTTATATAAATGCAGTAAATGGTGAGTATTGACTCGTCGCTGGAGTTCCACGTACGTTTACCAATACATTTATGAACGGATCAGTGTTATACTGGTCTGGTAAAACACAATGATGCAATGTCAGAGAACAACCCTTTTAACCATTTCCACCAAAGCACAACTATGCAATAGATGACTTTGAAAACATTTAGATAAACTATAGAACATCTTTTTAAAGTAAAGTTTAACCATATATAGGCTTGAAAACATTGTGGCCAATGAGTGTGTATGTTGGGAAGAGTTAATATGGCACAGATTAAACAATAATTATAATGCAAAACATCATATATTTCTTATCAACTAGATGGGTTGTATTTTGCAAATCAATGTCTAACCGATAACTATGGTTAATAATCAACGGAAACTTCGGAAATGTTTCATTATTATTTTGACAAGCAGTTTGATTTGATTTGAATTTATATAAGAGAAGAAAGCGTGTGCAGCATTGGTCATCCTAGAAGAGAATAATTTGAAGCTTTTTTTTCATAATTCCAGTGATATTGGCCCTAACTGCTAAAATATGATGAGTTTAACATTGTCTACTTTCTATTTATCATTATTTTTATTCTTTTAATTTTGAAAGATGTTAATTCTTTCCCTGCATTTTATGCCTCTGAAGCAGACGATTTTTGAAAACATTGTGACAAAAAGAGAAATTACTTACGATGAGCAGTGGTTGTAGGTTCGAAAGAGGTTACACTTTAGTGTCAGGTATATTGGTCCTACAACTAACTTGTGAAATGAGAAATATACTAAAATACAGGATTTCTTTTTCTTTTGATAAAAGTGTCTAACTAGCCGGACTTGTCCCCTATTACTTCACTTCTACTTCCGCCATCCCTGTCATTGCATAAAGTTCGTTTGTGTCAAGCTCAAAAACAAGACTGTGGTACCCTCGTTTTCTAGCCGTTAATGTAATGGACTGGGGAACCTCACTGTCGGGTGGTACATCTCTGTATTTAGAAAAACAACCCAGATATAATGAGTAATGACAAATCAGTGCGCATTTTTGACTGATGACTTTTGAAAACTTTGTGGCACACGTAGACATTTCAAAAAGGCTTTCAGCCCCCGTTCAATAATGATATTTATCACATAAAGCCCTGCCTGGGAGTGTCAAAATGCCATTACATAAATATCATATGACACTACACAGATATCTTATGAAACTACTAGTTTGGTTTCCGGTCTTACGCTCAAGACTTTATTACAACGTTGAAACCAAGTTAAGAAAATGACGTCACGTCAGCGGTTTGACGTCATAACGTTAGTCACTTTGGCGCCCAAACCGGTAAATTACATCACCTTTGACGAGAAAACGTTAAAGTTATCCAATATCTTTCAAACTTGGCATACACGATCACTGACATCTAGGCTTTCAAACGGCAAGATGCATATCGAATGAATACACGTGATCTTGACGTCAAATTGCATCAAAATGGCGTCCTTAAATCAAGTTATTTATACGGGTCCGGTTCATACAACGGGTATATGTCCGTATTGTGAATACCGATTTTCATGATTTAACTTTCCTTTATTAGGTGGAATATTGTTCTTACTTTTAATCATATTTTCCAATCATGTAATTGAAACAATGCGTTAGGATTTAACGATATAGATCTATAGAGATTTTTAATTTCTACAACGTCGTATATTTTCAACTTCAGCGGTTCAATTTCTGACGTTTTTCTCAAAAAGTAGTTCGGTTCTGAATATTGAATATATTAGACTCGAAATGTTTTAAATCGACGTTGAAAACAAAGTTGCCCTTAACAAGGCTTGCGGCATATCATCTAAGTAAAGCTACAGTCACACCGAAGCCGGACCCAACACGGAGCACTCCGGATTAACACGGAACAACCCGGATCAAGAGATATCTAGATCCGGGATGATCCTGGGGGTAATTGAGTAGCAAAACATCGTTACCCGGATCAGCCCGGACCTAACACGGAACCACAACGGATGAACACGGATGAACACGGAGCCAACAATGATCTGACCCCGGTACCACCACGGCACCGCCACGGGCCTTCCCGGAATGACCCGGACCGTCCCGGACCATCTTGGATTAGCTACATACTGTTCCAGTTCCAACGCGAACCACCTCGGACAGAACGGATCGCCAAGAATCATCACGGTGCCACTACGGACCTTCCCGGAGCCAACACGGTCGCAACATAGACCGTCCCGGACTACCCCAGATTGAACAATCCTCCCGGTCGGTTCCTGAATATCCCAGATAAGCCCGGACCCAACACGTATCTGATACCGGATCGGGCAAATTTCAGCCCGGGACGCTCCGGAACAGTCCGGTGTGACTGGGGCTTTAATAAAAGTGATAATAAATTAACACTCATGACATATCCTCTATATACAACATTTATAAACAAAATTTCCCACGATGTTTTCAAAGTGTTCTGCTGCAGAGAAATGCCTGTTGCTCTATAGAGGCTAATTTGTATTTAGACAAGCCTCTTGGGAGAAGATCTTAGCGCAGCAAATATTGAAAAATTGTCAATATACATCTAGTTTGAAACATGGTGGCAAAAAGAGAAATTACTCATTATGTTCAAGAGTCATCTGCTGCAGATGTGTCAGAAAGTATCTGTATTTGGGAACGGGAATAAGAGGTATTTGTATTTACGATTTTCAGATGTTAAACTGTACTTGTTTAATAGTTACGTATTGAGCCATGTTGAAAGTAATGATATAGATTGGTTTGATAATGACGCGAATAGTTTGGCTCATTCGGTTAATTTAGAAATTGAAACAGAGAAGTTTAGATCACCAAAGGCAAGCATGCATACTCCGTCTCCTTGTGTATCCCTTCCGAAACAGTCGGTACTAAGAAATAATAGAGAAAGTAAACACGAGCAGAGTAATCGAACATGTTTGAAAACTACGCGCGGCACTAGAAAATGTAATTCTAAGAGCAATTCTCAAATTAAATCGGTCAATTCAAACTTTGAAACAGAGAAGGTTAATATAAGCATACATAACGAGTCTCCATATGTACCCCTTCCGAGTCAGTCGGTATTTAAAAATAATAGGGGATACAGCTATGAGGAGAGTAATCGTACATGTATGAAAACTACGCGCGATACAAGAAATAGCTTTTCTAACATTAATTCTCAATCTAAATCGGTCAATTCAGAACTTGAAAAAGAGGAAGATAGTTCACTGAAAGCAAGCATGTATACAGAGTCTCCTTATGTACAAAGGCAAGGAGAGTAGTCGTATATGCATGAAAATTACGCATAACACTAGAAATAATTCTGATAAGGAAAGAGCAAGTCGAGAACAACCTAATGCGAAACAAATCAATCAGCAGGATGGCATAGTCACAAATTTATCAAGCTATACATTATCTGATTCAGAGAAGGCAGTTCTATCTAAAGGCCTTAAGTTCATTCCAGATCGTAAACATGTAGACACCGTTAAATTACTAGCCGATCTTGCGGAATGGGAGAGAAGAATGCGGTTGCGCGAATATTTCACAGATGGAGACGACTTAAAAAAGCATAATGCAGACCCTACTGATCTATTTAAGATAAAGAAAAAAAGTAACTTCACGCCTAATAAAGGAAGGGATCCCTGGTTAGATATATATGTTGAATTAGTAAAGAATGATATAATAAACAGTTTGAAAAAAACAGGAAAATTGAATATTTCAAAAGAAGAATATTTAGCGTTTCAGTCCCTTTTGCACAATAATGACATAGTGATTCGGCCTGCGGATAAGGGATCGGGTATTGTTGTAATAGATAAATCGGCATATATTGAATCATTAAGCAAAGAGATGTTGGAGAGCGATTCATATGAAGAAACACAATCAGATCGCACTCAAGCTTCCATGGCTGCCGTTAAGAAATTAGTTAACAAGATGTTTAGGCAAAGTTCAATTACAAAAGATATGAAACAGTACCTTATACCTAGATATCCTAAGGCAGGTAGTCTTAAAGGCAACCCAAAAATACACAAGAAAGGAGCTCCATTTAGGACAATTGTAAATGGTATGAATACACCAATTGAAAGATTAGCAGAAGTCGCAGAATATGAATTAAATGAATATGTTACTCAATCTCCGAGTTATTTGCGTGATACAACAGACTTCATCAATAAATTGAAAAACATAAAGGGCCCCATTCCAGGTAATGCGATACTTTTCTGCTTTGACGTATGTAAATTGTACCCATCCGTACCAAGAAAGGAAGGTTTGGCGGCATGCGAAGAAGGCCTTAATATTAGAAAAATCCGATAATTCCGACTGTCAATGTGATTGAAATGATAGATACGGTTTTAAATAATAACAATTTTAGATAGGCAGTGAAGATTCTGATCAGGCTGTACAGATGCATACGTTTATCTGGATGTTCACTACATGGTCAGTTGGAGTGCAAACTAATACCGGTCGTCGGCTGTTTGCATGAAGTTGCTCCAATGCCAATGGATGGGTATTGAGTAATACAGTTTACTTTACGTGGTAATATGTTTGTAGAGTTGACTGCTTCAAACTCATAACACTAACCCTTCAAACATGTTAATGCATTTTGACGCCTCTGTCGCAGACAACTTTTGAAATAGTGTGGCACAGGAGAAATTGCGAATGATGATCATTTTTGCCTTTTGCAAATATTTTCAACTTTGTTCAATAACTATACCAATATATTTAAATGTTTTACATGATTTTTCTTAGTGTTTTAAAAGTTGTCCGGTGCAGCTTTGTTGTTTTTGGGAAAGAATTCATAACATGAACAGTTTGGGATTATTGATACAGAAGTGGAAAGGAAAAAATACTCATTATTAACAATTTCTCCATTTCTCTCAATGTTTTCAAATGTCGGCTGCTGCAGAGGCATCAGATGTATAAGGTTAAGGTATATTCAACTCGTTGTTATGATCAAACACGTTCGAATCAGTGAGAAAAAAAACCTGTTTTCCTTATAAGCCATCAAGATCAGAATACTCGGGAAAGTAATATTTTCCATTTCTGGGGCATGTAAACGTCGTCTGCATCAGTAACAGACATGATCTACTATAAAAAGGGACAATTCATCAGTAACAGACATGATCTACTATAAAAGGGACACTTCATCAGTAACAGACATGATATACTATGAAAGAGACAATTCATCAGTAACAGACATAATCTACTATAAAAGGGACAATTCATCAGTAACAGACATGATATACTATGAAAGGGACTATTCATCAGTAACAGACATAATCTACTATAAAAGGGACTATTCATCAGTAACAGACATGATCTACTATAAAAAAGACAATACATCAGTAACATGCATGATCTACTATAAAAGGGACAATTCATCAGTAACAGACATGATATACTATAAAAGGGACAATTCATCAGTAACAGACATAATCTACTATAACAGGGACAATTCATCAGTAACAGACATGATATACTATGAAAAGGACAATTCATCAGTAACAGACATGATCTACTATAAAAAAGACAATACATCAGTAACAGACATGATCTACTATAAAAGGGACAATTCATCAGTAACAGACATGATCTACTATAAAAAAGACAATACATCAGTAACATGCATGATCTACTATAAAAAGGACATTTCATCAGTAACATGCATGATCTACTATAAAAAGGACATTTCATCAGTAACATGCATGATCTACTATAAAAAGGACATTTCATCAGTAACATGCATGATCTACTATAAAAAGGACATTTCATCAGTAACATGCATGATCTACTATAAAAAGGACAATTCATCAGTAACAGACATGATCTACTATAAAAGGGACAATTCATCAGTAGCAGACATGATCTACTATAAAAAGGACAATTAATTAGTAACAGACATGATCTACTATAAAAGGGACAATTCATCAGTAACAGACATGATCTACTATAAAAAGGACAATTCATCAGCAACAGACATGATCTACTATAAAAGGGACATTTCATCAGTAACAGACATGATCTACTATAAAAAGGACAATTCATCAGTTACAGACATGATCTACTATAAAAAGGACAATTCATCAGTAACAGACATGATCTACTATAAAAGGAACATTTCATCAGTAACAGACATGATCTACTATAAAACGGACAATTCATCAGTTACAGACATGATCTACTATAAAACGGACAAGTCATCAGTAACAGACATGATCTACTATAAAAAGGACAAATCATCAGTAACAGACACGATCTACTATAAAAAGGACAATTCATAAGAACAAAGGATACTGTTCAACCCTTTCCACATTCACACGCGTTTATATGCCAGCTACAGAAAACACATTTTGAAAACATTGTGGCAAAAGGATATTTGAATGCTCATAATAACAATAACTCCTTTTGCCCTAATGTTGTCAACTGATTCAATATGTGTGCCTATATATTGTCAAGGCTTTGAAGAGTTAAGGTAAAACTGGAAAATATGCATACATAAACAATCAAAGTACTGAAAGTACTGCTGGAAGGTGATTTTAGAGTGATGTCAGCCAGGTGCAGATGGGATAATGAATTGTATGCAAGGTATGAACAGATCTCTTTGCATAATTAAGTATAAGTGTGCCCTCAATTCAAATACATTCTCACATTACAAGCACATTAAGAAAGTGTTATAACATTTAAATAATATCATTACATCTAACGATGATCAGATCTTTATAGATATAATTTTATTTTGATGTGTATTACGCGTAAAGTGTGGATTCAAACACTTCCAAATATTAGACAATTTAAAACAATTAGATATTTGGATAAAATCTGATTGATTGAAACGTAATGTTAAAAAAGAGCAAATGCATATTAAAACCAAAGGCTTCTTTTCCCACAATATTATTTTTTCAAGAGCTGCAATATCTAAAGAGGCAACGTGTTAGGGTGTTTATCCAGTATGCATGAGTTCGATTTTACCATACCAATTCAGGAAAAATGATTTCCACATCTTTCTCCTTCCCCCCCCCGGTAGATCAGTCGGTAGCGACGCGGGCTGTCAATCCAGCGGTTGTGAGTTCGAATCCAAGCTCGGCCAACATTTTTTCCGTCGTTTGACAAAAGTCAATGTGACACGCGTCATTCATCTTTTACCAATGGGCTAACAGTATATGTGGAAAAGCAGCCAGTTGCTTGGAAAGAATATTGTGTGGATTATTTGTGTGAGTATGCCAGGAAACACATGAATATGTGAATTGACCGCCGTGATATGACTGAACAATTGTTGAACACGTCGTTAAAGCCCAATCAATCAATCCTTGTCTATATTATCATTCTGTAATTTACCCTTTACAATGCCCCTTAATCCTCTAAAGCATATTTAGTCGAGTAGTCGTTCGGGGGAACACACCATTCGTGCATTACCAGATAACTAACACTTCTCCCTAGCACACAACTATTTACAACATTGTGACAAAACATGAGAACTTTTTCCAAGGTCTGCAAATGTTGCGTCTGCAAGTGTTAAATTAATTAAACTACTTTGAAGGAAAATATGTATTTAACAAATTAAGAGGTAAATATTAGAAACCTGCAGCAGACGATTTTGAAAATATCTGAGAGGGAATTTTTCCTTTTCCCACAACGTTTCAATTAGTATGTATATATATACATGTATAATATGTATAAATAATGTAAATACCTATAAATGAATAAACCAGAGGAAATGTAAGGAATATAACTGAAAGTCGTAATTAAGGATAGATTAGCCCATTTTTTGGGAAACTACTCATTGTACATTATTTCTCTTTATCCAACAATGTTTTATGAAATTTGGAGCAGCTTTGAAAACATTTCGGATCCATTACTGAAAGTATTAATTTAGGATAGCTATTGATTTGAAATAAAATATAACTAATGGTGTGTTGGTGTTATTACCGTTGATTTCGTTCCTTAATTATTATTTTATAAAGTTAAAACATAACTTAAAAATTACCCTTTGATTTGTTCCCACTTTTCCCCCACTGAAATATTACTGGCAATAACCGCAACTTAAATTAACCCTTTCCCCCAAATACAACAAGTCTGCAGCGGATGAGATTGAAAATATATGGATACAATTATGGAAAATCGTTTATCAAATAGTTGGTTTATAAAAAAAATGTATATGTCCGACATTGTCAAATTACGTATAGGCAGTGGTACGAAACCGACATTGTCGAATTGCGTAAAGGCAGTGGTACGAAACATCAGAAACGTAGATCATCTACTTTCATCATATAATTATAAAATAAAGTATGAAAATAATTAAATAACTTCATTATAGATCTAAACAACGATGCTGTTTACATGTTGAATTATATAACTTTTGCTTTCTATACGAAATGTCAATTTGTTCGACGACACGGTCTGTCCTCGATTTGACCTAGTTCGTGTATATACATTTCTGGTCCGGTGTATCGGTGTAGTTCACAAAAGCGTGGCGCGTAGGAATATACATTATAATGTTTACTGCAGAAATATTTGTATTTCTTAAAATAAAATTCATTTCAAAAGACGCAAATGCATTTTCAGTTTGAAAATAAAGTGTACAAACTATATACTTCATTCAACTGAGTGTACATGAAAAGACTATATTAGGTAGATTTTACTTTAAATTCATCGCACTATATTGATTAGCGTATGTATAAAAAAGTTCCTGTAGCATTAAATGTTATAGGGCATATTCCATTTGGATCAGCGGGCAATCGCATAGGAAGGAGATTATTACATAATAATCACCTTCCAAAAATAGTATTGATTAATTGTTGTGGCAAAAGGAGAAATTGCCCGTTCCACAATGTTTTAAATATTCCCTGCTACATAGATGCGTTAACAACTTATCTTGTCCAGCCTCGTATGATGCTATTCAACAATAATGTGCCCTGTTTTTACCCATAATTCCCAAGTAGCTTTTAGTATGTGGCCATTTCTAGCAGTAATATCAGTGAGGCGATCTATGACCGACTGCAGTGATATCAGTTGTGTTAGCGTAGTAATCGTTGGAGGCAAAGCCGTTTATGTGATATGGTATTTGTACTGTCTGCTTAACCCTTTATCACATATATTGACCAATTATACAGCAGACGACTTTAAACATCTCTACGAAAACATATTGACAATCTATATTAATTAAAGTATAAGTATTGACGTGTGGAAAAATACGAAATTGCTCATAAGTATGCGTCAAATCGTTTTGAAACATGCACAATATTTACAACATTCGTGTTTTACAAAAGCTATCGCGGAGAGGGTTGACCATATGTTCGCTTGCAGTCACTTTTTGAAACATATGTAGCAGACGCCATTTGAAAAAATCGTGGCAAATGGAAACATTGTATATCGTTTGCAATTTCTCCGCTCGCCAGTTTCGTTTCAACTCATTTCAATACTTTCGTTTTTAGAGATTTGCATATTTTTCCTAGATGCATTCACAGTCGTGTTTTGTAGACGTGTTGTATGTGGGAAAGGGTTAACCAACAGCCTTAACACAGTATGCAATCCTATCCATCCTGAATATACATTTGGACGCATGTAGCAGCAGACGACATTTGAAAATATCGGGTCGTGAGCAATTACTTCATTTGCCATTATTCAATAATTATGCTGTAACTTTATTTTTGTCTTTGTGTTTTCCTAGATATGTTTAAAGTCATCTGCAGCTTATTTGTCGTTGAAACTGACTTGTTGCATTTTCATCGATCACAGGATTGTCGAATTTTTACAAACAAGACTGGCATTGAGATAAACAATGGTTCAGAATGTATCAGCTTTCTTGCATAACTTTTTGACCATATTAAGAAAACGAGTGCGAATGTTGCGTTATTGAGTTGACCATATAAAGAAAACGTGTGTGGATGTTGCATTATTGAGTAGACCATATAAAGAAAACGCGCGTGAATGTTGCGTTATTTAGTCGACCAAATAAAGAAAACGTATGTGGATGTTGCGTTATTGAGTAGACCAAATAAAGAAAACGAGTGTGAATGTTGCGTTATTGAGTTGACCAAATAAAGAAAACGTGTGTGAATATTGCGTTATTGAGTCGACAAACATTAAGGAAAGGTTTGTGGATGTTGCGTTATTGAGTCGACCAAATAAAGAAAACGTATGTGAATGTTGCGTTAATGAGTCGACCAAATAAAGAAAACGTGTGTGAATGTTGCGTTATTGAGTTGACCAATTAAAGAAAATGTGTGCGAATGTTGCGTTATTGAGTTGACCAAATAAAGAAAACGTGTGTGAATGTTGCGTAATTGAGTCGACCAAAAAAAGAAAACGTGTGTGAATGTTGCGTTATTGAGTAGACCAAATAAAGAAAACATGTGTGGATGTTGCGATATTGAGTCGACCAAATAAAGAAAACATGTGCGAATGTTGCGTTATTGAGTCGACCAAATAAAGAAAACGTGTGTGAATGTTGCGTTATTGAGTAGACCAAATAAAGAAAACATGTGTGAATGTTGCATTATTGAGTCGAACAAATAAAGAAAACGTGTGTGAATGTTGCATTATTGAGTCGAACAAATAAAGAAAACGAGTGCGAATGTTGCGTTATTGAGTTGACCAATTAAAGACAATGTGTGCGAATGTTGCGTTATTGAGTTGACCAATTAAAGAAAACGTGTGTGGATGTTGCGTTATTGAGTCGACCAAATAAAGAAAACGTATGTGGATGTTGCGTTATTTAGTTGACCAAATAAAGAAAACGTGTGTGAATGTTGCGTTATTGAGTCGACCAAATAAAGAAAACGAGTGCAAATGTTGCGTTATTGAGTTGACCAATTAAAGAAAACGTGTGCGAATGTTGCGTTATTGATTTGACCAAATAAAGAAAACGTGTGTGGATGTTGCGTTATTGATTTGACCATATAAAGAAAACGCGTGTGAATGTTGCGTTATTGATTCGACCATATAAAGAAAACGCGCGTGAATGATGCGTTATTGATTTGACCATATAAAGAAAACGCGCGTGAATGTTGCGTTATTGATTTGACCATATAAAGAAAACGTGTGTGGATGTTGCGTTATTGATTCGACCATATAAAGAAAACGAGTGTGAATGTTGCATTATTGATTCGACCAATTAAAGAAAACGTGTGTGAATGTTGCGTTATTGATTCGACCATATAAAGAAAACGCGTGTGAATGTTGCGTTATTGATTCGACCATATAAAGAAAACGTGTGTGGATGTTGCGTTATTGATTCGACCATATAAAGAAAACGCGTGTGAATGTTGCGTTATTGATTCGACCATATAAAGAAAACGTGTGTGGATGTTGCGTTATTGATTCGACCATATAAAGAAAACGCGTGTGAATGTTGCGTTATTGATTCGACCATATAAAGAAAATGAGTGTGAATGTTGCATTATTGATTCGACCATATAAAGAAAACGCGCGTGAATGTTGCGTTATTGATTCGACCATATAAAGAAAACGTGTGTGAATGTTGCATTATTGATTTGACCAAATAAAGAAAATGTGTGTGGATGTTGCGTTATTGATTCGACCATATAAAGAAAACGCGCGTGAATGTTGCATTATTGATTCGACCATATAAAGAAAACGTGTGTGAATGTTGCGTTATTGAGTCGAACAAATAAAGAAAACGTGTGTGAATGTTGCATTATTGATTCGACCATATCAAGAAAACGTGTGTGAATGTTGCGTTATTGAGTTGACCAATTAAAGAAAACGTGTGCGAATGTTGCATTGTTGATTCGACTATATCAAGAAAACGTTTGTGAATGTTGCGTTATTGAGTTGACCAACTAAAGAAAACGTGTGCGAATGTTGCGTTATTGAGTCGACCAAATAAAGAAAACGAGCGCGAATGTTGCGTTATTGAGTTGACCAATTAAAGAAAACATGTGCGAATGTTGCATTATTGAGTCGACCAAATAAAGAAAACGTATGTGGATGTTGCGTTATTGAGTCGACAAAAATAAAGAAAACGTGTGTGAATGTTGCCTTATTGAGTCGACCAATTAAAGAAAACGTGTGTGAATGTTGCGTTATTGAGTTGACCAAAAAAAGAAAACGTGTGTGAATGTTGCATTATTGTGTCGAACAAATAAAGAAAACGTGTGTGAATGTTGCGTTAGTGAGTCGATAAAAATAAAGAAAACGTGTGTGAATGTTGCGTTATTGAGTCGATCATACAAAGAAAACGTGTTTGAGTGTTGCGTTATTAATTCGACCATATAAAGAAAACGTGTGTGAATGTTGCGTTATTGATTCGACCATACAAAGAAAACAGTGAATGTTGTGTTATTAAGTCGACCAAATAAAAAAAACGTGTGTGAATGTTGCGTTATTGATTCGACCATATAAAGAAAACGTGTGTGAATGTTGCATTATTGATTCGACCATATAAAGAAAACGTGTGTGAATGTTGCATTATTGATTCGACCATATAAAGAAAACGTGTGTGAATGTTGCATTATTGATTCGACCATATAAAGAAAACGTGTGTGAATGTTGCATTATTGATTCGACCATATAAAGAAAACATGTGTGAATGTTGCGTTATTGATTTGACCATATAAAGAAAACGTGTGCGAATGTTGCGTTATTCAATCGACCAAATAAAGAAAACGTGTGCGAATGTTGCATTATTCAGTCGACCAAATAAAGAAAACGTGTTCGAATGTTGCGTTATTGAGTCGACCAAATAAAGAAAATGTGTGTGAATATTGTGTTATTCCGTCGACCAAATAAAGAAAACGTGTTTGAATGTTGTGTTATTGATTCGACCATATAAAGAAAACGTGTGTGAGTGTTGCGTTATTGAGTCGACCAAATAAAGAGAACGTATGTGGATGTTGCGTTATTGAGTCGACCAAATAAAGAAAACGTGTTTGAATGTTGCGTTATTGAGTTTATCAAATAAGGAAAACGTGTGTGAATGTTGCGTTATTGAGTCGACTAAATAAAGAAAACGTATGTGGATGTTGCGTTATTGAGTCGACCAAATAAAGAAAACGGGTGCGAATGTTGTGTTATTCAGTCGACCAAATAAAGAAAACGTATGTGAATGTTGCGTTATTTAGTCGACCAAATAAAGAGAACGTATGTGGATGTTGCGTTATTGAGTCGACCAAATAAAGAAAACGTATGCGGATGTTGCGTTATTGAGTCGACCAAATAAAGAAAACGTGTGTGAATGTTGCGTTATTGAGTCGACAAAAATAAAGAAAACGTGTTTGAATGTTGCGTTATTGATTCGACCATATAAAGAAAACGTGTGTGAATGTTGCGTTATTGATTTGACCATATAAAGAAAACGTGTGTGAGTGTTGCGTTATTGAGTCGACCATATAAAGGAAACGTGTGTGAATGTTGTGTTATTCAGTCGACCAAATAAACAAAACGTGTGTGAATATTGTGTTATTCAGTCGACCAAATAAAGAAAACGTGTGCGAATGTTGCGTTATTCAGTCGACCAAATAAAGAAAACGTGTTCGAATGTTGCGTTATTGAGTCGACCAAATAAAGGAAATGTGTGTGAATATTGTGTTATTCCGTCGACCAAATAAAGAAAACGTGTTCGAATGTTGTGTTATTGATTCGACCATATAAAGAAAACGTGTATGAATGTTGCGTTATTGAGTCGACAAAAATAAAGAAAACGTGTTTGAATGTTGCGTTATTGAGTTGATCAAATAAGGAAAACGTGTGTGAATGTTGCGTTATTGAGTCGACCAAATAAAGAGAACGTATGTGGATGTTGCATTATTGAGTCGACCAAATAAAGAAAACGTATGTGGATGTTGCGTTATTGAGTCGACCAAATAAAGAAAACGTGTGCGAATGTTGTGTTATTCAGTCGACCAAATAAAGAAAACGTGTGTGAATGTTGCGTTATTGAGTCGACCATATTAAGAAAACGTGACAGACAAGTAATGATGCATCAGGATTAAATATTTCCAAGATAATAAATTCTTGTTGGTCTTCTGAAAATAAATTGACTCAAATTTAGAATATGTCATTCGGTCCACACAGTACTTCATTAATGATCATATTACCAAATAAATCTATGGAAATCCCGCCATTAACATTCATGACAGTACAGTTTCTTCCTATTGATTTACTGTACTTAACCAACATGCAAATTCAGAGTATGCAATGTATTAATGCAATATTATTAATACATAAAATGATAACAGTAAACTTAGGATTTAATCTACTAAAACAGTTGTGTTTTGAATGATTTTCTGTTTGTTCATCTCCAGCATTATACTTTTTGTTCAGTTTCTGTTGAACTAAATTGATTGTCAGCTTCTATTTTGACAGAATGTTTGTATACTATTAAACAGAATAATATAAAGAGGCCTTAACCAAAAACAATGTAATAATGTACAACAATGTTTGCATCTCCAAAACAGAGGGCAATCCGGACCCTGTATCGATCCCCTGAATGATATCTAAGTAGCATATGGCTAACTGCTAATCTCGGAGAAAATGTAATCAAGGGCGTGAAGAACTGCTAAGTTTGAACAGTTTATAAGAGGACCACCAAAGAAACATTCCTATGAGGTTTCGATTATATCATTCCAATTGTTTAGGAGGATATTTTGTTTGAAGATAAAAGCTCACTTTACCCCCTTTTCTGATGCAGCATGACAGCTCTCTTTTTAAGCCAATCAATATTGCTCAAATAAATTAAGTAGAGGGTCATTAAAGGAAAAGTTCGGCTAAATTACAAATGTATCCTAAAATCAGATAAAAACTTGAATAGAAATGTAACTATTAAGTTTTGTCATTTTTCTCGTTTTCTGATGCTGTCTGGCTGCCATGTTTTTTAATCAATTCATACAGCTTAAGCAAATCTTGCAAAAGGTCACTCAAGGAACATTTGTACCGATTCAGAGAAGATGAATTTTACCTTTAATGCACTTTTTAGATGCCACCTGGTTTCTATGACTTTCAACCAATTGATAAGACTTAAACATATGTAGAGGCTCACTGAATGAACAGTTCTGTTAAAACTATCTTGTAATCTGCAGACAAGTAGTTTCAACCATTCTGATGCCGCAGCATTAGTTCTCCGTAGAAAATATAACGCGTAGATAGTAAATACACCGCACAATTTCTTCTTTTGTCACAATATTTCACAAAGTCGTCTGCTGCAGAAGCCTCTGCATGTGGGTAATGGTTGGTTGATATATCAGGTTTATTTTTCTTAAAACTTCAGAATAGCATATAAGACATTGTGGCAGAATGAGATATTGATCTTTAAAACAATGTCTCCTTTTTCCGCAATGATTTCAAAAGGTGTTTGCTGCAACTGCATTTGCGAGTGCGAAAAAAAATGATATTAAAATATCGAAAAACAAATCTACTTTGTCAGATGAAATATATTGTAACTCCACCTTTTCTGTTAATATAAGGAACATAGGGTTCCAATTTACAAAGGGTAAGTTGTCTAGGCAGTGTGTACAAATGTTGAGTACATGATATCAGTGTGTGTATACCACGTGACTTTTGACGTCATATTTGCATCGTCAGACAGCAATAATTGCTCTTGATAAGAAATAAAAACAATGGTAACTTTTTAGCTCACCTGTGCACGAAGCGCTCAAGGTGAGTTATTGTGATCGCCCTATGTCCGGCGTCCGGCGTCCGTCGTGCGTCGTCCGTCGTTCGTCGTCCGTCGTGCGTCGTCCGTCAACATTTTCTCCTCTGTAACCGGTGGGTTAACTGGGATGAAACTTCACAGAAAGCATCCTCTCAATGTCCACATCAGAATTCCTTAAAAAATTTGGGATCCATGCAGAATTCTGGTTTCCATGGCAACGAAATGAAAAAAACTTCAAAATTCTTTTTCTCCCAAACTGGTTGGCAGATTTTCAAATAATTTTGTAGAAATGTTCCTTGGATGACCCTCTATCAGATTCCTTCAAGCCATGTTGATTGGTCAAAAAATATGGCCGCCAGAGGGGCGGGGCTATTTTGCCTTATATGGCTATAATGAAAACTTAAAAAATCTTCTCCTCCAAAAGTGTCAGGCCGATTTTCAAATAATTTTGTAGAAATGTTCCTAGGGTGACCCTCTATCAGATTCCTTCAAGCCATTTTGATTGGTCGAAAAACATGGCCGCCAGGGGGGCGGGGCTATTTTGCCTTATATGGCTATAGTGAAAACTTAAAAAATCTTCTTCTCCGAAAGTGTCTGGCCGATTTTCAAATAATTTTGTAGAAATGTTCCTTAAGTGACCCATTTTCAGATTCCTTCAAGCCATGTTGATTGGTCAAAAAACATGGCCGCCAGTGGGCAGGGCTATTTTGCATTATATGGCTATAGTGAAAACTTAAAAAATCTTCTCCTCAAAAAGTGTCAGGCCGATTTTCAAATAATTTTGTAGAAATGTTCCTAGGGTGACCCTCTATCAGATTCCTTCAAGCCAAGTTGATTGGTCTGAAACTATGGCCGCCAGGGGGCGGGGCTTATATAGCTTAAGTGAGAAAAAGAAATAAGGTGAGCGATTCCAGGGCCATCATGGCCCTCTTGTTTAATTCTTCATCATTTGTTATGAAACATGGTGCAGTCTACGCCGCTTACAATGTCCTATCTCCGGATTTTTACAGCAGATTGATTGGGGGTCAAGTTTTTTCTAACACTTCGACGAACCTGTTCTCAAAATCCAGTTTTGATAATGCTCCGGCTGTCGGCGATCTTAATAAACTTTGAGAAAAGGTTCGTCGAAATGTTTGAAGAAACTAAACCACTAATCAAACTCCGCTATAAAACGGAGATATGGCTCTGTAAGTGGCGTAGACTGCGCAATGTTTCATTAAAAATGATGAAGAAATAAAATAGTTACCTTTGTTTTTACTTCTAAACCGAAGTAAATTATTGCTGATCGCCGTAGCATTTGTGACGTAAAAGTCACGTGGTATACACACACTGGATATGGGGAAGCGTAGTGATATCCTTATAAATCCTTTATTCGCTTAAATATGATACTTGGACATTCAGACACTTGTAATTTTATTTGGTTACCTAGAGTAAGTTGATTTTTTTTACTTATTTGACTTTTGCTTATGTTTGCATTTGTCATTTAGTCAAGACTTTTTGGCGTACTGAATGTTGTGTTCTTAGGCATTTACATCCTGTGACCTCATGTGACCCTATTTACTGGAACCACCGCTGATGTGCTAATAGACATCGCCATTGTTTACTCTTTCTTCAACTTCAATAAGAGAAACATTCAAAATAGTTCAGAAAACATTGCAGGAAAATCAGCAATTTCTCCTTTTCACACATTTCTTTTCAAACCTTATTCAATGTTCTAGATAACATGTTTTAATACAATTACCATTTAACCCTTTCTCCATGCCAGACACATTTTAACTTATCTTCACCAGTCGAATGATAAAAAAACATAATAGAAATCACTAAAAATAAATATATAATTATTGAAGGGATTTGAAACATTTTTAATAAACCATAAATTGCTCACAATAAGTTACTTTTCCTTTTACCTCGATGTTTTCAATGTCCTCTGCTGCACATGCGTCAAAATGCAGGTTGGATAGGGATAACTACTATTAGGAGATGCTATTTAATCCTTTCCCACATAGAACAAGTCTACAATAGACGTCTTTTAAAGTGTTTTAACATACATCTAGGTAAACTATGGACATCTTTATGCTCTTCCACACATACAACAAACCTGCAGATGACTAGTTTGAAACCTTGTAGGGAAATATAATCAACATCTCAAGTATTGAGAGTATAATTATAAAATCAAATTGATAACATAGTGACAAAAGAAAAAATTGCTCATCATGATTTGTCACAATTTAACTAAGATGTGATAAAAGTCGTCTGCTTCAAATTTCTTGTATGTGGGGAAGTATAATTATTGAAACGAGTTTAAACAAGTGTGATAGAAAGAACAAATTTCAAATGATAAGCAATGAATAAATGATTGGTAAATAAATTTTCAAGTGGCATTTCGGATTTGCACTGAGCTCCTTGCTGTCTGCACTTTCAGTGCGTTTGAAAAATACCTAAATAATTCTGGAGACTTATCAATAAATCATAGGAATATATCCTATATCTTCAAATAGTGTAATCACATAATATATATTCTTACTAGTATATAAATCAGGTCTAACATTCGTGAGTTAAATTGAAGATATCTGGAAAAAAAGGTTTACCATCTTAAATATGCGTTTGAACTGTATCTATTTTTGCCTTTAAGTTTACATAATTTGCAATTATATATTGCCTTGTTACTGCCCCCAAACGTGCAACAGGAAACCAGCTTTTCCTCACTCATACCAGGGGAACCGTCCTTCAGCACTGAAATGCTTTGATAATTGATCATGTTGCACAAAATGCATACATTGCTTGCTATATCAACGCTTATAACATTTTAGGTTAATAATATTACCAAAATTTGTTTTTTGAATATATTTTTCAAAACAGTTATCTTTGTATTTGACAGTTTACAGTTTATTCAGTTATCATATTAGTATAAGCCTCCAGCTCAAATTACAACATACAATCATGAATAGAATGGAAGATTCATTATTTAGCTAATTCAAGATCTCTCCGTTCAGAGCTTTGATAACATATTGAGATAATTTTTCTATTTGATTATAGACATATTTACATGTAAGTGATTGTACATCTTTAAAGAACAGCTTGATGTGATCTCCTCTTATATCGTTGAACATGGTGCAATGAAACAAGAAGTGTTCCTCATTCTCAATATAATTCGGATATTTTGGACAAAACCGCTGATTATAAGGTATCTACGGAATATTACGTTGCGGGAGCGATAAATGGGTTCGTATTGCACGACAAGTAGCGCGGAAAAGTCGATATCTTACGAGACCGAAGGTCGAGTATGATATGAATTTCCCCACGCTACAAGTCGTACAATACGAACCCATTTATTGCTCCAGCAACGTAATATTTCTTTTATTATATACCTACAATATATGAAGAGCAAAAAAGTAACATATATACAGATTCAATTTTGTATTGGGAAAACAAATTATTTTGTAATTGTGAAATGAAAAGGTTGATTGGCGGATGAATATTTACTACAATACTTAGGCCACGCCTCTAGAAAGTATTCTTATACGTAGGTGACGCCCAATAACATCAGCAAATTAAATTTCCATTATGTTGTGGGAGAAAAAAACTACACAATCTTTATTTGCGGGTTTTTATTTAATTTGAAGTGAGGATTGAGTTTCCTAAATAATACTGGTTGTCTGCATATTTTACTACGTAGCGCATTTCAAAACGGAAACCTCGCTGAAAGTAGTCCGTACACTGTCTGACGTCACAATTCACTAGGTCGGATACGGAATTTTAATCTGTCGTGTCTGAACTGCGCATGACAATCTGCATGTATTTGCGCCGGAAATATACAGGTATATAATACAAAATCATACCTTCCAGTGTTAGACTGAATTGGGAGAAGTCCACTTCTAAGTAAGCATATGTGTCTGACATAGTTTATGCTAATACAGTCAATATATAATTTATAAGAAAAATTCAGCAAAATTAAGTTAAAGAAACGGAGCTTATTAGAACCTTTTTAATCAACATGTAGTTTCTGTTTGTAAAAGTTTCGTAACAAGAATACATGCAAACACTTGTTTTCATTCGTAGCACCATGGTTTAACTATACATATCCAAAGCCATGATATTTTCAACTGATTTAGCCCAAGACTCTTTCCACTGTAACTACATCGTATAGCACTGCTTTCGGTATCTATGGTTAGACATTTTAAGCAGGCGAAACCAGTATTTAAGTAGTCTTTTGTATCTCATTATATTCATAGGGTAACGCCCTTACGCGTTATATACAAATGCATTTGAACACTACCTAGACATTCCCAATATATATTTACAAAATGACAGATACACTTGCTCTATTACCGGTGCTGGATGAAAACCCCAAACTTCTGAACCATAATTAAGTATAGGCGCTATTTTTGAATCAAATATCTTCAACAGAATTTTGCCAGGTACTCAAATGTTGTCAAGCCAGTTTTTGAAGAACACACCTTGATATAGCATCAACAATTACAAATATTGCGAGATGTAAACTTTTTAAGTATAAATAGATTTTGTTGTCTCGGTAACCATACAAATTGTTATTAAATACTCTTGTTTATACATCTAAATAGTGTTTTTTATGTTTGTTGTGATTTTAACATTTATTTTGTGTTATAAAATGAAAAGTATTCCATTCCCATTTTGAACCAGCAACATCCACAGAATATGACATGAAACAAAAAGGGAAGATACAACATGCTAACTTTAATCTTCACAGCCAATATGTAACCGAATACATTTTTTTAGTTGGCTCTTTATCGATTAAAAGGAAAATTGAAAGTTTTGGAAAAATATTCATAAACAACTTACTCTACATGCATGTCATTCACATCATAAAAACCGGAGCCTTTCACAATCAAGCGACAATTGGTCAGAGCAATTGGTAGAGGGTTGTAGAAGATCACAGTGAATTGCGCCTGATCCTTTAAATAAACACTATCATCCGGTCCCTTAAGTATAAAATGATGGTTACAATTAGTTTTACATGTCCAGTGAATGAACAGTCAAATTTATTCTAACCCTTTCCCACATACAGAGGCATGTTGTGGTATCTGACGGCTTTTGAGCGAGAACTCCATTTGCCAAAATGTTTTCAACTGTGACAAATAATTACACTTTGATTTTAAGAGATTTGTGATAAAGAAATTCACATTCGAAGGCTTCTGTTGTATATATGCTGTATGCAGAAATAGTTTAAGAAAGCGCTGAGGGAAAATCAAATAATTTACTGCACCTAATACTTACAAATCATATATATATATATAACCTTGAATGAGCTGCTAAATACTAATTAACTGATTAACAGAGGTAACCGCAAATGCAAGTTTAATTGTAATACAATTTGAGCTCAACCTAATAAAAAAGGCTAAAATTGTTTTTTATGAACAGTGACTTCAAGATCAGCCTGTTCATCCGCTTATCTACTAAAACAATATAATCTCGTACTTTTTCGAGTGGATGGGCAGTTTCGTGTAATGTTCATGTGTAAGAAGGAGGGGTTTAGTTTGAACAATTTTAATATCCTAGAGAGCACATCTCATTTAGAGGTAGTACCTTTATGTCTATACGAGCACATCTCATTTAGAGGTAGTACCTTAATGTGTATACGAGCACATCTCATTTAGAGGTAGTACCTTTATGTCTATACGAGCACATCTCATTTAAAGGTAGTACCTTAATGTGTATACGAGCACATCTCATTTAGAGGTAGTACCTTTATGTCTATACGAGCACATCTCATTTAGAGGTAGTACCTTAATGTGTATACGAGCACATCTTGTTTAGAGGTAGTACCTTTATATGTATACGAGCACATCTCGTTTAGTGGTAGTACCTTAATGTGTCTACGAGCACATCTCGTTTAGAGGTAGTACCTTAATGTGTATACGAGCACATCTCGTTTAGTGGTAGTACCTTTATGTCTATACGAGCACATCTCGTTTAGAGGTAGTACCTTAATGTGTATACGAGCACATCTCGTTTAGAGGTAGTACCTTTAAATGTATACGAGCACATCTCATTTAGAGGTAGTACCTTTATATGTATACGAGCACATCTCGTTTAGACGTAGTACCTTAATGCGTATACGAGCACATCTCGTTTAGTGGTAGTACCTTAATGTGTATACGAGCACATCTCGTTTAGAGGTAGTACCTTAATGTGTATACGAGCACATCTCGTTTAGTGGTAGTACCTTAATGTGTATACGAGCACATCTCGTTTAGAGGTAGTACCTTTATGTCTATTCGAGTACATCTCGTTTAGTGGTAGTACCTTAATGTGTATACGAGCACATCTCGTTTAGAGGTAGTACCTTAATGTGTATACGAGCACATCTCGTTTAGAGGTAATACCTTAATGTGTATACGAGCACATCTCGTTTAGTGGTAGTTCCTTAATGTGTATACGAGCACATCTCGTTTAGTGGTAGTACCTTAATGTGTATACGAGCACATCTCGTTTAGAGGTAGTACCTTTATTTCAAGAAACACTGGCCCAGTTCGGGAAATAAGCGATTCGTGTAGTTTGTGTATTATGTTTTGGAAAAATGTATTCTTACAAGTGTTAAGCATGATGGAGAGACTCAGAATGGACAGAAGATGGATATGTGATCCTAGACCCTTTTCTACATAGAATACATCAGCATCAGACATATAATTATTCTATAGAGTTGAAAACATTGAGGAAAAAAGGTAAATTAGGCAGATTACGACTAATTTCTCTTTATACCGAAATGTTTACCTAGCCTAGTTCTGGTTTGAGTACCCACTCGCAGCGCGCATTGAGATTGGCACATTACCTAGCCTAATTCTGGTTTGTTTACCCACTCGCAACGCTCATAGAGATGGGCACATTACCTAGCCCAGTTCTGGTTTGTTTACCAACTCGCAGTGCTCATAGAGATGGGCACATTACCTAGCCTAGTTCTGGTTTATTTACACACTCGCAGCGCTCATAGAGATGGGCACATTACCTAGCCTAGTTCTGGTTTGTTTACCCACTCGCAGCGCTCATAGAGATGGGCACATTACCTAGCTTAGTTCTGGTTTATTTACCCACTCGCAGCGCTCATAGAGATGGGCACATTACCTAGCCTAGTTCTGGTTTGTTTACCCACTCGCAACGCTCATAGAGATGGGCACATTACCTAGCCCAGTTCTGGTTTGTTTACCCACTCGCAGTGCTCATAGAGATGGGTACATTACCTAGCCTAGTTCTGGTTTGTTTACCCACTCGCAGCGCTCATAGAGATGGGCACATTACCAGCCTAGTTCTGGTTTATTTACACACTCGCAGCGCTCATAGAGATGGGCACATTACCTAGCCTAGTTCTGGTTTATTTACCCACTCGCAGCGCTCATAGAGATGGGCAGATTACATAGCCTAGTTCTGGTTTGTTTACCCACTCGCAACGCTCATAGAGATGGACACATTACTTAGCCTAGATCTGGTTTGTTTACCCACTCGCAACGCTCATAGAGATGGACACATTACCTAGCCTAGTTCTGGTTTGTTTACCCACTCGCAGCGCTCATAGAGATGGGCACATTACCTAGCCTAGTTCTGGTTTGTGTACCCACTCGCAGCGCTCATAGAGATGGGCACATTACCTAGCCTAGTTCTGGTTTATTTACCCACTCGCAGCGCTCATAGGGATGGGCAGATTACATAGCCTAGTTCTGGTTTGTTTACCCACTCGCAACGCTCATAGAGATGGACACATTACTTAGCCTAGATCTGGTTTGTTTACCCACTCGCAACGCTCATAGAGATGGACACATTACCTAGCCTAGTTCTGGTTTGTTTACCCACTCGCAGCGCTCATTGAGATGGGCACATTACCTAGCCTAGTTCTGGTTTGTTTACCCACTCGCAGCGCTCATAGAGATGGGCACATTACCTAGCCTAGTTCTGGTTTGTGTACCCACTCGCAGCGCTCATTGAGATGGGCACATTACCTAGCCTAGTTCTGGTTTGTTTACCCACTCGCAGCGCTCATAGAGATGGGCACATTACATAGCCTAGTTCTGGTTTGTTTAACCACTCGCAACGCTCATAGAGATGGCCACATTACCTAGCCTAGTTCTGATTTATTTACCCACTCGCAGCGCTCATTGAGATGGGCACATTACCTAGCCAAGGATCATGAATAAGCGTTCTGTTGTCATGATATGAATACAATATGGTGAAAATTGCATAAAACCCCAATGAAAAAACAAACGACAGAATGGCCTTGTGAAAGATGGCGTAACCCTTTCCCACACACACATCATATCTGCATCAGATGACTTTGATATAATATACATGTAGGTTAAATATGAAAAATCTCTACAAATTAATGTTTTAATGTTGAATATAACTGAAAACATTGTGGCAAAGAGAATAATTGCTCATCACGTTGTTTTCAAAAGTCTGCTTCAGATTCGAACAAATAAAATGTCTTCATGTGAGAAAGGGTTAAGAGATCCCTATATATAATCAACCTTCCAAGGCAGTTGTCACGGAAACCACATCAGTAATACTCACCACTACATCTAATTCCGGTTTATCGAATTCAAAATGACACTCATCAACCACAAGCTGTTCAGCTTCATCACCAATTGGCTCAACATGAATGGAGGCCAATATTTTGATGTTGTTTCCCTCCAAAAGATGACTGAAGTACTCATCAAATCGTACACCCGTCTTCAAATATGTCGCTGAAAATAGGATAAATATCCAAACTTTTCCCATATACAACAAAGCTGCAACATGGAATCTTTTAAGCAATATGGGTAGAGATATGGAAAATTATTCTAAATAATACTTATTGTAAAGGGAGCAAAAAAAAATGTTTCAAAAGGAGAAAGAACTGATTATGATCACATTTCTAAGTATAAGTATCTGTTAAAATTAACGCGTTAATCAGATATTTATCATGATAATTAAGTGACTAACTAGTTATATAACGTGATAATTAAGTGGTTATGTTGTGGCAGAAGTATGCCACCATATAATTCACTTTATCAAGTACACTGGTTTTTACCATGGTATTTTAAATTAAGGGAACATACTTGGAAACATTCACGTGGTATATCGAGGGCTTGGCGTGAAACAGTTGTAACTAAAAACCTATTTTGAAAACCCTGGTTTAGGGGCAATTTTGACCCTTTTGTAAACAATGCAAATTTAGGTGCCATTGCTCAGAACGAGCAATGGCACCTAAATTTCTATTGTTTACCAAGAAAAATGATTTAACGCTTATAAAGACTTTATGGCGAAGTGATTAACCTTAGCCAAGCCCTCGATATGTTCTCATATAATTCTTTACCATTGTTTTATAATTGTAATACAGGTTGTGTTTCCATGTAAATTTTTCGATGTCAAAAAATGGTAAAAGTAAAAATTGCTTGGTCTGTTTTAGCACATTGATGTAAGGGTACTATCGGTGCATTATAATGCCGTATACAGCTTACACCGAATACAGCTCATCGTAAGCTGTATACGTCAACTCAGTTTGCTTCACGTGAGGGGTCATAATATTATTCGAAATTTAATGACCGGGGGTTGGGGTAATTTTTCTATGGGGGTCACTTTACTTCGTTATACGTTTCATTCATATTGATGATGACGTTATGTTTCACGCATAATGATAATGATGACGTTATGTTTCACGCATTATGATGATGATGATGACGTTATGGTTCACGCATATTTATGATGACGTCATGTTTCACGCATAATGATGACGTTATGTTTCACGCATAATAATGATGATGATGACATTATGTTTCACGCATAATAATGATGATGATGACATTATGTTTCACGCATAATGATGATGATGATGATGACGTTATGGTTCACGCATAATGATGATGATGATGACGTTATGGTTCACGCATAATGATGATTATGACATTATGTTTCACGCATAATGATGACGACGTTATGTTTCACGCATAATGATGATTATGATGACATTATGTTTCACACATAATGATGATGATGTTATGTTACGCATAATGATGATGATGACGTTATGTTTCACGCATAATGATGACATTATGGCCAACGCATAATGATGATGACGTAATATTTCCGCATAATGATGATGATGATGTTATGTTTCACGCATAATGATGACATTATGGCCAACGCATAATGATGACGACGTAATGTTTCCGCATAATAATGACGGCGTTATGTTTCACGCATAATGATGATGATGATGTTATGTATCACGCATACTGATGATGATGACGTTATGTTTCACGCATAATGATGACATTATGTTCCACGCATAATGATGATGACGTTATGTTTCCGCATAATGATGACGACGTTATGTTTCACACATAATGATGATGATGACGTTATGTTTCACGCATAATGATGATGATGGTGTTATGTATCACGCATACTGATGATGATGATGATGGTGATGATGATGATGATGATGATGATGACGTTATGTTTCACGCATAACGATGATGATATGTTTTACACATAATAATGATGATGATGATGACGTTATGTTTTACACATAATGATGATGCCATTATGTTTTACACATAATAATGATGATGATGATGACATTATGTTTTACACATAATGATGATGATGATGATGATGATGATGACATTATGTTTTACACGTAATGATGATGATGACATTATGTTTTACACATAATGATGATGATGATGATGATGATGCTGATGATGATGATGATGACATTATGTTTTACACATAATGATGATGATGATGATGACGTTATGTTTCACGCATAATGATGATGATATGTTTTACACATAATAATGATGATGATGATGATGATGACGTTATGTTTTACACATAATGATGATGATGATGATGACGTTATGTTTTACACATAATGATGATGACATTATGTTTTACACATAATAATGATGATGATGATGATGATGATGATGATGATGATGGATGATGACATTATGTTTTACACATAATGATGATGATGATGACATTATGTTTTACACATAATGATGATGATGATGATGACATTATGTTTTACAGAAAATGATGATGATGATGATGATGATGATGATGATGATGACGTTATGTTTTACACATAATGATGATGATGATGATGACATTATGTTTTACACATAATGATGATGATGATGATGACATTATGTTTTACACATAATGGTGATGATGACATTATGTTTACACATAATGATGATGACATTATGTTTTACACATAATCATGATGATGACGTTATGTCTTACACATAATAATGATGATGATGATGATGATGATGATGATGATGATGATGATGATGATGATGATGATGACGTTATGTTTCAGACAATCATAATGATGATTATTTTGATGATGATGTTGTGTTTTACGTTTACATAATTTGATGGTGATTAGAAACAAAAACATCAATTGTGAGAAACATTTTAACCAATCGCTAACGTGCGAGAAACATATTAGTTGGCTGAAATCATATAAAATCGGATAATGATCATACAACAGGCGGTAGTTTCATGACGTAGTCCGTCTGGATGAATTCAATACATGTTTATGGTAGGTCCATATGCAAGTAAGATTGTGACATCATTTGTGCGACCTACCTTATCAGTTTTAGATTACCTGGTAATAACCCCGGACCATACACTCTTTATTCTGTTGATTAGTGATAACCCCCCCCCCCCCCCCCCCCCCCCCCCCCCCCCCCCGACCATAAACTCTTTATTATGTTGTTTAGTGATAAACCCGCCACACACACACACAGAGGACCATACACTCTTGTCGTTTAGTGCACTTCTGCTATATACTGTTTGCATTGTATTACTATATTGATATACCAGGAACGACACTACTCTTGAAACATTAGATGAGTGAATGTATAACTATTGAATATAAAGTTGAAAACATTATTACAAAAAAAAAGAAATTGCTCATGATGAACAGTTTCTCATTTTTCCACACTGTTTTCAAATGTCGTCTCCTTGAGATGATGGGTCGACAAACATCAGCATGAGGGAAGCTGTACAGACAATCACTTACATGACTGAGAGTCCACTCGTTGCATTCCAAAGTCAAATCTGTAACACTCCCAACCGAGCTGGCCTGTGTACATTTCAGGGTAGCACACCACAACGGCCCTATCGATCCTCCGTTCAAAATGACCGGGATTGAAGACTTGGATGTTTATTTCAATATCTTGCCCAATCATCACTCCATCTTCAACATTGAATGTCATTTTCAAAGGCTGGATTTTAAAGTATCATCGACAAGTTACCACATTATTGAGCCTATGAGATGCTGTAGATAACTAGTATAACTATATAAATAGTTGTTTGACATACATGTACCTGCTGTAGATAACTAGTATAACTATATGAGTAGTTGTTTGACATACATGTATCTTCTGTAGATAACTAGTATAACTATATGAGTAGTTGTTTGACATACATGTACCTGCTGTAGATAACTAGTATAACTATATGAGTAGTTCATTGACATAAATGTACCTGCTGTAGATAACTAGTATAACTATATGAAAAGTTGTTTGACATACATGTACCTGCTGTAGATAACTAGTTTAACTATATGAGTAGATGTTTGACATACATGTACCTGCTGTAGATAACTAGTATAACTATATGAAAAGTTGTTTGATATACATGTACCTGATGTAGATAACTAGTCTAACTATATGAGTAGTTGTTTGACATACATGTACCTGCTGTAGATAACTAGTATAACTATATGAGTAGTTGTTTGACATAAATGTACCTGCTGTAGATAACTAGTATAACTATATGAGAAGTTGTTTGACATACATGTATCTTCTGTAGATAACTAGTATAACTATATGAGTAGTTGTTTGACATACATGTACCTGCTGTAGATAACTAGTATAACTATATGAGTAGTTCATTGACATAAATGTACCTGCTGTAGATAACTAGTATAACTATATGAAAAGTTGTTTGACATACATGTACCTGCTGTAGATAACTAGTTTAACTATATGAGTAGATGTTTGACATACATGTACCTGCTGTAGATAACTAGTATAACTATATGAAAAGTTGTTTGATATACATGTACCTGATGTAGATAACTAGTCTAACTATATGAGTAGTTGTTTGACATACATGTACCTGCTGTAGATAACTAGTATAACTATATGAGTAGTTGTTTGACATAAATGTACCTGCTGTAGATAACTAGTATAACTATATGAGAAGTTGTTTGACATACATGAACCTGGTGTAGATAACTAGTATAACTATATGAGTAGTTGTTTGACATACATGTACCTGCTGTAGATAACTAGTATAACTATATGAGTAGTTGTTTGACATGCATGTACATGCTGTAGATAACTAGTATAACTATATGAATAGTTGTTTGATATACATGTACCTGCTGTAGATAACTAGTATAACTATATGAGTAATTGGTTGACATACATGAACCTGGTGTAGATAACTAGTATAACTATATGAGTAGTTGTTTGACATACATGTACCTGCTGTAGATAACTAGCATAACTATACGAGTATTTGTTTGACATACATGTACCTGCTGTAGATAACTAGTATAACTATACGAGTAGTTGTTTGACATACATGTACCTGCTGTAGATAACTAGTATAACTATACGAGTAGTTGTTTGACAAACATGTATCTGCTGTAGATAACTAGTATAACTATATGAGTAGTTCTTTGACATACATGTACCTACTGTAGATAACTATTATAACTATATGAATAGTTGTTTGACATACATGTACCTGCTGTAGATAACTAGTATAACTATATGAGTAATTGTTTGACATACATGTACCTGCTGTAGATAACTAGTATAACTATATGAGTAGTTGTTTGACATACATGTACCTGCTGTAGATAACTAGTATAACTATATAAGAAGTTGTTTGACATACATATACCTGCTGTAGATAACTAGTATAACTATATGAGTAGTTGTTTGACATACATGTACCTGCTGTAGATAACTAGTATAACTATATGAGTAGTTCTTTGACATACATGTACATGTACCTGCTGTAGATAACTAGTATAACTATATGAATAGTTGTTTGACATACATGTACCTGCTGTAGATAACTAGTATAACTATATGAGTAGTTGTTTGACATACATGTACCTGCTGTAGATAACTAGTATATGAGTAGTTGTTTGACATACATGTACCTGCTGTAGATAACTAGTATAACTATATGAGAAGTTGTTTGACATACATGTACCTGCTGTAGATAACTAGTATAACTATATGAGTAGTTGTTTGACATACATGTATCTGCTGTAGATAACTAGTATAACTATATGAGTAGTTGTTTGACATACATGTACCTGCTGTAGATAACTAGTATAACTATATGAGAAGTTGTTTGACATACATGTACCGGCTGTAGATAACTAGTATAACTATATGAATAGTTGTTTGACATACATGTACCTGCTGTAGATAACTAGTATAACTATATGAGTAGTTGTTTGACATACATGTACCTGCTGTAGATAACGAGTATAACTATATGAGTAGTTGTTTGACATACATGTACCTGCTGTAGATAACTAGTATAACTATATGAGTAGTTGTTTGACATACATGTATCTGCTGTAGATAACTAGTATAACTATATGAGTAGTTGTTTGACATACATGTACCTGCTGTAGATAACTAGCATAACTATACGAGTATTTGTTTGACATACATGTACCTGGTGTAGATAACTAGTATTACGATACAAAAACTCTCCCAGCCCCTTATTATACTTAAATTGATTAACACTTTCTCAAATAAATTACCTTTTTCAACATCATTTTTAGTTACATCACGATGGTCAATACACCAACTCAAAATTATGTTTCCTGACCTACATTCTCTAGTAGGCCATTCTCCCCCACGCAACTGGCTACCGTAAAACACAGACCTTTTAACTCATTAGCAGATTTATATTTTGTGTCAATCATTTCTAAGAATATTCAGATTCAAACATGCGGTGCTACGACTGACAGTCATTTTTATTAAACAACCAAGCTATTGCAGCTTTATTCCTTGATCCTTTGATGTTTTCAAAGCAGGTGACTTTATGGGGTTCCGGAAAGATCGCAACTTATAAACTTCTTAACAGAGGTGGACAGTGCGAAGGCTCTGACGAGACCGTGTACATGCATGACATATTACTTACCTGAATCTTTACTGTCTGTATATGACATAATAACTCATTTCACCTGATGTTGCTCAAATCACTTAAAGAGCTTGGTGACAGGACATAATGTATCTAATTGAATAGAGTCATCATAAGCAATATCTCATTTTGCGGTTATATTTTGAAAACATAACTGTTGCAGATGCATTAATAGATTACATGAGAAGACTGACCTTGACGTTTGTGTCTTGTTTGTAGACGCCTGGTTTTGGTTGCCCTGCTAAACTATATGCTAACACCACAGCGTCTCTCTCCTGTTTTGTCCCTGTGGCAAAAATATCACATGCTCATTTAATCGGACGAAGACGCTTTATCCTGCAGACAACCTTTAATTCATTGATCAAGACTAATTTTTTGTATACTCAAAAAGTACTTGCCATAATTCTGTTTCCTGATACTGAATTGTCACTAGCCCATGATGCGTTTCGTTGATACTCAATCGTTACTAGCCCATGATGCGTTTCTTTGATACTCAATTGTTACTAGCCTAAGATTTTTTTCTTTGATACTCAATTGTTACTAGCCCAACATGTGTTTCTTTGATACTCAATTGTTACTAGCCCAGCATGTGTTTCTTTGATACTCAATTGTTACTAGCCCAACATGTATATCTTTGATACTCAATTGTTACTAGCCCAATATGTTTTTCTTTGATACTCAATCGTTACTAGCCCAAAATGTGATTCTTTGATACTCAATTGATACTAGCCCAACATGTGTTTCTTTAATACTCAATCGTTACTAGCCCAACATGTGTTTCTTTGATACTCAATTGTTACTAGCCCAACATGTTTTTCTTTGATACTCAATTGTTACTAGCCCAGCATGTGTTTCTTTGATACTCAATCGCCTAACATGTGTTTCTTTGATACTCAATTGTTACTAGCCCAACATGTGTTTCTTTGATACTCAATTGTTACTAACCCAACATGTGTTTCTTTGATACTCAATCGTTACTAGCCCAACATGTGTTTCTTTGATACTCAATTGTTACTAGCCCAATATGTGGTTTTTTGATACTCAATGGTTACTAGCCCAACACGTGTTTCTTTGATACTCAATTGTTACTAACCCAACATGTGTTTCTTTGATACTCAATTGTTACTAGCCCAACATGTGTTTCTTTGATACTCAAGTGTTACTAGCCAAACATGTGTTTCTTTGATACTCAATCGCCTAACATGTGTTTATTTGATACTCAATGGTTACTAGCCCAACATGAGTTTCTTTGATACTCAATTGTTACTAGCCCAACACGTGTTTCTTTGATACTCAATCATTACTACCCCAACATGTGTTTCTTTGATACTCAATTGTTACTAGCCCAACATGTGTTTCTTTGATACTCAATCGTTACTACCACAACATGTGTTTCTTTGATACTCAATTGTTACTAGCCCAACATGTGTTTTTTGATACTCAATCGCTACTAGCCCAACATGTGTTTCTTTGATACTCAATCAGAACTTTCTAAAAGTTTGTTTCTTGGAAATTCGACCAGTACGTGTCCAGAATCTGTTTCCTGAAAACTCAACCAGTACATGTCCAAAGAATGTAAATGGATTATAGGATACTCAACCAGGACGTGTCTATTTCCCGGAAACTAAACCAGTACGTGTCAAGAGTCTCTTTCCTGGAAACTCCACCGGTATTTGACGAAAGTCTGTTTCCTGGATACTCAATCAGAACTTGCCAAAAGTATGTTTCTTAGAAACTCGACCAGAACTTGTCCAGAGTCTGTTTCCTGGAAACTCAACCTGTACTTGCCGAAAGTCTGTTACCTGGAAACTCAACAAATACTAGCCCAGAGTCTGTTTCCTGGATACTCAATCAGTACTTGTCCAGAGTCGTTTTCCTGGATACTCAATCAGTACGTGTCCAGAGTCTGTTCCCTAGATAGTAGATACTCATTCAGTACATGTCCAAAGTCTGTTTGCTCGATATTCGATCAGTACATGTCCTAAGTCTGTTTGATCGATACTCAACCAGTACATGTCCAAAAACTGTTTTTTCAATAGTACCTGTCCAAAGTATGTTTGCTCGATAACCAACGAGTACATGTCCAAAGTCTTTTTGCTCGATACCCAACTAGTACATGTTCAAAGTATGGTTCCTGGATACTCGTCCAAAGCCTATTTCTCGGATACCCAATTAGTGCAGTCGTTTGCTCGATACCTAACCAGCACTTTACCAAAGTATGTTTGCTTGATACCCAATCAGAACATGTCGTCCAAAGTATGTGTGCTCGATACCCAATCAGAACATGTCCTAGGTATGTTTGTTCGATACCCAATCAGAATATTTCCAAAGTATGTTTGCTCGATACCCGATCAGTACCTGTCCAAAGTCTGTGCTCGATACTCAATCAGAACATGTCAAAAGTCTGTTTGCTCGATACCCAACCAGTACATGTCGAAAGTCTGTTCGCTCGATACTAAACCAGAACATGTCCAAAATCTTTTTGCTCGATACCCAATCAGAACATGTCCAAAGTATGTTTGCTCGCTACCAAATCAGTACATGTTTAAAGTATGTTTGCTCGATACCCAACCAGTACATGTTCAAAGTATGTTTCCTGGATACTCAACCAGTACATATCCAAAGCCTATTTCTTGGATACTCAACGAGTACCTGTACAGAGTCTGTTTGCTCGATACCCAACCAGTACCTGTCCAAACGCAACCCCTATATCATCCGTTTAATTAAGTTATTTCATACATTTAAAATTGCACGCGATACCGGTAAATAGAAGCAAGAGGACCATGGTGATCATATATCGCTTACCTGATTGAATTGAACTGAACAGTTTGCAATGCTCTAAATAAACCCAGAGGGCCATGGTGGCCCTGGATCGCTCACCTGAGTTATGTAATTTGATTTGTTATGCCAGCCACAATGACTCATTTCGCTGTCAGGTAAGCTAATACAAGAGGCCCAATGGGAACTAGTATAGCTCACTGCGACAGAGCGAAAAACCCATACTCTATTCTTAAATCCAGGAACATAATTTGAACGATCTGTGTAGAGGACCACTAGACAATGTTAAACACCAACTAGTATCTAAGCTCTAGGCCTTTCGGTTTAAGACAAGAAGATTTTTTAAAGTTTTTTAAACATTTTCCTTTCGATTACCATGGCAACTAGAGTTCTGCATGGAATTAATTTCTTTGAACATCTTTGAAAGAAGAATCAAGTATCATTCCTACCAAGTTTAGTCAAAATCTATAAAGGGGTTTTGTAGGATATTGCATTTAAAGAAATTGTAAACGACGGACAATCAGGCAATCGCAATGGCTCACCTGAGCTAAAACTGGGATAAAATCGATAAATGTGTCACCCTGTTAAAACATTCGGCACATTTTAAATTAAATTAAATAAACAATGTATATCAATATCAGACCAAACACATTTGCTGGTTGGACTTGGTCTGCGTTGTTAGCCAATGTAGCTTTAAAGTACACCATTGTGGCATACATACATGTTCTTTAAACTCACGTATAATAGGATAACAACTAATATCAAAATATAATGCCTATGGGTTCAAATTTTTCATTATTTTGATCAGATGCTTAAAATTTGAAAGAGCCTAACGAATAAATCTGCAGCAGATGACCTTAAATTATCAGCGCATGAGGGATACAGTTTTCGATTGACAACAGTACCTTCTTCATATTTGTATTCCCTTGTTATATCTAGTCTCATCTCTTCTCCCTTTCGTTGCAATGTGTGCTTCTCCTTTACGTTTAACTTGAAGTCCTTCGACCAATGCACCTTTCCTGGTTTCTTCGTGCTGATTTTATTGCCAACCCTAAAGGTGGTTTTTAAAAACAAAAATAGTTTTAGCATAATATAGGGGTTCAACGAGTTGGGCTAGACTTCTTGGTCAGAAGATGCACTCAGCTTTACATACAGACAGTGAATATCATTATGAGACTAGGCATATGTAATGTACTGTTCCACATGAGTCGCCACTGTAAGCAACATCACCCCCATATTGCTAGATCGGTTTAAATATATTTTTTGGAAAAATAATTAGCACTGTCAAAATCAGTCAAAATAACTATGTAAGTCAGATAATTAGTAAAGATGTCAAAATAACCACTGGCAAGAGAAATTATTTTGTAGAATTTAACGCGGTTAAAAAGTAATCAATAGGTCACACAAAAATTAAGAGGACCAAGATCACCTGAGTAATGGAATAGTATATATATATATATATTTTTTTTATTAATCCTCCTTTGCAGAAGATACATTGTAAACATACAATACAATACAATACAAACACAATAATCAACTTTCTACAAAATGTACATGAAATTGTAAAAGTAAGAAAAACAGGACAGACAAAATGACAGAGGAGTATATAATTAATGTTCATAGTTTATAGGAAATTGCGATGTGAACCCCATATTGAAAACATGGTGTAAATGGATGAAATTATTGTAAGAAGATGAGAAATAAGAAAACCTTCCATCTTGTTAACAACATTTTCAAAAAGTTCATTATTATATTTTATCCTGTCACGTGTAGCAATTTCGACCCGATAACAGGGTGCCGTATATTTATTTTGATATACGTCAGTTGATCACGTGATCAGCTGGCGCGCACCTGCTAGCCGGGACTACTTTTTTTAGCAAGCGTCGCTGTAAATTCAAACTTCAATCGATAAAAACAGCATATATCGTGGATAAATTTCTCATTTGTGAATACAACATTCATGAAGATAGCTATTTTTTGTGTTGTATTATGTTAGAAATTTGAGAACTATTTTTTTCCGCGCATCAATCACGATTGGCTGCTGTTTATTTATAAAACATGACGTCACAATGAAAGGGATGCAATTCAGTAAGTTACATATTTTTAAAGCTGCCATAAAAATAAAAAAATAAATGTAACAGGATAAATAGAATAATAGGTTGGTGCCGTGGATTGAGAAAGTTTATCTGGCTCGGCACCGTAATTTATCGGATTCGCCTTCGGCTCACCCGATAAATTACTCCGACTTGCCAGATAAACTTTCTCAATCCACGGCACCAACCTATTATTCTCTATTTACAGCCTTGTACATCAAAGAAAGTATACTAGATGAAGTGTATCAGTACAAAACACATATAACTCATGCTATAGGCTTACACACAAAGTGCAAACAAACAAACCTTGAATGCAATACAATATAGGAAGGCAACGTGGTGAAACTAACAGAGCATCTACTCAACATTAGCCAGCATCTGATGACACAATTTAGAACATAGTATTCAGACATAAATGTAAATTGCATAGCAAAACTTGAAAAGTGAGCAACCCCGCAATATTGAATAAATGCTTCTGCTGCCACAACAAAATTTAATAACTGCCCATCACAGAATTGACACTTCTGAGAAAAATACATGTATTACATACATAATAGTATATTATTTGTATATAAACCAGTTGTAGACATATATATATATATTGGATTTAAGTCCACATTGCTATAAAACTTAACATTCTGGTGTTTCAATCATAAAATCCAGGTATTTGACAGTGCCATACATTAGAAATAACGCTTTAAATAAACGTTCACTATGTTTAAGATTCCTAACACAAAAGAACATAACATGTATTACTAAATGGTTAGTGTACATATCACATTTTCTACATGTTACTGGAATACTGTTAAACACAAAACTGATCATTTGAATAACGACCTACACTGCGGCATTACATTTCTGTTTGACTTGGAAAACACCCATATGTTGGAAGGGACAATTTCATTAAAGGTTGGATGTAACTTTGGGAAAAGACTTACTGAACAATTTTCTGTTATATTTCGATATATATATATAATATAGGGGTTCAACGAGTTGGGCTAGACTTCTTGGTCAGAAGATGCACTCAGCTGTACATACAGACAGTGAATATCATTATGAGACTAGGCATATGTAATGTACTGTTCCACATGAGTCGCCACTGTAAGCAACATCACCCCCATATTGCTAGATAGGTTTAAATATATTTTTTGGAAAAATAATTAGCACTGTCAAAATCAGTCAAAATAACTATGTAAGTCAGATAATTAGTAAAGATGTCAAAATAACCACTGGCAAGAGAAATTATGTTGTAGAATGTAATGGGGTTAAAAAGTAATCAATAGGTCACACAAAAATTAAGAGGACCAAGATCACCTGAGTAATGGAATAGTAAAGAATATATAACTACTAAAATCGTGTGAAATTTAACCAAGAGTGTGAATGAAACTGCAGGGAGTTGACACTGAAAATGAAACAACTTAGTTGTAACACATTTGTAATGAGGCTTTAAATCTTGGAACCACTAAAGGAGCATTCCCATGAATGTTGGTTGATATCAGTCTAGTGGTTTAGGAGGAGATGTCGTTTGAAGCTTTTTCATGTCATTCTATTCTGATGCCACCTGGTGGCCGTTTTTCACAACCAATCAACACATAATGTAGATCAGTCACTGAAGGAACTTTTCTTTTACATAATCTTGAATTCAGACAAGTACTCTAATAATAAAGAATGTTTAAAGTTTAGTAATTATGCCCCTATTCTGATGACGTCTGGCCGATCAATATGGCTTGAATAAGTATTGTAGAGTGTAACCAAAGGAAAATTTCTACCTTGTTATCTTTGAATTAATTTTAGTTAACATTACTCTTTTAAAAAAAAGTTTAAAATTCAGAATTAAAAACAAGAGAATTCTAAAAACACTAAATTTGTCACTAACAAAATAATGAGACTCAATGCTGAATTTTAAATTCATATTTCAAAAAGATAGTTTGTTTGAAAGTTGTATGAGGGCGAATAGTCGTAGCTCACAGCGGGCTGTTGTACATACCAACGTTCGAATGCTTAAGAAATTCCCCATCTTCATTTGTATATCTTGTTGTTGATTGATAAGCACACTACCATTGTATGCATGGCTGTAAGTTTAAATCACCAACTAGGACTCTTGAGAAGAAGGCTGTTAAAAGCGCATTGGACGGAAGAGAACAAATTATAGGGTGTTGTCAAACATTGTGTAGAGAAACCACAGATAAAGGTTTCTGAGAAGAGACAGGTGTTTTCTGTTGCTGTTAAATGTGTGTATAGTGACTCAACGTATAGTGACTGATGAGTCACTAATGGGGGAGTTTAAACAGCACATATCAGGCAATACTGGTATGTTTACACTATCCCACATAATATACCTGGCGGCCGTGAACACATATCTCTATAAATGGATGTATAAGTATTGAATAGTGTTGTAATAGTTATGGCAATATGAAAAATTGCTCAGTATGATAAATTTCTATTTTTGCCTCAATGTTTTCAAAAACTGTCTGCATAGTCATCATCATGAGTCTACAGAGGGAAAAGTTGAAAACATTGTTGAAGAACAATTCATAGTATTCTCATTGTTGAATTTTGAACAAAACAAACCTAAATATTATTTAAAATTATGCTTAATTAATAAACAAGAGGATCATGCTGGTCTTATATCCTTCATCTGATTTAATAGGACTTAAATCATTGTCAATGTACTTATTCTCCCTTTCTATATACAACTATATATATATATATATATATATATATATATATATATAAGAAAAGTGAACAAAGCCCTTGGTGGCCATATTTATCAACGGATAGGACTACTTTAAACAATCTGTGTAGAGGATCACCGTATGAACAGAGGAGAAGTAGTTTAAATATTGTTTCTATTTTGAGCTCACTTGGCAATCCTGTCGGTGGAGCGGAACGTTATTTTAGAAAAGGGCCACCTGTGAAATTATTTTGAAATCGATCTACAGGTAAGAGAAGACAATGTGAATGGTTCAAAACTCAATCTAAACTTACGCTTTCTCTTTTATACGGTGCACATACCATTCACCCCAACCGTCTAATCTCCAGGAGACTTTGTCAGCATTCACTTCAGAAAATACAAATCGTGTGTCTGAACCAACATCCGTTCGTCCTTTCTTGATTGCAATAACAGGAGCCGGTCCACATTGATATATACCTTTACACATACATCTACACAATGTTATTACATCGTAATTTTGTATTTTATGCCTTTACACATAAATCTAAACAATGTTATTACATCGTAATTTTGTATTTTATGCCTTTACACATAAATCTAAACAATGTTATTATATCGTAATTTTGTATTTTATACCTTTACACATAAATCTACACAATGTTATAACATCGTAATTTTGTATTTTATACCTTTACACATAAATCTACACAATGTTATTATATCGTTATTTTGTATTTAATACCTTTACACATAAATCTAAACAATGTTATTACATCGCAATTTTGTATTTTATATATTTACACATAAATCTAAACAATGTTATTACATCGTAATTTTGTATTTTATACCTTTACACATAAATCTAAACAATGTTATTACATCGTAATTTTGTATATTATACCTTTACACATAAATCTACACAATGTTATTACATCGTAATTTTGTATTTTATACCTTTACACATAAATCTACACAATGTTATTACATCGTAATTTTGTATTTAATACCTTTACACATAAATCTACACAATGTTATTACATCGCAATTTTGTATTTTATATATTTACACATAAAACTACACAATGTTATTAGGCTACATCGTATGTTATACCTTTAACAATAAGTTCAGTTACCCTTTCTCACATACAGCAAATTAAGAGCTTTGAACAAAACAAAGCAAGGTATGCAAATCTGCATGCTTCGATAGTCGTCAGCTAATTTTGATTCAAATGTGTCTAAAGGTGTTAATATTTGTGTCTGTATGGTGTTTCACGCCGCTTTCAATAGTTATTCAGTTATTTTACGGTGTTTCCTGGGTAATTTAACAACTTACTACTGGTCCATTTATCCTGACACCAGCCAGTAAGTCATGACCCACAATCCTGAGCACCAGGGAGGGAAAGCCATTACTTACCGTATGAACTGGCTGGGGATTGAACCCGCACACTATACAGACACTCAACCACTATAAAACGTAGGCAGTCCTTGGGAAAGGAACTATGTTTTGAATGACTTGCTGCTGAATAGGGAAAGCCTTGATCAGACTGCTTATGCTCTCGTTGATCTTAGTTAGACCGTTTAATCCTTTCTCTCATAAAACAAGCATTCAGCAACTTTGTAAACATATATTCAAAGATATGGAAACTTTCTACAAGTGAGATATTAATTATTGAAAAGTTGTCTGCTGCATATGTGTCTGTATGTGGGAAAGGGTCGAGGCAGGTATGAAACTTGATTGTATGTGGGAAGGGTCGAGACTGGTATGAAACTTGATTGTATGTGGGAAGGGTCGAGACAGGTATGAAACTTGATTGTATGTGGGAAGGGTCGAGACAGGTATGAAACTTGATTGTATGTGGGAAGGGTCGAGACAGGTGTGAAACTTGATTGTATGTGGGAAGGGTCGAGACAGGTATGAAACTTGATTGTATGTGGGAAGGGTCGAGACAGGTATGAAACTTGATTGTATGTGGGAAGGGTCGAGACAGGTATGAAACTTGATTGTATGTGGGAAGGGTCGAGACAGATATGAAACTTGATTGGATTGATTGTATGGTTAATTGGATTTCCTCAATTAAATAACTTTAAAACTTGACGAGTTACTTGAATAACAATGTGTGCAGTGCATTGCACCCGAGTGTTATTTTCGGATTGTTTGTGGCTTATTCTATATTTTCAGATTGTTTGTGGCTTATTCTATGTTTTCAGATTGTTTGTGGCTTATTATATGTTTTTAGATTGTTTGTGGGTTATTTTATGTTTTCAGATTGTTTGTGGCTTATTCTATGTTTTCAGATTGTTTGTGGCTTATTCTATTATTTCAGATTGTTTGTAGATTTTTCTATGTTTTTAGATTGTTTGTGGCTTATTTTATGTTTACAGATTGTTTGTGGATTATTCTATGTTTTCAGATTGTTTGTGGCTTATTTTATGTTTTCAGATTGTTTGTGGCTTATTCTATGTTTTCAGATTGTTTGTGGATTATTTTATGTTTTCAGATCGTTTGTGGATTATTCTATGTTTTTAGATTGTTTGTGGCTTATTTTATGTTTTCCCAAATAAATGTTATGTTATAATTTGACATATATACAGTCAAAAGCAGAGGCTTGACTAATTATTTTTATCAATTTGAATGGCGCTTTTATGCTGCTTTCAACATATATCAGTTACATCACGGCGTTTCCTTTGTATATTACCAGTACTTAACCCTAAACGCCAAGAAAGGAAGTCATTACTACGATACTGATGGTATGATCTTATCGAAGCCTGGTCTCCAGCTCTCAAGGCAGCTGCTCTAACCACTACATCACGCACATGGTATGCTGAATTGTGCCATTAGACCAAAGTCTTGTTATCAAAGAAGAAACAGAAATGGGGGGGGGGGGGGGGGGGGGGGGTTAATGGGAAAATAGCCTGATAAAGGCTTAACCGCACAACAGTGGAACAAACATGGTGGTGTTTCTATTTACATAATCTCTTACCCAAATACAGCACATTCTGTCACAGGAGACTTTGCAAACATATAGGCAAAATAGCAAATACATGTATCTCTTTAAATGAAAGTAAAATTATTGGACTAAAGTAAACAAAACAATGTGATTAATGGATAAATTCCTCATCATAATGTGTCAAAGTAGTCTGCTGCAAAGGCGTCACAATGCTGTAGTTATAGAGTCACTGACATTAAAAACCTTGACCAGAGTTGGTTAAGATTGTTAAAACATTACTTTGCTAAATTACACTGAAAATCCATTGGGAGATTTTGATTCATTTCGATTTCATGGGTTTCCCTATTGCATCAAGCCTTCCCCACATGTAGAAACATTTTGACGCGAATACATTAGACGGCTTTTAATCAAATTGTGTGAACAAAAAATAAATCTCATAATGATTATACATTCTATAACTTTGAACAAAGAAGTTTTCAGCCTTTAATGGGAAAGGGGGGGGGGGGGGGGCGGCTTGGTTGTTGTTACATTACATAGAATTGCATCCCAAGGTCAGTTTCGGGTTTCATTTTGAAATCCGTTATAGTGAAAACTATTTTAACGTGGAATCTTGATAATCTATTTCGGAGCACTGCGTTCGAAAGTGTTTGTATCAACCAGTCCACACACCCACAAATGTTCTGCTAATGATGAGACAGAGAAATGTAGCCACACTGTTTTCAACTCTATCTAATTATTAAACTTTCACTGGGAGAGATTTTCAAGTCATCTTCAGCAGATTTGTTTTGTGTGTGAAAGTGTTATTTTTCACAATATACACATATGACCCTTTACAATAACTTACCGTCACTTGTCTCCTGGGGTGTTGAATCTAGAGCTTGCCAGCCATTGTACCCAGATGATAGATCGGTTCTTTTTAAATACACCTCATTCCATACATGGAAGTTCCTGTTAAAATAGTTTATTTGAGCCACGTCTAAAAGTTGGGATCTACGTGTATTTACATGCAATGAAGAGTAAAACAGAGCATTCGGTGTCTGTCTACGTGTATTTACATGCAATGGATATTAAGACAGAGCCTTCAGTGTATGTATACTTGTATTTATGGAATGAATCCTAGACAGAGCCTTCAGTGTTTGTCTACATGTACATGTGCCTGTACATGCAGCGAATACTATAGCGAGCCTGTACTTCCGCAGGGTCTGACCAGAGCCTTCAGTGTCTGTCTACATGTAATTACATGCAGTGATGACTAAGGCGAGCCCGTTCTTCCGCACGGTCTCTCCAGAGCATTCAGTGTATGTATACTTGAATTTAATTGGAATAATGACTAAAACAGAGCTGTCAGTGTCTGTCTACGTGTATTTACATGCAGTGAATACTAAAACAGAGCCTTCAGTGTCTGTCTACGTGTATTTACATGCAGTGAATACTATAGCGAGCCAGTTCTTCCGCATGGTCTCTCCAGAGCCTTCAGTGTATGTATACGTAAATGTACATGGAATGATGACTAATACAGAGCTGTCAGTGTCTGTCTACGTGTATTTACATGCAGTGAAGACTAAGACAGAGCCGTTAGCGTCTGTCTACGTGTATTTACATGCAGTGAAGACTAAGACAGAGCAGTCAGTGTCTGTCTACGTGTATTTACATGCAGTGAAGACTAAGACAGAGCCGTCAGTGTCTGTCTACATGTATTTAGATGCAGTGAAGACTACGACAGAGCCTCCAGTGTCTGTCTACGTGTATTCACATGCAGTGAAGACTAAGACAGAGCCTTCAGTGTCTGTCTACATGTATTTACATGCAGTGATGACTAAGACAGAATCTTCAGTATTCACATGCAGTGAAGACTAAGACAGAGCCTTCAGTGTCTGTCTACGTGTATTTACATGCAGTGATGACTAAGACAGAGCCTTCAGTGTCTGTCTACGTGTATTCACATGCAGTGAATACTAAGACAGAGCCGTCAGTGTCTGTCTTCATGTATTTACATGCAGTGATGACTAACAGAGAGCCGTCAGTGCATGTCTTCTTGTATTTGCATGCAGTGAAGACTAAGACAGAGCCTTCATTGTCTTTCTTACGTGTATTTACATGCAATGATGACTAAGGCTAGCCGTCAATGTCTGTTTACGTGTATTTACATTCAGTGAAGACTAAGTCAGAGCATTCAGTGTCTTTCTTAAGTGCATGTACATGCAATGATGACTACGGCGAGCCTATATATATAGTGACTATGTACATGTATTTACATGCAGTGAAGACTAAGACAGAGGCTTTAGTGTCTGTGTACATGTAATTTAACCTAGATTCATCTGTTGCCAAAATGTATTACTGTAGTATCATTAATGTACGCACATTTACCTTATATGAGCCAAATACGGAGAGTCAATAACATTATAAATCGCTAGACGCGACTCTTTACATATTATAAGAATCTACATCAGTTCACCCTTTCCATGATAAAGATGACATTTGTTACCTTGAAACAGACAGCCTTCAAAAACAGTATGGGAAAATGGAGAAAGTTAACAATACCAGCAATTTATCCTTTTCAAACAATATTTTCAACTCTGTACTAAAACCCTTCTTATAATTTCCCAGAGAATACAAATGTATTCGTCAGATGTTTTCAGAGTAGTCAACTCTAAATTTGTCGATCAAATAAAAAGTTAAATCTTCATTTTTAACCCTTGGCTTAAGAATTATACTTTCAATTATTATGGTGGCATATTACTGCCGTAAGATAACCAGTTACTGTTTTGTACAATATTAACTGGTTATCTAGTAAGGGTTTGCGAATTTCACTTCATAAGTAACACAATAACTGGTTAACTAGATATGATTCGTGTTACCACTTATTTAATGTTTTCGAATCGTAAGACTAAAAACAGGCATGAAAGTGCACAGAACTGCCACCCGTTACCTTTTCATGGTGTAAACACTAACAGGTTATCTAGTTATGGTTTGCGAATTTCACTTAATAAGTAACATATTATCTGGTTAACTAGATAAGATTCGTGTTGCCATTTATAAATAAATAGATGTATTCGCCAATTAACTTACAACTGAAATTCTATCTAGTTAACTACTTATTATTTCACATAATAACTGGTTAACTAGTTAAGATTCGTGTTGCCAGTTATGAAAACAGATACCTATACGACCATTAACGTACAACTGAAATCCTATCTAGTTAACTGTTTATTATGTCACATAGTAACTGGTTAACTAGATAAGATGGGCATCAGATCAGTGGCGGATCCAGGAATGGAGGTGTGGGGGGGGGGGGGGGGTTGGCCTTGATTTTGTTACATATTTATTGAAATGACACGTTTTAGGCGGTTGATCCATTGTAACAAGAGGTACTTTTCTTCATCTGATAAATTTAACACAGTTATAATGACAACTATTTACATCTGTATCTACATTTTCTAGTTATTTAAAAGAAATCTGGACATCAGTGTCAAGCCTTGTTTGAAAAAGATTAAATACTGCTTTTAAAATTCGTTTTATTACCAGACGAATATTTACAGTGTGCTTTACTAGATAGTTTACCTATACTAGAACAAAGGTGAAATGCTTGGTTACTGAGATTATTTTACAGTTAACTAATTCAATACAAACTTATATTTAATGCAATTCTTAGGGGTCCGTCTAGAATGGCTTAATCAATAGTTACAGCTGTCTCAACGACTGAAAATGTTTGTTTTTTCAATATGTTTTCACAAACCATATGTGAACTAAATGCAGTGGTTTTTATTTTCTTAAATTCACAATCCTATTGTTTGAATCAGCACGTTGCAGAGATTGCAGAAGGCGTTTACATTAATCATATGATAAAATCATTCTACAAAAATGACAAAATGTATTTCTAAGATAAAAATCACACGACTAGACCGAGATTCGAACTTGCGCACGTCTTCTGCGAAAAGATTGTTAAAGCCAGGTGCGTTACCAATGCACTAAGCGACTACAGTTATTACGTCATTCGAATTTCCGGTCTATTTCCCACGCAAATAAACGCGTGATCTATAACTGGCAACATGAATCTTATCTAGTTACCCAGTTATTATGTGACTTATTAAGTGGTTAACTAGATAACATTCGTGGTGCCACTTATCGATTTATATACAACTGGATATCTAGTAACACGAATCTTATCTAGTTAACCAGTTAGTATGTATACTAATAAGTAGTTAACTAGATAGGATTTCAGTTGTACGTTAATGGACGTATACATCTATGTATTGGTAACTCGCAACACGAATCTGATCTAGTTAAGCAGTTAGTATGTTACTTATTAATTGAATTTCGCAAACCCTAACTAGATGACCTATTAATGTTGCACAGTACAGAATTCACAGGGTAACGAGTGGCAGTTCTGAGCACTTTCATGCCTGTTTTTTCATCTTACGTTTCGAAAACATCAAATCAGTGGTACATGTAACACGAATCTTATCTAGTTAACCAATAAGTATGTTACTTTTTAAGTGAAATTCGCAAACCCTAACTAGATCACCAGTTAATATTGTACAAAACATTAACTGGTTATCTTACGGCAGTAATATGCCACCATAATTTATAGAGAGTATAACATATTTTTGCCACTGAAAGTTTTCTGCTTCAGATGTTGTGTATGTGAGAACAGCGTTATCTCGTTGAAAGCTTGTCTAAATATTTTCTAGAAATATGTCAAAGTAACAAGATAATATGTTTGTATTACTCCTACACAGAATACACATGTCTTATGTGAAAGCATTTTCACTAACAATTGAAATTGTTATGGCCAATATGCAAGAGTTTGTTGGTGTAAGGATAAATGGACCAGTAGTTCTGGCATATCTAACACATGATATATGTAAAGAACATATGTTTTTCGACATATCTAAAACATGACTGTTATGGGTAGAGAACATTATATTTTCGGCATATCTAAAACTTGATATATGTAAAGAACATATTCTTTTCCGACATATCTTAAACATACTTTGTGTAGAGAACATTATGTGTTCGACCTGTCTAAAACATTTTAAGTGTATATATTATGTGTAGACTGTGGACGCTTCTCTCAACACTATATAAAAGGTCATAACTAGAGGACCATGCTGGTTCTATATCACTCACTTGAATAAATATAACTTAAATAGTGTTCAATGTTCTTACTGCTATGTATACTGGACAACAAGCAAGGCCCCCTGGTGACCAAGTTAATCAACATATCTGAATAACTTCAACAGTCTTGGTAAAAGGGTCATCCAAGGAACACTTGTCCCAAATTATTTAAATAAAAAAGGCCTGTACTTTTGAAAAGAAAATTTAAAAAAGATTCACTATATATTTATAAATGTAAAACAAGTACCGAGCCCTGGCGGCCATGTTTTTCAACGGATCTCAATGAATTTCAATAATCTTGGTAGATGTTCACCCAAGGAACAATTGTGTAAAATAAATTTAAAATCGGGCCAGTTTTCTTTAACAAGAATAATTTATTTTTAAAGCTTTCACTATACATATATAAATATAAGTAAAATAAATCCGCCCTCCAGCGACCATCTTTCGGAATGACTTGAACAACATTAGTAGAGGTTCACCCTATGAACATGTGTGCAGAACATTTTTCAAATCGGGCCAAATCTTATGGACAAGAATATTTAAAAATCTTTCACTATTCACATATAAGGTAAACAAGCTCAGCTACTTGGCGGCCATGTTTTTCAAAGGATTGCAATAATTTGAACAATCTTGGTAGAGGGTCACCCAAGAAACAGTTGTGCCAAACAAATTTCAAGTCGGTTATATTCTTTTGGACAACGATTTTAAAAGCTTTCAGTATATATACATATCAGGAAAATAAGCTCCACCCCATTGCGGCCATACTTTGGAATCATTTGAACAATATCGGTAGAGGAGCATTTTTGCAAAATTATATTCAAATCAGGCCAGTTGTTTTCGACAAGAAGATTCTAAAGCTTTTACCATACACATTATAACCGATATAAGCTCTTCCCCCTGGCGAACACATTTTTCAATATATCGAAACAATTTGAACAATCTTGATAGATGATCCCAAGGAACATTTGTGCTAAATAGTTTTCAAACCGAGCAATTACTTTTGTACACGATTTTTCGTTTGTTTTTGAAGTTTTAGAATTTTTCCACTTTTCTGATCCCGCAGCAACCAAAGTTCTACATGCAATTCATTTCTATTAGAAGAAATGATCATTCTAGCCAAGTTTAGTCAAAATCCACACAGCCGTTTAGATGTCATTTAAAGATTGAAGACGGACGTCCGGACGACTGAAGAACTGGACGAATGTACGACAGTCGCCGGATATCAGGCCATCACAATAAATACTTCACCATGAGAACTTTGTGGTCATTGAGCTAAACCTTTACTATTTACAGATCAGATGCCATGTCATAAGTCATTGGTTATTCAAAGGCATACACGGAATGATGACTTACTCCGTTCAATGTCTATGCACACGTTGGATCTGTTAAGGTATTTCATACTTATATCGAAATTATTTCTCAAACTGAAATGATTTTTGTACTATTTTCATCTACATATATATTGTATTTTGGACTTTGAATGAATACTTTTTTTGTTCATAAGTACATTTGAAATTTAGTTGATTATTTCACTTTCATTTATACAGATTTTCCATGTTTCAAAAGTAATCTGCTGCATATTTGTGGTATGCGGAAAAAGGTTTAACAAAATTATTATATTACCAAACCGAGTCACCGGAGAATTCGTCGACTGTTAACATATCATCTATATAAAATGTATCAATGGTACTACTATCATCAGTGTCATGCGCAGAGTCATAGTTTGTGACAGAGCGACACGGAATCCCAAGAGCTCGACACACTGAAAAAAGGAAAAGGAACTGGTAGTATAATAATTGAACCGGACTATTGTCCAAACGAAGAACCTATTGGCCTGCGGGTAACTACTCTATCAATCTCGCTTCAAAACGTGGCTTGGTAACAAGGAAGTATAAATATCCCGATGAACAAACACCTAGCTACTACGTATATCGACCTATCTATTATACACACACCAAGCTTCATATTGTCTATTTATGGAACAGACTTATTTACTAAACAAACACCTAGCTACTTATTGTCTATTTATGGACAGACTTATTTACTATACAAACAACTAGCTACTTATTGTCTATTTATGGAACAAACCTATATACTATACAAACACTAAGCTACTCATTGTCTATTTTTGGAACAGACCTATGAACTATACAAACACCTAGCTACTTAGTGTCTATTTATGGAACAAACCTATCTACTATACAAACACTAAGCTACTCATTGTCTAGTTATGGAACATACCTATGTACTATACAAACACCTAGCTTCATATTGTCTAATTATGGAACAAACCTATATACTATACAAACACTAAGCTACTCATTGTCTATTTTTGGAACAGACCTATGAACTATACAAACACCTTGCTACTTATTATCCATTTATGGAACAAAACCTATCTACTTTACAAACACTAAGCTACTCATTTTCTATTTATGGAACAGACCTGTTTACTATACAAACACCTAGCTAATTATTGTCTTTTTATGGAACAAACCTATCTACTATACAAAAACTTAGCTTCTCATTGTCTATTTATAAAAGAGACCTATCAACTAAACAAACACTTAGCTACTCATTATTTATTTATAGAACAAGCCCATCTATTATACAAACACCTAGCTACTCATTACCTATTTATGGAACAGAGCTATCTACTATACAAACACTTAGCTACTCATTGTCTATTTATGGAACAGACCTATCTACTATACAAACACTTAGCTACTCATTGTCCATTTATGGAATAGACTTATCTTCTATACAAACACATAGCTTCTCATTGCCTATTTATAGAACAGACCTATATACTATACAAACACCTAGCTACTCATTACCTATTTATGGAACAGACCTATCTTCTATACAAATACCTAGCTACTCATTACCTATTTATGGAAGAGACCTATCTACTATACAAATAATTAGCTTCTCATTGCCTGTTTATGGAACAGACCTATATACTATACAAATACCTAGCTACTCATTGTCAATTTATAGAACAGACCAATATACTATACAAGCACATGGATCAGACCTATTAAATATACAAACACCTAGATACCCATTGTCTATTTATAGAACAGACCTATATACTATACAAACACCTAGCTACTCATTACCTATGTATGGAACAGACCTATCTGCTATACAAACACTTAGCTACACATTACCTATTTATGGATCAGACCTATCAAATATACAAACACTTAGCTACTCATTGACTATTTAGAGAACAGACATATATACTATATAAACACATAGCTACTCATTACCTATTTATGGAACAGACCTATCTTCTATACAAACACGTAGCTACTCATTGTCTATTTATAGAAGATACATATCTACTTTACAAACAATTAAATTCTCATTGCCTGTTTATGGAACAGACCTATCTACTATACAAACACCTAGCTACTCATTGTCCATTTATAGAACAAACCTATATACTATACAAACACCTAGCTATTAATTGTCTATTTATAGAACATACCTATCTACTATACAAACACCTAGCTACTCATTGTCTATTTAAAGAACATACCTATCTTAAATACAAACACATGTATTCATTGTCTATTTATGGAACAGACCTATTTACTATACAAACAATTAGCTACTCATTGAATATTTAAAGAACACACTTACTTACTATACAAACACCTAGCTACTCATTGCCTATTTATGGATCAGACTTATCAAATATACAAACACCTAGTTACTCATTGTCTATTTATAGAACACACCTATCTACTCTACAAACACCTAGCTATTCAATGTATATTTATAGAACAGACCTATGTACTATACAAACACTTAGCTACATGTACTCATTGTCTATTTATAGAACACACCTATCTACTCTACAAACACCTAGCTACTCATTGCCTATTAATGGATCAGACTTATCAAATATACACACACTTAGCTACTCATTGTCTATTTATAGAACACACCTATCTACTCTACAAACACCTAGCTATGCATTGTCTATTTATAGAACATACATATGTACTATACAAACACTTAGCTACATGTAATCATTGTCTATTTATGGAAAAGACCTATATACTATACAAACACTTAGCTACTACTTGTCTATTTATGGAACAGACCTATATACTATACAAACACATAGCTACTCATTGTCTATTTATAGAACAGACCTATGTACTATACAAACACTTAGCTACATGTACTCATTGTCTATTTATAGAACAGACCTATGTACTATACAAACACTTAGCTACTACTTGTCTATTTATAGAACATACCTATATACTATACAAACACATAGCTACTCATTGTCTATTTATAGAACAAACCTATATACTATACAAACACTTAGCTACTACTTGTCTATTTATGGAACAGACCTATGTATATACTATACAAACACTTAGCTACTACTTGTCTATTTATGGAACAGACCTATATACTATACAAACACATAGCTTTTCATTGTCTATTTATAGAACATACCTATGTACTATACAAACACTTAGCTACATATACTACTTGTCTATTTATGGAACAGACCTATATACTATACAAACACATAGCTACTTATTGCCTATTTATTGAAAAAACCTATCAACTATACAAACAGCTAGCTACTTATTGCATATTTATTGAAAAGACCTATCACATATACAAACACCTAGCTACTCATTGTCTTTTTATTGAATTGACCTATATACTATATAAAGAAACTCATTGCGTATTTATGGAAAAAATATATCTATCATACAAACAATTAGCTACTACTTGTCTATTTATGGAACAGACCTATATACTATACAAACACATAGCTTTTCATTGTCTATTTATAGAACAGACCTATGTACTATACAAACACTTAGCTACATGTACTACTTGTCTATTTATGGAACAGACCTATATACTATACAAACACATAGCTACTTATTGCCTATTTATTGAAAAAACCTATCAACTATACAAACAGCTAGCTACTTATTGCATATTTATTGAAAAGACCTATCACATATACAAACACCTAGCTACTCATTGTCTTTTTATTGAATTGACCTATATACTATATAAAGAAACTCATTGCGTATTTATGGAAAAAATATATCTATTATACAAACAATTAGCTACTCATTGCTTATTTGTGTAACATCCCTATCTGCTATACAAACAGCTAGCTACTCATTGTCTATTTATAGAAAAAAACCTATCTTCTATACAAACACATAGCTACTCATTGTCTATCAAAAGAAGAGACCTATCTAATATACAAACACATAGCTACATGTACTCATTGTATACTTATAGAACAGACCTATACACTTTACAAACACCTATCTATTCATTTCCTATATATTGATCAGACCTATCTACTATTCAAACACAAAGCTACTCATTGTCTATTTATGGAACATACCTATATACTATACAAACAATTAGCTACTCATTGCCTATTTATGGAACAGAGCTATCTAATATACAAAAACATATCTACTCGTTGCCTATTTAGAGAACAGACCTAATTACTATATACACACCTAGCTACTCAATGTCTTTTTGTGGAACAGACCGACATACTATACACAAAATTAGCTAATACAAACACCTAGCTACTCATTGTCGATTTATAGAAGATACCTATCTACTTTACAAACAATTAAATTCATATTTCCTGTTTATGGAACAGACCTATCTACTATGCAAACACCTAGCTACTCATTGTCCAATTATAGAACGAACCTATCTACTATACAAACACCTAGCTACTAATTGTCTATTTATAGAACATACCTATCTACTATACAAACACCTAGCTTCTCATTGTATATTTATAGAACATATCTGTATACTATACAAACACATATCTACATGAATTCAGTGTCTACTTAAGGAACAGACCTATATACTGTAAAAACACCTAGCTACTCATTGTCTATTTATAGAACAGACCCATCTACTATACAAACACCTAGCTACTCATTGTCTATTTAAAGAACATACCTATCTTCTATAAAAACACATGTATTTATTGTCTTTTTATGGAACAGACCTATATGCTATAAAAACACCTAGCTGCTCATTGTCTATTTATGGAACAGACCTATTTACTATACAAACAATTAGCTACTCATTGAATATTTAAAGAAAACACCTACTTACTATACAAACACCTAGCTACTCATTGCCTATTTATGGATCAGTCTTATCAAATATACAAACACTTAGCTATACATTGTCTATTTATAGAACACGCCTATCTACTCTACAAACACCTAGCTATTCATTGTCTATGCATAGATAAGACCTATGTACTATACAGACACTTAGCTACATGTACTCATTGTCTATTTATGGAACAGACCTATATACTATACAATTACCTAGCTACTCATTGCCTATTTATAGAACACACCTACCTACTCTACAAACACTTAGCTACACATTGTCTATTTATAGAACAGACCTATGTACTATACAAACACTTAGCTATATGTACTCATTGTTGGGATTTGCTAGGCTAGGTATCCCTTCCGTCTGTCTGTGTGTGTGTCTGTCTGTCTGTCTGTCAGTGTGTCCAAATATTTGTAAGTCACAGCTCTACAGCCAAAACTGACGGATCGATTCCAATGAAACTTGGTGAACAGATTCCAAATAAGCTCAGGGTGTGCGCGTTTGAGTTTCGTTGCTGAGGACCTATCCGTTGCTATGCAGCTAGCAAAAAAAGCGCGTTTTGAGAACAAAAACTATTTTTCTATGTTCTCCTACAGTGTTGAATGTGGAGAGCTGAAACTTCGGTTATAGATACTTTAAGATATTTAGAAAAAACGTATCAGTTACGATTTTTGATTTAGGCCTTTGTTTTCAAATGGTAGCCTTTCAAACATAGCCGTTGCTATGCAGCTAGCAAATAAACGCGTTCTAAGGACCCTAATCATTTTTCTATCTTCTCCTACAGTTTTAATTGTAGAGAGCTGAAACTTCAGTTATAGATACTTCCAGATATATAGAAATAATCTATCCGTTACGATTTTTGATTTAGGCATTTGTTTCCAAATAGTAGCCTTTCAAAGATAGGGTATTTTTACAGTAATTTTTTACTTCAATCGCCTCTAGCGCTGCAGTGGTAGTATTCGATAGAGATTTGATTACACTATCTCATAGAGCTATTCAAGAGCTACAAAAAGTTATTTTACGTAATTGACCTCCGCCCTCGGGTTTCCGAGCTAGAGCCGGAAGTTTGCAAAATATACCAAGGCGAAACGGTTCGGTGTATACGGGTTTGTCTTGGCATGGTATTAACACATGGTTGGTTGACCAGAAAGTGTTTTTACAAGCTGCACACTTTTCACCAGTGTTCACCAAGTCACCACAATAGTTACCCTATCACAATAATTCTACATATATATATGGGCCCACTGGCTTGTCTATTTATGGAACAGACCTATATACTATACAAACACATAGCTACTCAATGTCTATTAAAAGAAGAGACCTATCTACTATACAAACACATAGCTACATGTACTCATTGTATATTTATAGAACAGACCTATACACTTTACAAACACCTAGCTATTCATTTTCTATATATTGATCAGACCTATCTACTATTCAAACACATAGCTACTCATTGTCTATTTATGGAACATACCTATATACTATACAAGAGAAAGTTGATGCAAGGCATCAATGTCGCCGGAAAAGACTGTATTGATTTATTTTTTAACACACATGTATTCTTGACTTTCATTAGTCTAAACATACACATAATGTTTTCATAAGGACTAATTCCAGGATTTTTGAAATTCCACATAGATCTACAAATTTCAGGATTTCTTTTGGTCAGGATTTTGGATGTTTTGTATTTGACAAAAACCACAACAAATTAATACATTTTGGGATTTAAATCTACATGCAATAAAAAGCTATTAAACCCTTTCCATGTCTGAAGCAACAATGAAAACCTTTAAACGCTTAAAACATTGAGAAAACGGTTAAATTGCTGAAGACATGAACTTCCTCCTTTTTAATAATAATTATTTCACAAGTAGACCACACTTGTAACAATATATCAGCTAAATTGTTGATCTAAATCGTTGATGCATACAATATATGTGGCAAGTATGAAATTAATTGGGTGCGAAAGAGCAGATTTTCTTTATTTCTAAATATATTGTTTATCAGAGTTTGTTCTTCTCTTAATTTGTTTCAAGCCAAATAAACATTTAATATCACATATATTTAATCATTTAAGTGTGTAATATTAGCTATCTATCTGTAATAAGGTGTTTGAGCATTCTTTCGAAATGTTGACCCTCGTGTCAGGCTTCATCGAGTCGTAGTGTCAGACATCGAAGAAAGTGAATAAAAGATCAGGCAAAGCTTTAGTGCATGTTTTATTCCACTGCATTCGAGAGAAAAAAGCATTTCTATATTATCTTTCTTTCTCCTACATTCGACCCATGCACTCGTTTCGTGACGTTTAAGAAATCAATTTGTCGTGCGACATCTTTTGTCTGCATAACCAAGTCACTTTTCTAAGTTTACATTTTACTTCCGGTTACTTCGCTTTGTATACATTTTGGCAATATGAAACTAGGTCACGAACTGAGGAAAGGCGTTTCGACGTTCACGACCGATAAACAGGCTTATATTTGAGACATATTTTCACAAATTATTTCTTATTTTTGTTTCTGTTACCAGTTTATGTTGATACTTATCTATTAAAAGGAGAATTCGACGTGATTTTTCATATCGATAGTCTATTGCAAGCAGGTGCGCGTATGTAAACAAATTATAGACTGTGCGACGTAAAGGTTTGTAGTTATAGCCTTTTGATTACATAGTTTATGAAAATAAAGTATCGCAGTCTAGCTAATAGGGACTGTTTTGTCTTCGTAAATAAAACACAAAAACGTAAATGCCAGTCAAAATAAAGAAACTGCACACACTTAAAACATCGGAATATTTATTTCATTTTAGATGTGTCATAACTAAGTGTTTTTAAACAAACGCAATTGTAATATGTTCAAGACATTTAAAAAAATAAATATAATAATAACCCCCCCCCCCCCCCCTCCCATGTCATTTCCGAAAACCTATTAAAAATAGAAGTCGCGGGCTTCTGCCCGGCGACTAACAAACAATTAGCTACTCATTACTCTACTTTAGAAACGATTGGCTACTCATTGCCTATTTATAGAACAAGCCTATTTACTATACACACGCCTAGCTAGTCATTGTCTATTGATGGAACAGACCTATCTACTATACAAATACCTAGCTACTCATTGTCTATTTATAGAACACACCTATCTACACCTATCTACTATACAAACGCCTAGCTAATAAATCTATTTATGGGACAGACCTATCTACTTTACAAACACCTAGCTAGTCATTGCCTATTTAAAGAACAAACCTATCTACTATACACCTAGCTACTCATTCTCTATTTATGGCCTACCTACTGTACAAGAACCTAGCATTGCCTATTTATGGAACAGACCTATCTACTATGCAAAGACATAGCTACTCATCTCCTTTTTTTTTTTTTAGCTCACCTGAGCTTTGCTCAAGGTGAGTTATTGTGATTGCCTTTCGTCCGGCGTCCGGCGTCCGTCGTCTGTCGTGCGTAGTCCGCTGTCCGTTGTGCGTCGTGCGTGAACATCTTCTCCTCAGTAACCAGAGGGTCAATTGAGATGAAACTGCACAGAAATCATCCTCTCAATGACCTCACCAGAATTCCTTCAAATGTTTGGGATCCATGCAGAATTCTGGTTTCCATGGCAATGAAACGAAAAAAACTTCAAAATTCTTCTTCTCCCAAACGTTAGTAGATTTTCAAATAATTTTGTAGAAATGTTCCTTGGATGACCCTCTATAAAATTCCTTCAAGCAATGTTGATTGGTCAAAAAACATGGCTGCCAGGGGAGGTGGGATGGGGGGAGGGGGGGGGGGGGGCTATTTTGCCTTATATGGCTATAGTGAAAACTTAAAAAATATTTTCTTAAAATGTTTCTTAACATGGCTGCTAGGGGAGAAGGGAGGGGGCGGCTATTTTGCCTTTAATGGCTATAGTGAAAACTTAAAAAATCTTCTCCAAAAATATCCGGCCGATTATTAAATAATTTTGTAGAATTGTTTCGTAAGTGACCCTCTATCAGATTCCTTCAAGCAATCTTGATTTGTAAAAAAAAAACATGGCCATCAGGGGCGGGGCCATTTTGCCTTATTAGTCGCCGGGCAGAAGCCCGCGACTTCTATTTTTAATAGCTTTTCGGAAATCACATGGGAGGGCGGCTTATTATTAGAAAGAAACAAATCTAGATGATTTGAACATATTACAATTGTGGTTGTTTACGAACACTAATAAATGACACATCTAAAATGAAATAAATATTCCGATTTTTTAATGTTTGCAGTTTTTTTTATTTCACTCGCATTTAAGTTTTTTGTCTTATTTACGAAGACAAAAGTGGTCCCTTCAAGACGTGAACCAACACCCCCTAATGCAGACTCTTATGTGTCATCATTGAGGTCAATTTCGGATTCTCCTTTTAATAGCAATTTTAACTTACTAAATGTTGTTTTCATGTTCAAAGAAATGTCTTGATTTGTGTAGAATTCATTTAATAATGTTAATCCATGAATATCTAAAGTAGGAACTGTTTCTAAGCTAAATATAGACCCTATTCTGTTGTGTAGTTTCGTGACCTTTAACATTGATTTTCGCGCATGCGCATTTCGATATGAAAAAGCGAGTGATATTATTTTATTTTAGACAAGTACAAGACGAATGTTTGACGCAAAGCGTCAAAGAGAAGCCGCAATATTTCGTTGTACATGTAGAAATAAGAAAAAAAGAACATTTTTAAATCCACAAACAATAGAACAATTTAAACTGTAGACGGTAATGCTGATATATTTCTCCTTTTGAAGACTTTTGTTTTCTTCAAATTATCTCCCTTTAAAGCAATACCAGGATATTTACCTTGTGATTCGAATAAGATTGACAAACATGGAAATTATATGAATGAATACTATTATTTAAATAAGTAACAACAGCAAAATTAAATTTAAGCCAGATAAATGTGTACACATTTCGTTATTTTTTTATAGATACCCTAATGTATAGGTATGTATATACAATTTATAAGCAAATGTTTTCATTACTACGTTCCTAATGTTTGAATAGACTAAGGAAAGTCAAGAATACATAAATAAATCAATGCAGTCTTTTCCGGCGACATTGATGCCTTGCATCAACTTTCTCTTGTATGCCTATAGTGAAAACTTAAAAATCTTCTCCTCCAAAAGAATCAGGCCGATTTTCAAAGAATGTTGTAGAAATGTTCCTAGGGTGACCCTTTATCAGATTCCTTCAAGCCATGTTTATTGGTCGAAAACTATGGCCGCCAAGTGGGCGGGGCTTATATGGCTTAAGTGAAGAAAAAAAATCAGGTGAGCGATTCTAGGGCCATCATGGCCCTCTTGTTTAAAGAACAAACCTATCTACTATACAAAAACCTAGCTACTCATTGCCTTTTTTTAAAGATCAGACCTATCTACTATACAAAAACATAGCTACTCTTTGCCTTTTTTAAAGAACAAACCTATCTACTATACAAAAACCTAGCTACTCATTGCCTATTTATGGAATAGACTTATATACTATACAAACACATAGCTACTCATTGTTTATTTATGGAACATATATACAAGCACTTAGTTACTAATTGTCTATTTGTTTTACCTAAATGTTTTCAAATTTGTCTGCAGCAGATAATATTTCTTTTTGCTAACAACCAGCGCCAATGAATTACCGACCTGTAGTCAAAACTCCAGAAAAGACCCAACACTGTCCAAATTTCACACTGTGTGTGTTCTGGTTCTTGTGGTAATTTATAAGAATGTCCGTGCTCCCAATCCAGGTTGATGGCCTTGTACCACCGCTATAGTCACCACTCCAATTACCAACCAGCACACCATTGTCATCCGCCGAGTTAACCTAGTGACAAAATAACCTCTTTTAACATGCAGATGCGATAAATACTCAATGTTTTCAACTCTATTCAATGATTATACTTTCACTTGAAGAGTTTTTTCCATATTTTGCTAGATATTTTCAAAGTCATCTACTCTAGATGTGTTGTATGTATGATTAATGGTTTGACTTGACTAATTCAAATTTAACGTGTGACTGCTAGAACTGAGTTAAGGCAGCCTGTGACGCCAGTATAAAGCAGGCAATCCTGTGACTCCAGTAAAAGGCAGGCCAGCCTGTGACACCAGTACAAGGCTGGCAATCCTGTGACTCCAGTAAAAGGAAGGCCAGCCTGTGACGCAAGTATAAGGTAGGCAATCCTGTGACTCCAGTAAAAGGCAGGCCAGCCTGTGACTCCAGTACAAGGCAGGCAATCCTGTGACTCCAGTAAACGGCAGGCCAGCCTGTGACGCCAGTATAAGGCAGGCCAGTCTGTGACTCCAGTATAAGGCAGGCAAGCCTGTGACGCCAGTATACGATAGGCAAGCCAGTGACGCAAGTATAAGGCAGGCAAGAATGTGACGCCAGTATAAGGCAGGTCAGCCTGTGACTCCAGTATAAGGCAGGCAAGCCTTTGACTCTAATATAAGGCAGGCCATTCTGTGACGCCAGTATAAGGCATGCCATCATGTGACACCAGTATAAGGCAGGCCAGTCTGTGACTCCAGTATAAGGCAGACCAGCCTGTGACTCCAGTATAAGGCAGGCCAGCCTGTGACGCCAGTATAATGCAAGCCGGCGCATCCAACCTGTTTGACCAGGCTCGACATGTTTATCTTAATTTTCTTAGAAATGGCTATAGACTCTTCCATAAACATAACTGGACATTTTAAAAAGGTAACACATATTTCAATTGTGAATCACGTATTTCACGATGGCCAGTTCATCTAATCATGACTACTCCACACAATAGGCAGCTTGTTACCTTTAGCCCATTTGGAAGAATAATGATGCTAGAGAATATTCTGAAGGAATAAAGGGAAATGCCAGGGTTCAAACTCATGATCCCTTGATCAATGACCCTATATATTACTGACTGATTTGTTATTGCTTAACAAACTAGTGTGTGCATTATTCATTTGAGCTGTATTCTGGGGAAAAAACCATTATACCAGTTTTAATATACAACAAAGTCTGCAGCAGACAATTTTGAAAAAAAATAGGCAAATATTGTAAAAATAATCGCCATTATATGAAAGTGTAATTTATGAATTATAAATATCCAAACATTGTGACAAAAGGAGAAATTTCTCGTTATGTTTTTAAAAATCGTCTGCTGCAAATGCGTCTGCAAGTTGGAAATGGTTAATGCATTGATTATAGACAAGTATACCTGACCATTCATGCCATCTGATCGAAATGGGCACTATTTGTTATAAAACATTGTTTTGACAAATTGAGGGATGAAGTCAGATCAAACTGCGCAGATAAGGACAAGAGAAATTGTACATAACATGTATTGTTAATCTCAAAGAGAAATTGTACATAACATGTACTGTTAATCTCAAACAGTGTTTGCAACATCATTTTTGTGGCGATTGGTTTGACAATCGCCACAATGCTAACAGAAACAACAACAACGAAAAATATTTACATAGTCGGTTTTGAACAATCGGTTGATGTCCTTACTGCAAACTAATTTACTCACATCCGTTATAGTTCCATCATTGAATGATGCAGAGACGTGATAAATAATAATTATGTCAGTGCTACTTTGGTACCGGATTGTTACTAATATTTGAGTTTTATCGAGACATTATCTACATAGAGTTAAAATATGTAAATATTATCTTCGTCATGATTGGGCAGATAATAAATATCATTGCGCGTTCTATCTGCATTGAAGATAACTCTGATGATACTCAAATCTGGAAATTCCAAAAGGTTCTATAAATAGCGCGCGAGAGTGGTTATCTCAATATTATAAACGCTTTATTTTGTAGTAGTTTAAATATATGAAAGCGTCTAGATGATAAGACTGGTTTACAAAGGTTTAAAGGACACACGATGTCAGTACACACGTTATGTATACACGTCTGCACGTTTTAGAGTCAATTAGTAATCAATGCTGAAAGTGTAGCCTAATTTAGTTTGGAGATCGAGCATTATAATATACATGTTTGTGTTTGTTTTTGCACTCACATTTTTCGAAGCAGTTTAACAACCTCAGATACATATAAATATACTGTGTTTATATGTCTCTGACAACCCTCAATCATGCAATGTGAAGGGACTAAATTGAACAGACCTGTTTAATATCGGACATCATTGAAACAAACACCAAACTAATGGATACTGTTTTGTTCTCTCCTTCCTTGATAATTTAGTCATTTCTAAAGTGTACAAAATATTTTATCTTAATATGGCCCAGCGACCTGGTGATGAACATGTGATTACCCGAACAATTTAGATTACAAATAGCCATTATAATGAGCTAAAACGGTAGTCTATCGAGTACCAACTAGATTTTTCATAAATTTGGAATGACCTAATTTAGAACACATCACGACCAATTTCAGAACGTAACTAAAACATCACCAAGACAACATTCTGGCAAACTAACATTATTCTACTGTCAAAAGATGCAGGGTTGATACATTCTCAAATTTACCCGCACCAGAGTCATCGCAAGCCCTACACCGATATACTGCTTGTTACTTTGCAGGATTTCCCATACGATCGCCACTACAGTGCCATTGGCGCTTTGATTCTTTAAACGTATTCTTTTATACAATTTTAAAATGTCAATATCTAATGGCAACAAAAAATGTCAAAGCCAAACTAGTACAGTCATTAAAGGTCATTTTCCCGCAAACAATAAATCTTACTATAGGAATGCTCTATGAATGAAAATATATTTCTTAAAAAGAGTTCAAAACATTGTGGCAAAAGGATAAATGGTGCATTATGTTTTCAAAAGTCATCTTCAGTAATTACTTCAAGATGCATTTGCAAGTAGAAAAGGGTTAATACTTCAGCAAACATATTTGATTATTAAAAAATGCCAATGTTTAAGGGAGACTACTCTAGAATGCCTAAATGGATTTGATCAAACATGTTGTTTAAAATATATATATATTGTTTTTAACACTAGCAGCCATCTTGTGCAGCGGAGTAGAACAGTTTGAACAAATTTGGTAGAGGCCTTCAGGATTTGTCAATTAAAGGGCTATGTTTTACAGAGGAGGGGTATGGGTTCAAAAATTCGGATACAGTCTGGTTCCCTGCGTACTTAATGACAAATAATATGGTGATAGAGGCAGGTCATCCAGACTAGGGTTCCATGATAAACGTAACAGTTAACTCACCATTGAAGCCAGCACTCGGCAAACCCTTACTGGGTTTGACATAGCCTTGTAGTTATTGTTCATACCATCTCGGAGTAATTGTAAACTACAGTCAAGTATCCTATCCGCAAACTGAAAGGGAAAGAATGAACTATTTACCCATTTGAACATGCATTTGGACTCATCTCTAGCAGAAAACATTTGTAAACATTAAAGCAAAAGAACAAATTTCTCCATTTGCTACAATGTTTCAGCTTTATATTTTATTTATAGTCGTCTGCTGCAGATTTGATGCATCTACATCGCATAGTTTTGAAACACTTGCACTTGAGCCTGAAACTTAAGTTGTTTGGGATTCTATTTCATTGAAATATGTCTAAACTATAAATTAATCAACTAATACAATATAAATCGTTTACAACTTTGCTTTTATATACTATGCACAGTCTTTGTATGTAGTAAATAGAGAGAAAAGCACAACAATTGAAATAACCAGATTTCTATTTATTATATTCATTTATATTTTTATATATTTCTATATATTTAAGAAAATGAACAATGAACTACTTAATTTCGGGGTTGTAGAGATAAATGACTTGAAATTATTCTGGAAAAAGAAGAAATTGCAGGTAAAGATGCTGAACTCTTAGATGATAGATAGTATAGATAAACTTTTAAAAAATATCAAAAGTTGTCTTGAAATACTAGAATCATTATTCTGGAACAAAATTAGAGTAATATTTAACTTTCCAGCACAATAAACATCTAAATATTGCTCGGTTACGCTTCATTTTTACTGCGTAGATATTTTGTACATTTTCACGACTTTCAATTAACTGTTTTACAAAGTTTACCGTCAAAATTGCTTTACTTACTCTGTTGTCAATATTAGCAATATTTGCAGAAGTATCAACATTTCAAAATTTTGATCTCCATCTGAAGTTCAGAACCTTTAAACATGTTTGACTTATGTTCAGTGTTTATGTTTATCCAAATATAAACATATAAACAGAATGAAATAGTTATTCATTTTAAGAAATAGTTTTTAAAACATAAAGAGAATAAGAGAAATTAATTTATACCCCATTCCAAAATGCAGATACATTTTGAAGCATCTGCAAAATAATACTTTTGGAAACATTTTGCCATATGAAGAAATGGCACATAATGAGCAATTTCTCATTTTGTCACAATGTTTTCAACTATCTTCAATAATCAAACTTTTATTTACGGAAATTTTCATAGTTTTGCTTATATGTATCAAAGAATTGTTGTATGTAGGGAAGTTTTAAGAGGCTTTTTCATCTGACATTGTTAGAAGGAAAGACTGCAGACCGACACAAATTTACCTGTCCAAAGAACCATGGCTTGGCTCGAATGTGGTGTGGGTTATTTCCAGTGTAAAGAAATCCAAAATCGTTCAGGACATACTCGTCCCTGTCTTCCGCAGTGTATACAGGGTCGTCTGTAATGATACAAACCCGGCATTGATGAATTTAACCTTCCTTTGCAGCAGACGATCTTTTGAACTCATTGATTGAAGGAACAGAAGTAACTAATTGTAGCAATTTATAATTTTCCTACATATGTTCAACTGTCTGTCGGAATTGTAATTTTAGAGATCTTGATATAACAATTTCATCTTCAAGTGTATGGCGCTCTGCGACAACAAACCGTAAGTCATATGCGATCAGTGCAGATCTAGATCAGACAACGCATCCACACGATTTGATTAGGATCTGCACTGTTCACTAACTAATCATGGACTGTTTCAAGAATCTTCTGTAAAGCAGCATCCATTTGCATAGTAAGTATTGGTACTCATGCAGATATTTGACCACACGTGTAATCATTACGTTAAGGTTGCACAGTAAGTATTGGTACTCGTGTATATATTTGACCACACGTGTAATCATTACGTTAAGGTTGCATAGTAAGTATTGGTACTCATGCAGATATTTGACCACACATGTAATCATTACGTTAAGGTTGCACAGTAAGTATTGGTACTCGTGTAGATATTTGACCACACGTGTAATCATTACGTTAAGGTTGCACAGTAAGTATTGGTACTCGTGCAGATATTTGACCACACGTGTAATCATTACGTTAAGGTTGGATAGTAAGCATTGGAACTCATGCAGATATTTGACCACACGTGTAATCATTACGTTAAGGTTGCATAGTAAGTATTGGTACTCATGCAGATATTTGACCACACGTGTAATCATTACGTTAAGGTTGCACAGTAAGTATTGGTGCTCATGCAGATATTTGACCACACGTGTAATCATTACGTTAAGGTTGCATAGTAAGTATTGGAACTCATGCAGATATTTGACCACACGTGTAATCATTACTTTAAGGTTGCATAGTAAGCATTGGTACTCATGCAGATATTTGACCACACATGTAATAATTACGTTAAAGTTGCATAGGAAGTATTGGAACTCATGCAGATATATGACCACACGTGTAATCATAACGTTAAGGTTGCATAGTAAGTATTGGAACTCATGCAGATATTTGACCACACGTGTAATCATTACGTTAAGGTTGCATAGTAAGTATTGGTACTCATGCAGATATTTGACCATACGTGTAATCATTACGTTATGGTTGCACAGTAAGTATTGGTGCTCATGCAGATATTTGACCACACGTGTAATCATTACGTTAAGGTTGCATAGTAAGTATTGGAACTCATGCAGATATTTGACCACACGTGTAATCATTACGTTAAGGTTGCATAGTAAGTATTGGAACTCATGCAGATATTTGACCACACGTGTAATCATTACGTTAAGGTTGCATAGTAAGCATTGGTGCTCATGCAGATATTTGACCACACGTGTAATCATTACGTTAAGGTTGCACAGTAAGTATTGGTATTCATGCAGATATTTTACCACACGTGTAATCATTACGTTCAGGTTGCATAGTAAGCATTGGAACTCATGCAGATATTTGACCACACGTGTAATCATTACGTTAAGGTTTCATAGTAAGCATTGGTACTAGTGCAGATATTTGACCATACGTGTAATCATTACGTTAAGGTTGCATAGTAAGCATTGGTACTCGTGCAGATATTTGACCACACGTGTAATCATTACGTTAAGGTTGCATAGTAAGTATTGGAACTCATGCAGATATTTGACCACACATGTAATCATAACGTTAAGGTTACATAGTAAGCATTGGTACTCGTGCATATATTTGACCACACGTGTAATCATTACGTTCAGGTTGCATAGTAAGTATTGGAACTCATGCATATATTTGACCCCACGTGTAATCATTACGTTAAGGTTGCATAGTAAGCATTGGTACTAGTGCAGATATTTGACCACACGTGTAATCATTACGTTAAGGTTGGATAGTAAGCATTGGTACTAGTGCAGATATTTGACCACACGTGTAATAATTACGTTAAGGTTGGATAGTAAGCATTGGAACTCATGCAGATATTTGACCACACGTGTAATCATTACGTTAAGGTTGCATAGTAAGTATTGGTACGCATGCAGATATTTGACCACAGGTGTAATCATTACGTTAAGGTTGCATAGTAAGCATTGGTACTCATGCAGATATTTGACCACACATGTAATCATAACGTTAAGGTTGCATAGTAAGTATTGGTACTCGTGTAGATATTTGACCACACGTGTAATCATTACGTTAAGGTTGCATAGTAAGCATTGGTACTCATGCAGATATTTGACCCCACATGTAATCATAACGTTAAGGTTGCATAGTAAGTATTGGTACTCGTGTAGATATTTGACCACACGTGTAATCATAACGTTAAGGTTGCATAGTAAGCATTGGAACTCATACAGATATTTGACCACACGTGTAATCATAACGTTAAGGTTGCATAGTAAGTATTGTAACTCTTGCAGATATTTGACCACACGTGTAATCATTACGTTAAGGTTGCATAGTAAGTATTGGTACTGATGCAGATATTTGATCACACGTGTAATCATAACGTTAAGGTTGCATAGTAGGTATTGGAACTCATGCAGATATTTGACCACACGTGTAATCATAACGTTAAGGTTGGATAGTAAGCATTGGAACTCATGCAGATATTTGACCACACGTGTAATCATTACGTTAAGGTTGCATAGTAAGTATTGGTACTCGTGCATATATTTGACTACAAGTGTAATCATTACGTTAAGGTTGTATAGTAAGTATTAGTACTCATGCAGATATTTGATCACACGTGTAATCATTACGTTAAGGTTGCATAGTAAGTATTGGTACTCATGCAGATACTTGACCACACCTATAATCATTACGTTTAGGTTGCATAGTAAGCATTGGTACTAGTGCAGCTATTTGACCACACGTGTAATCATTACGTTAAGGTTGCATAGTAAGTATTGGTACTCGTGCAGATATTTGACCACACGTGTAATCATTACGTTAATGTTGCATAGTAAGCATTGGAACTCATGCAGACATTTGACCACACGTGTAATCATTACGTTAAGGTTGCATAGTAAGCATTGGTAATAGTGCAGATATTTGACCACACGTGTAATCATTACGTTAAGGTTGGATAGTAAGCATTGGAACTCATGCAGATATTTGACCACACGTGTAATCATTACGTTAAGGTTGCATAGTAAGTATTGGTACTCATGCAGATATTTGACCACACGTGTAATCATTACGTTAAGGTTGCACAGTAAGTATTGGTGCTCATGCAGATATTTGACCACACGTGTAATCATTACGTTAAGGTTGCATAGTAAGTATTGGAACTCATGCAGATATTTGACCACACGTGTAATCATTACTTTAAGGTTGCATAGTAAGCATTGGTACTCATGCAGATATTTGACCACACATGTAATAATTACGTTAAAGTTGCATAGGAAGTATTGGAACTCATGCAGATATATGACCACACGTGTAATCATAACGTTAAGGTTGCATAGTAAGTATTGGAACTCATGCAGATATTTGACCACACGTGTAATAATTACGTTAAGGTTTCATTGTAAGTATTGGATCTCATGCAGATATTTGACCACACGTGTAATCATTACTTTAAGGTTGCATAGTAAGCATTGGTACTCATGCAGATATATGACCTAATCATTACGTTAAGGTTGCATAGTAAGCATTGGAACTCATTTCAGATATTTGACCACACGTGTAATCATTACGTTAAGGTTGGATTACTCCAGCACCTGACTCTTAAAGCAAATGGAGAAAATGTTTGTTCTGAGTAATCTCCTTTTTGCGACAATTTTTTCAAAAATAGACTGCTGCAGACACGTCAAAATGCATCTGTACGCGGGAAGTGTTAAATAAACCTGATTTGGATTCATGATCGTTGTTATGTTTAAAAGAGAATCATAGTACCATTCATCATTATATGATGTAAAGTTGGAAAACACACACATACACACGCACGCACGCACGCACGCACGCACGCACGCACGCACGCACGCACACACACACACACACACACACACACACACACACACACACACACACACACACACACACACACACACATACACACTCACACCCTTAACTCCTCCACCTCCACACACCCCACACACTAACATACACAGACTCATTCATACATACATACAAACATCCCCCCCCCCCCCCCCCCCCCCCCCCCCCCCTCCACACACAAACACACATGCACACATACATACTTGTGCACCATGCATTAAATATTATTGTTATATCTGCATCATGCTTATATGTTGCTCTCAATACAGTATCTTTGCCATCCTTGTCTTTGCCAAAGGTTTTACTGGTTACTGCCAAGTTCCATTCTCCCACGATACAGTTGCATGGAATGAAAACCTGAAATGCGACAATTTATGTGCAGTGTTGGTTTAATTAAATCATCCTTACTATCTGCTCATTCTTAGCAGAATCTACAACGGTTGACATAATCTACTAACTAGTTTATGCAAGTCATATGTGAACAGTGTAAATGTGTATTAGACTGCGAGGATGCACAGGCAGATCTGTATATACACTGTTATCCCAAGAAATCGCTCAAATGATGGTTTTTAATTTTCGTAAAACATATACCGGATGTGATATTTTGTCTATATATTACAGACATATATTTGCCCAATGTATTAATAATAAATAAAAACAGCAACAGTATACTTTACCTAATCTATGACTTTTTTGCAGACTTGAGTAGTATTAAACAAATAGAGTGATTAATCCTCTTTAAGCAATGCTTTATACCCTGTATCAAACTTTTATCCTTTAATTCTAATGAAGCCATGTATACATTATCTGATATAATGAAGAGCTGAAAGCATCGTGGCAAAATGGGAAATAGTTCATTCGGCAAATTCTCCCTTTTCAACATTGTTTTCAAAAGTCGTATGCTGAAGATGTGTAAAAATGTGTATGTAAGTGGGAAAGGATTAAGCGGAGTTACCTCAAGTTCAATTGTTTCATCCTTTATAGAGACAAGATTAGCGCCCCATTGCTCTTCCTTGAAGGACCCCTTTCCACTTTCATCTATCTCAAATTGAACTTTTGTGCCTTTCGTTTCATTTGGATACTCCCCTGGCAAGAACAGAGAAAAAATAAACATGCTAAATGGAAACCAACCAAAGAGGATTGGCGACCAGTGTTGATACAGATCACACTTGGTACATACGCATATCTGATCTGGATCTTTACTATTCTTTAAATAAGTTATTGTCCGAAAAGTATTGAAGAAGTATCTGGTATACAGTGCATGTCCAAATTGATATTTTTCCAGTCTTGTCAAAACTGTTCTACGGTTAGTTGTCATGGAGCATGACAAAACTATGTGTTAACCTGTGACTGGTACTCACAACACATTATACCTTTATAGAACACAATGTTTTGACCTGTGACTGATACTCACAACTATATATACCTTTACAGAACACAATGTTTTAACTTGTGACTGATACTCACAACACTATATACCTTTATAGAACACAATGTTTTGACCTGTGACTGATACTCACAACTATATATACCTTTACAGAACACAATGTTTTAACTTGTGACTGATACTCACAACACTATATACCTTTATAGAACACAATGTTTTAACCTGTGTCTGATACTCACAACACTATATACCTTTATAGAACACAATGTTTTAACCTGTGACTGATACTCACAACTATATATACCTTTACCGAACACAATGTTTTAACCTGTGACTGATACTCACAACACTATATACCTTTACCGAACACAATGTTTTAACCTGTGACTGATACTCACAACACTATATACCTTTACCGAACACAATGTTTTAACCTCTGTCTGATACTCACAACACTATATACCTTTACAGAACACAATGTTTTAACCTGTGACTGATACTCACAACACTATATACCTTTACAGAACACAATGTTTTAACCTGTGACTGATACTCACAACTATATATACCTTTACCGAACACAATGTTTTAACCTGTGTCTGATACTCACAACACTATATACCTTTACTGAACACAATGTTTTAACCTGTGACTGATACTCACAACACTATATACCTTTACCGAACACAATGTTTTAACCTGTGACTGATACTCACAACACTATATACCTTTACCGAACACAATGTTTTAACCTGTGTCTGATACTCACAACACTATATACCTTTATAGAACACAATGTTTTAACCTGTGACTGATACTCACAACACTATATATACCTTTACCGAACACAATGTTTTAACCTGTGTCTCATACTCACAACACTATATACCTTTATAGAACACAATGTTTTAACCTGTGACTGATACTCACAACACTATATATACCTTTACCGAACACAATGTTTTAACCTGTGTCTCATACTCACAACACTATATACCTTTATAGAACACAATGTTTTAACCTGTGACTGATACTCACAACACTATATACCTTTACCGAACACAATGTTTTAACCTGTGACTGATACTCACAACACTATATACCTTTATAGAACACAATGTTTTAACCTGTGACTGATACTCACAACACTATATACCTTTATAGAACACAATGTTTTAACCTGTGACTGATACTCACAACACTATATACCTTTACCGAACACAATGTTTTAACCTGTGACTGATACTCACAACACTATATACCTTTACCGAACACAATGTTTTAACCTGTAACTGATACTCACAACACTATATATACCTTTACCGAACACAATGTTTTAACCTGTGTCTCATACTCACAACACTCACAACACTTTATGCCAAAGAAGATAAATTCAAATTAAACGATTTTACAATTGTCATGTTTATCAGCCCATTTTATTAAAATTGTAACGAATAATTTTGAATATATTTTTGACAAATTTTATTAAGGGTAATTCCTCTATAGTTTTTAGCTTCAGGTGTTCCACCTTTAACTATTTAAATTATGACTCCTCGCCGCAGAACTCGGGGAATACTCAATAATTGTTCAAAAAAATGAAATAATATCAAATGAATGTTAAAAAAATTCTGCTTTAAGTTAATCGGTACCAGGGCTTTTTGAATTTTTCTGTGAAAATACGGCCTGTTTGATTTCCGGCAATGTAAACTCTTTATCTAAGTCATTTTCATTTGTATAATTATCATGCGGTATAACGCTTACCTCGGTATGGCTATTATTAGTTGTCGATCCATATAAGGTTATTAAAATGTAAATGTATACGTTTACGGTGGCACAGAGGTGACATGTGTATGTTTTTATTGATCTCGTGCGCACGACATACTAAGTCGTGCGCACGAGATAGTATGTCGTAAGCACGAGGTAATTAAGTCGTGCGCACGAGTTACTAAGTCGTGCGCACGAGATACTAAGTCGCGCGCACGAGATAATTAAGTCGTGTGCACGAGTTACTATGTCGTGCGCACGAGTTACTAAGTCGTGCGCACAATATACTAAGTCGTGCGCACGAGATAATTAAGTCGTGCGCACGAGATAAATAAAAACATACACATGTCACCTCTGTGCCACCGTAAAGATTTGATATGCGCTTGCATTCTTTATTTATTGTAATTTCGTTTACAGTTGCGCTTAAGTAACACATATGCCCGCTTTTTTGTCGAGAAAAGCAGCCTTATTGTCATTGGTTTTATTTCTGAGAAAAACATTTCTAGCGTGTTTAAATTCTTTTCTAGCCTCATAACAATATTTATTAAACCACAGTTTCTAAGCATTTGTATTAATCGGCTGTATGTTTTTCTTAATTTACAGTGATGTCGCAAACAGCAAAGAGGGAGATAATGAGTTCTATATATAACTGATATATTTCAATGGGAGATAATGTGTTCTATATATAGCTGATATATTTCAGTGTCTCACGGCTTGGGATTTACTCAAATAAAAGGTTTGCTTACCAATTGTGAATACAACTAATAAATAATTTTTTGCTTTTTCATATTTTCTCTCGTAAGTAATGTCCATTTTCATTGACTCTCCACGGCGAAGAACACATTCAGGTGGCAGTGTCTTGCCGTCTCTTTCCCTTTCTTCAGTACAGTCATACTTATCGGTCCTGGAAATTCAAAATGATGTAATTCTAAATATGTTCCCTCGTGTAAGAAAGATCATTAGAAGACCTGTGGTGAATTAAAACCCTTTCTTATATGCATCTGCATCAGACGACTTTTGAAAACATCGTGGCAAAGGAAGATATTGCTCATTATGGTCAGTTTCTCCTTTTGTCGTACACTGTTTTCAACTCCTTTCAATAAAAAGACGTTCATTTATATATACTTTCCATATAATTGCCTCATTATAGGTGATAATTCACCACGCAGTACCTTCTTCAAATCCATTGTACCCTTCAACTTTCAGTTTTATCTAACTTATAATTTCAGTAATAATTTAATTTCTGCAATGTCAAGGTTACTACTCTCATCACATAATCTTTCCATTGAAACTGGTATATGGCATCGCCCAAACTCTATCCCACGTGAACATAGAAAATGTATTACATGTAATAAGATCGAAGACGAATATCATTTTATGATTGAATGCAATTTATATTCTGACTTCCGTAAAATATATATTTCTAAGTATTATTGGTCCAATCCTAGTATGTATAAACTAAAACAACCTTTCGAAAGCACTATTGTTTCTAAACTTAGAAATGTATGTACATATGTAATGAAAGCTTTTCAATTAAGATATGGTTTGTAGTGATACTATAAAATGTACAAATAAGTTGTTAATACAAATGTTGTGTTGTCTTTACATTTTATGTGCAGATAACATTTTCATTATTGATGTGAATGTGTCATACTTGTGTCAATATGCCCCTTGCCTATATTGGACATATTATATTATATTAGATTATGTTATGTTATGTTGTATCATATTATATCATATCATATGGTATTGTACTGTATTGTATTGTATGATATTATATTATAGTATATCTTGTTATATTGTTATATTAAATTACATTGCATGGTAAGCGTGTATAATGGCGATGGGGATATGATATAACGTTTCAACGACACCTTCTCCGTCTATGACGCGACATGTTACCTCTTACGAATGTATGTAAATTGGTAAATGTGCTCCACTTCCTATGTTATTTGTAATGTTTATTTGTGTATTTTGTTTTTCTCACGGGTCATGTGGCCTATTGAATTTATTATTTGAAATAAACTTCTTCATTATTTTCAAAGTTGTCTGCTTCTAAGTTGGTTGGAAAGAGTTTTATCTATGATAAAAGAAGCTTTTTATGAATTGAATTTATGTATGATAGGATAACTTTAAAGTTTTTGCTTGACAACATATTTGGGATAAACTGTGTCAAATGAATTGTTAAAAGTTAAATATTTTCAGACATATGAAAGCATTGAGCAATTTCTCCCTTTTCAACATTTGTTTCAAAAGATGTCTACTGCAGATGTGCCAAGTACCATCTGCATTCGGGTAAAACGTTCTGACTAATTTGAAAGAAACAGTTTAAAATAAAGAGAAAAATTACTTGTGTTTAATAGAATTGTCTTTGATCTTCAAATCTATGTCCTTGACCTTCAAGAGTTTTGCAATTTCTTCTTTAGGGGGCTCCGGTTTAGGGACTGGGGCTGGAGGAGCTGGGGTAGGGGAATCAGATCTAGTTGAGGCATCTGTAATAAGAAAAAGTGATATTCAATAACATGACCATTTTAGGTAAACAAGAGGGTCATGAGGCCGTGGGTCGTTCACCTGATAATGCGCTCTGTTGAGCCCTAGTTTTCACACAAACGTCACATGTTGTGAGGAATACGTGCGAATTGTTTTAACATCCCAGAAGTTGAATAATATCCCTGTAACACTATATGCTCACTATGTGCTTTTCTCCTACGTTCAAAATGAACATTTTCACCTTTCGCGATGTTTTAAAAAGTGTTCTGCTACAGACGCACAAAACGTCATTGGCGTGAGGTTAAATGACCCCAATGTCTATATATATGAAGATATATTTTATATAAGAAGAAAACATTGTTGGGAAAAAAGAAATTACTAAGAATGAGAAATTTGTCCTGTCAATACGATGTTTTCAAAAGTTATCTATTGCAGAAAGTCGTCTGCATGAGGTAAAAGGTTAAATGTTTCAATGACTATAAATGAAAATATAGTTTTCTGTTAGAAGAAAACATTGTTGGGAAAAAGAAATTGCTCCTTTCCTTACGTTTGTTTTCAAAAGTTATCTTATGCATATGCGTTACAAGTCGTCTGCATACGGTAAAGTGTTAAATGACTCGATGATTATAAATGAATATATTCTTTTCTGTTAGAAGAAAAATATTTTGTCGAAAAGACGATATTGCTCAATATGAGCAATTTCTTCTTTTATGAAGATGATTTTCAAATGTGTGGTGCAGAAACGTCAACTGTCTTACTCGAGCTGCGATCGCTCAGTCGGTAACGAAAAGGGCTATCAATGCAGGTGTTGTGAATTCGAGCACTGGCTCGGCAATTCATTCTTTCTTCCTCCAATGGGCTAAATGTGGGAAGAATAGTGTGTGAAGTACAGATGCGAGAAAGCCTGGAAACACACTGGCGGCCGTGACATAACTGATATACCACTAAAAGACGCAAATTCTTTATTAGTCGCCGGGCAGAAGCCCGCGACTTCTATTTTTAATAGGTTTTCGGAAATCACATGGGAGGGGGGGTTATTATTAAAAAAAAAAATGTCTTGAACATATTACAATTGCGTTTGTTTAAAAACACTAAGTTATGACACATCTAAAATGAAATAAATATTCCGATGTTTTAAGTATGTGCAGTTTCTTTATTTTGACTGGCATTTACGTTTTTGTGTTTTATTTACGAAGACAAATAGTCCCTATTAGCTAGACTGGGATACTTTATTTTCATAAACTATGTAATCAAAAGGCGAAAACTACAAACCTTAACGTCGCACAGTCTAATTTGATTACATACGCGTACCTGCTTGCAGCCGATTATCGATATTAAAATCACGTCGAATTCTCCTTTTAATAGATAAGTATCAACATAAACTGGTAACAGAAACAAAAATAAGAATAATTGGTGAAAATATGTCTCAAATATAAGCCTGTTTATCGGTCGTGAACGTCGAAACGCCTTTTCCTCAGTTTGTGACCTAGTTTCATATTGTCAAAATGTAAACAAAGCGAAGTAACCGGAAGTAAAATGTAAACTTAGAAAAGTGACTTTTTTATGCATACAAAAAATGTCGCACGACAAATTGATTTCTTAAACGTCACGAAACGAGTGCATGGGTCGAATATAGGAGAAAGACAGATACTATAGAAATGCTTTTTTCTCTCGAATGCAATAACGCTTTGCCTGATGTTTTATTCACTTTCTTCGATGTTTGACACTACGACTCGATTTTGAAACGATCGAGGGTCAACATTTCGAAAGAATGCTCAAACACCTTATTACAGATAGATAGCTAATATTACACACTTAAATGTTTAAATATATGTGATATTAAATGATTATTTGGCTTGAAACAAATTAAGAGAAGAACGAACTCTGATAAACAATAGATTTAGAAATAAAGAAAATCTGCTCTTTCGCACCCAATTAATTTCATACTTGCCACCTATTAAATAGTAATGGGACTCGCAACTGGCATTTCTCTTGCGCCAAACATATATTGTATGCATCAACGATTTAGATAAACAATTTAGCTGATATGTTGTTTCAAGTGTGGTCTACTTTTTAAACATTTTAACATCTGTGAAATATTTATTATAATTATTATTAAAAAGGAGGAAGTTCATGTCTTCAGCAATTTAACCGTTTTCTCAATGTTTTAAGCGTTTAAAGGTTTTCATTGTTGCTTCAAACATGGAAATATTTAATAGCTTTTTATTGCATGTAGATTTAAATCCCAAAATGTATTAATTTGTTGTGGTTTTATTGACAAATACAAAACATCCAAAATCCTGACCAAAAGAAATCCTGAAATTTGTAGATCTATGTGGAATTTCAAAAATCCTGGAATTAGTCCTTATGAAAACATTATGTGTATGTTTAGACTAATGAAAGTCAAGAATACGTGTGTGTTAAAAAATAAATCAATGCAGTCTTTTCCGGCGACATTGATGCTTTGCATCAACTTTCTCTTGTCATTTACATATTTAGGTCCTCCCCCAAATTATCTTGCGCATGCTCAAAATTTCATGACTCGTGTATATTCACATGAACAAGTTGCGCATGTTCGCCACAGAACGATACCATGACATTTTAGGCATCAGAATTGTGAAAACTACAGCGATTTCATTGGCTCTCAACTATGCCTGACCGCTAAACAGACATATTATTGACTTACATAATTAACTAGACAAACAATTAACAAAACTGTTCTAACTTTAATATAGCAAAAACATCTAGAAAACACAACTTAAGTATTATTGTAGAAAACTATTTACTTATGCCGATCTCTCTTTACGTGTATTTTTCACCAATATAAATATGTGCGAGTGTTCATAGTATACTTCAATCAATGTCATTTATCTTCTTGAGTAATAAATGTCAACAATGTCATACCAACGAACGCCAGCAAGACGTAGTCTAAGCCAAGCGCTATGGCACTTCTTTTCTTTAATAACCTTCCTTCTTTCTTTAATGACGCCACAGTTAGGCGTGTACATTTTTTGTTGTCTTTCGATGATGGATTTAGTTCGTTGTTGTTGCAATATTTGCAATGCTCTACGCAAGCGGTCTCTAGGTTCTTCATGCACGGATGTTTCTTCCAGTACTTCACCCACGGATTCTTCTTCTAGATCTTCATCCACGGAATCTTTTTCCAGTACTTTATCCAAGGATTCTTCGTCCAGTACTTCACCCATGGATTCTTCTTCAAGTACGTCATCCAAGGATTTTTCTTCCGATACTTCTCCTCCCACGGATTCCTCTTCCAATATTCACCCACGGATTCTTCTTCCAATACTTCACCAATGGATTCTTCTTCCAATACTACACCCATGTATTTTCTTCCAGTACTTTAGCCTCGGATTCTTCTGCCGGTACTTCATCCACGGATTCTTCGTCTAGTACTTCACCCATATATTCTTCTTCCAATACTTCACCAACGGATTCTTCTTCCGGTACTTTACCCACGGATTCTTCTTCCGGTACTTCACCCACGGATTCTTCTTCCGGTACTTCACCCACGGATTATGTTTCCTGTACGGATTCTTCTTCTGGTTCTTTACTGATTCACTGATTCTTTACCAGATTCTTTGCCCACGGATTCATTTTCCGGTTCTTCACCCAGCGAATCTTCTTCCAGTTCTTCACTCACGAATTCTTCTTCTATTTCTTCACCCACGTAGTTTTCTTCCAGTTCTTCAACCATGGATTCCCTTCTGATTCTTCACCCACGGATTCTTTTTCTGGTTCTTCTCCCATTACAACTTCTTATTGTTTTTCTATGCATTATTCTACTGGTTCTTCACCACCGGATTCTTCTTCCAAGTGTTCACCAACTGATTCTTCAGCCGGTCGTTCAAGCCAATACCGCACTGTATCTACAGATACGCTAACGTGGTGCATTTTCAGGAAAATAGCCAAGAGTTATGAGTAATAGACAATCATCAATACAACTATCATTTGATACCAGTGTTGTGTGTTCCCGTCCAGCTGCGGATACTACTAGCCATTGCATATTAATATCCCACATTTTAAAAGGCAATCAATGTTAGGTTATCTCCGTATGTACCGTCTTTTGACATGCCTATTACGTATACTCCAAAGCTCACTCCATGTACAAAGTTTGCATACAACGACCGATTATTTTGAAGATGTTCTACAGCCGTGTTGCGGAGACTGTCAGAATAATCTGTTATGTACAGGCAGTACAACCTTTTGTATATAGTTCCTTTTAAATGTAGTACCGAGCGTACTTTGAGTATGTTATGCATACGTTGATAAAACACAAATTATTGATTTTTAACTGTTTTATTATTTTGCAAGTTTTAGTTTCATGTTTCATTATATGTAAAGGTTAATTTAATATATAAAGTGGCATATATGAAAGTGTGGTATCAAAAGTGGTTTCTTTCGATTTTTATCTTTAAATGAGTTTTAAATTTGTTTCAGGCATAGCCCTTATTGAACGTTTTATAAGACTAGTATAAGTAGTGCATATTTTCGGTATATGAAAGGAGATCCGCTACGCTATCGTTTTACACGAAATGCTGCGATTTCTCCATCAATGATTTAAACGTCAATTAGACATTTATAGACCACTCTACCAGAGGAGTATCAGCTGAAACATCGGTTGAGCAGTTCGAACCTACATACGTGATTCGACATCGGTTCAGCACTGGGACATTTCACACATGGTGCTCGGAGTTCGAGTTGGATCGGAAGAGAAGTTTCCAAACAGACGTTGAACGGATAGGTTCAACACCATCTCAGAGTTTGAGTTGGTTCGGAAGAGAAGTTTTCATACAGACGTTGAACGGATAGGTTCAACACCGTCTCAGAGTTTGAGTTGGTTCGGAAGAGAAGTTTTCAAACAGACGCTGAACGGATAGGTTCAACACCAGCTTAGAGCTTGAGTTGGTTCGGAAGAGACATTTCCAAACAGACGCTGAACGAATAGGTTCAACACCGTTCCAGACAGTTGAAACCACATACCCAAGGCAGTTTGAGACGAGGAACATTCTACATACCGTCCACATTGTCACCTGCGAAGCAACCCGAAAAACGTCAATTTATCTCTTGATAGAGACAATATTCGTCTCTGTAAATGCCGTATAGTTGAAGTTGGTGACGTAATGCAGCAAACTTGCAGTTTCCGTTTGGAAAAGGGTCCAATAATACTGTCACAGCCGATTGGAGTTCCGATCGAGTAAAATTCTCAATTTAATTCAAACCGAATATGTCGTTTTGTCCGGAATTCTTGTTGTACTAAACGGATATTTGAGTAATACGCGTTCTTCAATTTCGTATTTGTTTGGTCGTTGGGCGTTTTTTAACTGTCACCGGTGAAACACTTCGTTTGCAGCATGTATCATTTGCTGAATATGTTTTCAGTCAACGAAACGGTGGTTAAGATATGCATCTGTCACCCAAATGGTTGCCCCCATCAGGAGAACAGTCTCATGGTGTTTCGAAATGGAAACCCGTACTAAACAGATTGATTTATATCAGCTTTCCGCTGACTTAACATTCGAACAAAAGTATATTTGTATAAACTAAATACATTTAGTTAAGAAAGGCTTTAAGTCACTTTGACCTGAACCTAATATCAACCATTCACTGACCATGACTAATACACGTATATAAGCAATTAGTTCTAACTGTCGCGCATACGTTCTCCACTCTTAATTATGTCACTAATTGCCCGACTATCAGTAAAAATGCATTACAATAGGTAAACGGGGTCTAACTCTTTGACTGGATAACTTTAAATTCAAATATGTTATCTTCTGATACACGAACAACTTAAGTCATCCTAGAAGTTGAATGATACCCTTTGTACCACAATCTTCTTACCATGTCCACTTCTCCTTTGTATTACCAAACATTACCGGAAATAGTGAACTTTGTTTTTCAAGATGATTTAATGTAGGGTCTTTCGTAGAATTGCATATGGTGATACATGTCGTAATATAACTTGCGTTTCTGATAAATATCCGGCAATTCGATAGTGGGAGATGAACTGACCGTCCCGAGACGGTAGCACCATCCCAAATATGTTTAGTTGTTGGCAATAACTCTAAAAGATTGATAGGAGTTACAGACCCGTCCTATATGATAATTCCAGTTACACATAACACATGAAATCAAATAAACAAAAAACCTTAACATATGGACATGCCGTCAAATATACGAGCGTACACTTCAATAATACACCCCTAATGTATAACAAATTGGTTCATCTTAATACCAAGTGTATCAAGTCAAACTATCAAATGTCATAGGTTTACTGGTCATCGCTACCTTGACCTTTGCCCTACTCACACCGATTATATATATATATATATCAGTTACACTGGCAGGCCAACGTAAGCAAATTTTCATTCATATACACGTACATGACTCGTATGATATTCGACGTATGTGTTATTGCAGAGAGCGTTAATGCGCATTTGTTAAGAATGCCTATGTCTTTGAAAGAACGAGGCTGAGGTTTTTTGGTGTTTGAGTTTGGGATCGATTTGAAGAGCTTTAGCTGAGACTTGAAGAACACACACAACACGGTTGAATGTGCATTCCCAAGTAAATAAAATAACGACAGTATCCAATATGTGTTGGACTGAACAATGCCAACTGTATCAGTCTTCATTTACTTTCAATGTACTCGACAATTCAGAGATGAAAGGATTCAAGCATGCCGAAATGGAAGGGAATTGGTCATTACCCAAAGAGAGTCAAGACGAGTCGGCGAGTTAATGAAGCGGTTCTTTTGAGTTTTCCACTGTTGTAAAATATTTAGACAAGCAAGAAGGGAAGTAACTCTGGTTACTGGTCTCTGCTCCTTTGTGGACAACAAGACAAGCCGGTGGTAAATGACACAGTTCTTTGAGATACTGGCCGGGGAAAGGCTTGGGGTAATGTTTACCCTGGCTATGAAGAACCACAAGACGAATGAGCAGAACACTTGTTCATTTGGTACATACCTGGAAAGGGGCATGTGAGGGCAGACTATTGGTTTAAAAGGCCAGTTATGGCAGGAATCTGCTCGGCGAGTTCCATTCATGCCTGTACAGATAGATTACCTGGTAGCGGATGTACTTATTGTAAGCGTGAAGAGGTTTAGTGGGCCATTTTTTAATGGTTAAGTGAATGAGACGATTCCATTGGCATCGTCGCTGTCGATTCGGAAAGGGGTGGGGGCTTGGGTTCGAATCATTGCTCGTTGGGGGACAAAAAACAAGCGGGTAGTTGAGACTGACATTTGATGTCCCGGAATAAGCATGCTGGGGGACATAAAAACGAGCCGGAGTGCAAAGAATTCAAACTTTTTGACGGAATCTATCACATACCCTACCGGTGGTGGACAAAAGACGACCCATTAGGCGGGGGTGTTGAATATCATGCAGGGTCCAAAACGACAAAGATTCAGGTAATACCAATGGACACTCATTTTCTAATAACTAGCGCGACGTGCATGTGGGGTGACCTCGGATGAATAAATCATGCACTCACTGCAGAGGGGGTATAGTCTAAAGCCAGGATTAGATAACAAACTGACAGGAGTTTGTGGTACCCGTGAGAGTTAAGGGGAAAACATCAGAGCACCTGTTTGAATTCAGAGAAAATCATGTAGGAGCGGTCTAAGATGAGACAATTACCGTTAGTCACCAAAGGGATTCCAGCTAGGTTAATGGGGTCGTATGCGAATGTTGGAATCTCGCTTAATTGCAGACACGCATTGTTTCAAAACAGATGAACCGTCACACAAAAAGGAGTTAAGAAATAGGAATTGGGTTGATTGATTCGAAGATGTAGTTCTGTCATCCACATTATCGTTTAGAGTGTGCAACAATAACATATTGAGTCTGTTTCGGAAGTTTTGTAAGGTACGATATTGCTCTAGGGCCCTGAATGGTGTTTGTAAGAAAGTCATGTTTGAGCCAAGATCTGCCGGGTGTACTTTACATCATCAGATATAATAAGAAGGAAACTGAACATTCGGAGATATCAATATGAACCTACTGACATAGGTGTGCAGAGATAACTGTATAGCCTAGATTTAAGATGGCAAAGTAAATACATAAATGACAAGCCGGTTTAAACAGGACAATTTCTCTTTATATGCTATATGTATAGATAGACCAGAAACAATGATATGGGTAAGATAAAAACAAACAAAAAATGCTCCAAAAGAAGCATGGCTTTGGTTTGCTTAGGAAGTCAACGCTGTGCTTCATATACTGTTCACATTGCGGCGATAAATGAGGCCTCTGATAAGAGGGTATTGTACAACGCTGATCTGATTGATGATACTTATTTGCAACTACCTCACGAAGATCAGAAACAGATTACACTCCGGCACGGACTGCCTTGTTATGGAACCGGGGAGAGTGTGATGACAGTTGATTTTGTCGTTTCTGTCTTAGACCATTCCTTTTGATCAGTTGCTGGCAGGGGTTGTGAGTTCGAACCCAACATTATTTCCGACGATTGACAATTTAAAAGTCACTGTGACAAGCATAATTCGTCTTTCACCAATGGGCTAACAGTCTATGTAGAAAAGCAGCCAGTTGCTTGGAAAGTATGTTGTGTGGAGTACTGGTGTGAGCAAACCAGGAAACACATGAGTAGTTGAACTGGCCGCCATAACATGACTGAACAATGGTAAAACAATCAATCAATTGATCAGTTGCTGGGCCAAGAAAATGCTGGTACCCAGTTTTGAGAACCAATCCACATGTTAAGATGACATGTGTACAGTTGGACCCAGGACGCAAAGCAAGACAGACGTGTTTGGACTTTGACTGATGACATTGATAGACAGACCATTTACGACCAAGCAAATGATAGTATAATGCAGGTTAAACGGATAGCTGCGGATGAGTGGACACACGGTTTCCAGCCTAGTTTACAACCCTCCGATATTGAACCGTCAACAAGTCATTGTTTACAAACAAAATGCGATAACCTATTTGATAAAAGACGGTAAATGCATTTGATTTGACATTACTTACTAAATAGAAATAAATCAAAGGAAATTTCTGTTAAAATATAGAAATTACAGATTTGAATACGATTTGAATACGAAAACAATGTTTTATTACGCTGTCAACAGAGACATGGGTAATGCTTGAATAAAGAGTATCAATCGAGTGGCATAGTAACTTCTACGAATATCGCGTTATCACAAATATCAAAGAAACACAAGAGCGACGTTTTCTTTGTTGCGCGCGCGCTAACATAGCTGTATGATTCGATTAGGGAATCCACGATATCACGACTTTCAGATCTTACTAGAAAACTTTATTCTCAGAAAGTACGACACATCATAAAACAAAAACAATCCTACAAGCCCTACCCCACCAACAGAAAAGTCCTTATTTTTAAAAAGAAAACCTGATGGTTTCATTCTCTGTCAAATTTGAACATGTTGTCTATTAATTGCTTAAGACATCACATACATTTAATTACATTACGTGACGTGTTTACGGCTGTAGAAAGAATGAAGGAAAGAAAGGACCAGAATGTTCAAACATAAAACGTTTTTTGCCTCTATACTAGTGGTGGTTCTGAATTTAAATAAATCATATTTTTAAACTTCTAAATCATATATTTTCATTCTTCTAAATAAAAATTGTGGACGCTATTATTATTACGCACTTCAAAATTAACAATGAAGTGTGCCATTATTTGTAAAATAAGAAGAAAAAGCATGTAAATACGTTCATAGTTTGATACAGTAACTAAAAAAAAAAAACAATTCCATTTCAATAGAAATATTTTAGTGTAATTTTTTTATAGGATAAAATCACAAAATGTTGCCAGAATGTTATACTACGAGAGCACCATACCAATACCTTTTGTAATTACCCTGGTGAGTGATTGTCGTCCGCCTCGGTTGTGTAGTGGTAGAGCGTCCGCCTCGGTTACGGGAGGTCGCAGATTCGAAACTCGGCCGGGTCATAACAAAGACTTTAAACATGGCAGTAATGGCTGCCCTCCTTGGCGCCCAGGGATGCGGGGTTATTGAGACTTGTAGTACTGGTATATCACCCAGGAAACGCAGTGATATAATTGAAAAAGTGTTAAAAGTTGCGTAAAACACCAAACAATCAACCCTTGGTTTTTAATTTTCAAAATGTCGGCGGATGATTTATAAGAACATGTAAAAGAACGAGAGATGCTGGATTTATTTTGCAGTTCAGTTTGGTTTGTTACACTATTCAAAATTAACAATAAGTACACCTATATTCGGTAGTTCCATCCTAGCAGCTATTCGGTTTCGTTTCAAAAACAAATGCAGATACTCAAGTCTAAGGGATTAAAATATTAATTATATGCCTGCACATTTTCCGGTGCAAATACATGGAAATGGTCAAGCGCAGTTTAAACACGACAGATTGAAATTCCGTAGTGATACAAAATATGGTGATGGAACAATGGAAAATATGATGAGACGTCATTGAAATATACTTTTACGTCATTCAACATATGGTAGTTGCGCGTGGTTCATACGCAAATCATAAATCATATTTTATGTGTAAATTATGTTATTTCTCTATTAAGAATATAGCAAATTGTATGTGTTCTTTATTCTGTTTTAAAAGTTATATCTGGTATATGATAACAGGAAAATTATGTTGCAATAGCGCTACAGGTTTTAGTATTGTCTACTCGTGGCGTGGACAATTGGACATCTCTCTCGATCTTCGGTCTCGTAAGATATCAATTGACCACGCCCCTCGTAGGACAATACTAAACATTGTATCGCTTCTGCAACATAATATTCCCTATATACTAAAGCAGAATCAATTTAAGTAAATGATGATCCAAAATAGATGATGTTTAATAAAAACAAATAATAGTGTGTATCGTAAATTGGTTATTTGTCAAGATAATAAGTGTATTTCGAATCTGATATGTAAATATATGTACTTTCCGCCATTTTGTATACAAAGCAAATCGTTCAGTCATTTCCCTGTGTGTGGCCAGTGCCTTCGAGTATTGCATTATTATCAAAACAGCAGTGGATTACTTAAATGAATGATAATGTCATATCTTTCTAATATGTATTATGTATTAAATGTATGAATTAAAAATCATCTATACGCATCATATAATATGTAGTATATGTTTGAAGAAAGGTCCGGATTAGAGTGCATTTAGGAACAGACAGATCAAAAAATGTCCTCGTTAAGAATGTCCATGGGTTGCGTTTTCTCTTGCAAGGCCCTTATTAAAATAGTTACCGTCATTGCCTCGGTTCCCTGGTCTGTTACGAGTCCTTCTGTTCGGGCGCGATTCATTATCCCGTTCATGTGGATATCCATAACGTCTTGGTCTTCCATATTCATAATCATAGAAAGGTGAAGAGTAGCTATCCGATAAGTTATTAGTTCGGTAACGATTCATGAAGTAGTCTCCATAATACGGATACCGGTAATAATACGGGTTTCGGTAGGAGTCGAAGAAAGATCGGTACATCGTTCTATATGTTGTTAAGAACTGAAATTGAAGGCAAATTGAGCGACGCTTTGCTAAACAAACGTAAGGAATTTGCTATCATTGTAGATTCAGATCAGCCAGTGCATCCATGCAGTCTGATCTGGCTCTTCACTGTTCTAAATTTAGTCAAAGAAGGTCTCGAGAAAACTCTGGCAAAGAGTATCCATGTGGGTCCTTACAATGGATGCACTGGCAGGTCTTTTCTACACTGTTTATAAGTACGTCAAGGTTGACCCTCCTGGAGCATCACGCATATACTGGAACATTATCAATTGGTACAGCCGTACTATCTGATCTAAATGTACACTGTATAGCTTGACAAAGGCTTCTTGACTACTTCATGTTTGTATTCCCAGAGCCGCCGATACATAAATATCATGTCAACCGATTCTCTTTTATATAGATGACTACATACGAATTTGAAAATAGGATCGGAAAAATAAAATATGTGCAGTTTTCCCCTGAGCACAAAATTTATTTCTATGATAACTTATTCATGTTGGCATTGCTAAACAGTATAGGTTCGTCTGCTCTGTCTTACCACAATCTACACACGTTGACAGAAACTTCTAATAATCTTGTTTAAGTAATATATGAACATTGTAGACATTGATAACACTTTGAAACGCACAGGCTGATCTGGATCGACACTCTTCAGAATAGCCATATTGTACCTTGTCCCATAGCTAAGCTATAAAATATGATTGTAGCTTCACTGAAGTTGTAATTAACCCACCATCTTTGATATTTATTATATTTGTTTTTGTGTATGGTACGCCACTTTCAACAGTAGTTCAGTCATCTCATTGCCTTTCCTCGCTAAATTACCAGTAAATTACTAAAATTACCAGTACTGCATGTATTATTATACTGGCGCCCGTGTATCAGACGTAATGCTCCCCCAGCAAGTCTGAGAACCAAGGAGGGAAGCCACTAGTACCGTTTATCTAAAAGTCTTGACCCGACATAGGAAAGAACTCTGATATTCCGCTCTCCAAGTGGACGTCCTAACAACTACATAACAAAGGCGCTATTTTATTATGAAATATCAGTTCAACAGCAAGAATATATTTAAATAGACTACTGGGGAAAATCCATAAACTTGATTTAGGCCTATGTCACTGACTGTTTTAATGCATGGAATGTTCTCTCTCTCCTGACTAAACATATGTTGGGATGACACCAAACAAGACAAACAAAATGGTCCTATGTTCCTCACCAGAATTTTAAGCAAAAGTCAAAAGCTGATTTTCTTTTTTGTACATTTTAAAATGGCTTTAATAGTCTTGTAATTAGAATGGTTGGTAAAACCCACCCTCTTTAGTATCTATTATATTTGTTTTTGTGGTGTATGGTCATGTGTTCTAATATTTTGAGAGCCATTTCTTAGTATAGGGCTATAATTCGAGCAATCTTGGTAGAGGTCCACTAGATGAAGCATCATACCAAATATCAAACAGACTTAAAAGTTTGACTCAAACTGTGCTTAAGATTTAAAAATACATTTTTGAATTTGACCATTAACAAATTTACAAATGTCCTTACCATTTCCCGTTTTGAAGTGTCAACACACAAACTCAGTGACACTGTTCAAAGAATACTTAAATATTAAGTATAGGATACTTGAGATACTTGAATTTAAGACATAGTTTTTATCAGGAAATAAGACTTATAGAAAAACTATTTAAGTAAGAATTTATTTGTCGTTAAGATTTCAAAATTGAAATAGAATGGTATGCAAGCATAAAATAAACGTTCTTGTTACCGTAATTATATATTAATAAGACAGAGATTTAAAATAAGCTTTAGCTTTCTTTTCGATCCTAGAAAACATGTTTATGAATTGAATTGTATTTCGGAAATTACTAAATGAAATATTGTTTAAACCAAATATCAAAGGACAGGGCCTACTACTTTCAGACAAGAATATTTTTAGAATAGTTTCCCTATACGAGTCTACTAGATGAAGCTACATATCAAATACCAAAGGACTGGGCCTTCTACATTTAGACAAGAAGAATTGAAAGTGTTTCATACCAAATATCAAAAGCCTGGACATTATACCTTCGGATAAGAGGTCCACTAGATGAATTACATACCAAATATCAAAGGCCTGTGCCTTTTACTTTTAGACAAAAAGACATTAAAATGCATTTCCCAATATGCAAAAAAAGTGAACACCGGAGAGGGAGTCATTTTTGATCCCATGGCTATAATTTGAACAATCTTGGTATAGGTCCACTACGTGATGATACATACCAAATATCAAAGGATTGTGCCTTCTAGATTCAGACAGAATATTTTTAACGTTTTGGTTAATTTCCCCCTTTTTTGTTGCAATGGCAACAAGAGGTCTGCATGGAATGGAGTTCTTTGAACAAATTTGAAAGAGATCCACCCAAGGAATATTCCCGTGAAATTTGATGAAGATTGGCTATTAGGAATAATAAAAGATGTCATTCAAATAAGTTGTGAACGGACGGACAAACTCATGGGAGTGTACTTGTGGGGTTATTTCCTTTGATGTTTACTTGTGGGGTGCACCCCACAAGTATGCAATTCATTCCGTAATTAACCCCCTTTTACGGAATGAATAACATTAATATGCAAATGAGATACCTGTTATAAAAAATAAAAAATAACTATTTATCTAAGTGTCTTTATAAGGGTGATGGGTGGGCTTCATGCGGACGGACGGACGGACGGAAGACAACGGACAATAACTTGCGCCGCACTTCGTGCTCAGGGGAGCATAAAAGCAAATTGGTTCCAACCACCTAAATAACAAAACATAAAATTGTTCAAAACAGTCTTTAAAATTATATCTTCCTCATTTCAAGACCAAATAGAGAACTTCTATGCTAAATGATATTTCTTAAACGAATTCAATGCATTTGCAGTTAATATTTAAAAGGAAATATCATTCCAAATGTTTGCTCCTGAATAGGTAAGATACATGTACATTTAACCCATTATCTAAGGCAGACACTGTTGAACTAACCCCAATCCCTTTCCACATGCAGACGCATTCGTTTTGAGGAATTTTTCCACAAGGTTTTCGTCAATATAAAATATCATGGCTTTCAATCAGAGAAATTATCCCTAATTGTCATGCATTATTTCATGCCTAGATGTTTTCAAAGTCCTTTACTGCAGAGTTGTTGAGTGCAGTAAAGGGTTTAATAAAAGGAGTTGACGAACAAATAAAAAGAGAAAACTGGGAGCATGTCTACGAGGTTGAGAATGTTTTGCATAACTTATAACCGATACATTGAATATTTAAACGGAATATTTAAACTGTATAACAAGGATTTAACCCTTTCTCGGATACAGACTACATATTTGTAGAAAATGACTTTTGGAAGGAATTAATAGTTATGTTTTGTTAGCCGCTTTCAACAATTGTTCAGTTATATCACGGCATTTCCTAGGTAAGTTACCAGTACTACTGGTCCATTTATCCTGACACCAGCGAGTCAGTCGTAATGCTAACCCCACAGCCCTGAGCGCCAAGCAGGGAAAGCCATGAATAATACCATTTTAAAGTATTTGGTATATCCGGCCGGGGATCGAACCCGCGACCTCCTATGTGGACGCTCGCCCACTTCACCACCGAGGCGTTCATGAAAGAAATGATGAAAATGGAGCCAGTCCATGAGCAATTTGTTATTTTCCTACAATGTTTTCAATTGTGTTACATAATTGAAACAAGTTGGTTTGTTGAATGAACCAGTATACCAGTCACTAACAAGACGAATTTTGATGCAAAGCATCAAAGACGCAGCGCATGATTTTGAAGCCTGACTTAAAGGAAGCAGATGCAGTTCAGTACATTTAAATAATATGTGCAAACAGACAGGATGTAAAAATTTTGAACAAGAAGGCCAAATGTCCCTTAATTTGAACAAGAAGGCAAAATGTCCCTTTATTTTAAAACAAGAAGGCTAAATGTCCCTTTATTTTAAACAAGAAGGCCGAGAAGTGCCATTATTGCTCACCTGGCTACCATAGTCGATAAAGAAAGGTTATCAAGAGCAGAAAGGGTACATTTTGACGCAGGGATTAGACGTTTTATATGCTACGATTTATGTGATATTCAGCATGTGAAGTTAAGTTGTGAAATGACAAGTTTAGTCCTGAAATCATTTGTTTAGCAGAAGTATGATAACAAAATCGCGAGAATATAAACAAACAAGAGCTGTCCATAAGACAGCGTACTCGACTATTTGCCATTTGATTATATAGTTAAATGTGGTTATTGAGATGTGTGCATAATATTACCTTGCATGCCAAATTTTAACCAAATTGTCAAAGTCAAATAAGGGTCATAATTTGTACTGAATGCATACAAGAAATATCTTACTTCACTGTCTGACACCTCTGAAGCCATGAATGGGGTTTTAAGTCAAGATCATTAGTGGTTACTGAGATATGACCATATTATCTTGCATGCAAAACTGTAACATTTGATAATGTCCAATAAGTGCATGAAGTTTCAAAGCAATAGCATCTGTGGTTTATGAAAGGCCTTGCATGCTAAAACGTTAACCAAAAAAGGGTATTATTGTCTCAAAATCTGATATGAGTTTTGGGACTTGTCCTGCATGATCATTTGATCATGTCAAAAAAGTGTGTGAAGTTTCAAAGCAATAGCAGCTGTGGTTTGTGAGAAAAAATCTTGATTGCACAACTTTAACCAAAATTTCTAAGTCAAAAAAGGGCCATAATTGTGTCAAAACCTGATATAGAGTTTCGGGACTTGTCCTGTCCAATACGTGTGTGAAGTTTCGAAGCAATAGCATCTGTGGTTTGTGAGAAAAAGCGTTAAGCTTAATTTTAAGCCCAAAAAACGCGGCGTCAACAAAAGGTATATAGATTAAAATATGTGAACTAAGTTGGATGCCTCCAAAGTGTTAACAGGTTTTTTTTCCAAAGTTTTAATGAGTGGCTTAGTTTTTGACCCCATGTGACCTAGTTTTGAGCTCGATTGAGATTGTTATGGATATAAATGTTCATGAAGATTGTTCACAATATATACAGTACATATCTTAGTGAAATTTACTGTGTTTTATTTCCCTACTGCGGTTAACAGTTTCCAAATAATTTCATCCAATCATGCCTAACAAATAGCTACAGACGGACGGACGTATGTACGCCACATCAATATCCCATCTGCTTTTGGCAGTGTTCCTGGTGTTACAATTTCAAATGTAATGATTCGGTATTTTCAAAGCAGACCATTTTTGGTAGAATTGCGTAAGCAAGGCTATCCTAGTAGATGAGGTTTGAAGTCACGTGATGTAAATGACTGAGAACACCAACTTCAGTACGCCCGAAAGATATGGCGGAGCCTCGCGTCATATTATTTCAGTCGACTCGTTTCATAAAAACAATATCAAATAAGCACTCATGTAAGATTCTATTTATCACATAACACCATAAAAAGATTGTTTTCAATCTTTAAATCTATCTTTCTTCGCCCTCATATAAAAAGTGACCGAAGTTCACCCCGAAGTTCTAATGCATACTTCCACTGTAAAAAATAGTCCCTATCAATAACCTTTTGATTGTATACAAAATTAGCAACAAGGCACTTATAACATTTCATTTATTGAGATGTATTCTCTTTAAACAATATTTTTAATAAATGCGGAAATTCAGAACAATTGTAAACAATATGCTGTCATTTAAAGTGACGTCACACTGGAGTGACGTCACGTACGTGCTGTGAGTCGGCTATTTATGTAACTAGTTACATATGATATTTATGTCACTTTATGTCACTCCTGGAGTGCAAGTTATGTGATAAATATGTTTAAGTCTTATTAATTGGTTGAAAGGAATAGAAACAAGGTGGCATCTGAATAGAGGAAAATTCAACGTTAAGCTTCAAATGACATCTCATCCTTATCCACTGGACAAAGAAAAACGTCACAGGAAGGTTATTTTGGTGGTCCTTTTCTTAATTATGTTCCAAGATATATGAAGTATAGATATATATATGTTGTTGGTGCAGTACAAAGGGAGTAACATGCCAAATATTTAAATTCTTCTCCGCGTGTCCGATTCCAAGATTATTTAGTAGAAACTCTCTACGAAAAATGATCAAGCAATTATAATTGGCTGGAAAAAAAAAGACAGCGAGGCGGGTTCAGAAAGGGGCAAAATGACAAAAGCTTAAAACTCCATTCTTATAGAACTGCTTGTCTGATTAGTTCCTTCTTTATAATTATTTAAGCCATATTGATTGATTGAAACCGAAAGACATAGTTACCAGGCGGCATCAGAAAAGGGGTAAATTGACATTTAAGCTTCAAATGGCATATCATCCTAATACACTGGGCAAGTTTCGACAACACTATACATAAATAATCCTTCAGTGGTCCTCTTTCAAATGTGTTCAAAGATATGATATGGCAGGAAGGGTGTAAAATGCATATACTGTAAAATACATCTTCTTTTAATCCGCTTGTCAGATTCCAAGATAGTTTAGTAAAATTGTTCCTTGAGTGACCCTCTTCAATATTTGCTTAAGCTGTATTGATTGGTTGCAAAACATGGCAGCCAGACGGTATCAGAAAAGGGGCAAATTGACAAAACTTAATAGTTACATTTCTATTCAAGTGTTTTTTGATTTCAGGATACATTTGTAATTTAGCGGATTACAGAGATGCAAAACTATTTTGTAGAGTATTACAGTATTACAGTATTACCTTGGTTTTGGTTTAGTATTAATCTGTTCATTATTATACACATATTCTGTCAAAATATAAGCTTTCAATCAATTTCATTTAACAGAAACTAAAATCAAAGTATAATGCTGGGAAAACAACCAGAAAATCATTCAAAACACAACTGTGTTGGTAGATCACACCTCTAAGTTTACTGTTAGCCTTGTAAACATTAATACATTGCATTAATACATTGCATACTCTAAATGCTTATGTTGGTTCAGTACAGTCAATTAAATAATAGAAAGACACTGTACTGTCATGAATCTTCATGGTGGTATTTCCATAGAGCTATTGGGTAATATGAACATTAAAAAAGTATCATGTTGACCGAATGACATATTCGAAAAAAGAATCGAGTCATTTAATTTTCACAAGACCAACAAGAATTTATTATCTTGAAAACATTTCATTCTGGCCTGATGCATCATTATTTTTCTGTCAGGGTGGGGATTTTTTGAGATAGATTAGATTAAACTTATTTATTTTACATCGATTGCGAAACAAGCTTTCAGCTTATATTAATCACGCTCGATGTCTGCTTCCTGGAGACTTAACCAGTACTCGCGCCGTTTGTGTGGAAAAATCCCAAAGTCCGGTCCCGCTCATCACGGGACTCGAACAAGGGACCTTTGATGCGAGAGGCCGACGATCTACCTCTGCACCACTGTCGTTCACCGTCTGTTTTTGATAGATACGTCTATATGCGCTTCTGCATCTCCTCTTAACCGATCGAAATTCTACCTTTGGTACTTTCAGTACTTTAATTATACAACAGGGTGAATGGTTAATTTATCATGTTCAATGCCTGTGAAGTTTTGACTGTATTTGATTGTACAATGCGATCACGCACCGTGCTATAAGATAGTATGTTCAGTCTTGACCTCAAATTAACAATCAAGCAATGCTATTGTTTTTCCGATAAATTTAATGCAAATGTCTTGGACAACTTACAGTTGCAATTGTTTTAATCTTGGTTTTAAATTATTATACATCTAACATTGAAATACATAACTTCCAATATTTTAAGATTTTTTTTATTAATTCTCGTATTTTTGATAATGTTATAAATACTGCGCCCCTGTACTTTCCTATCCGATTCAGAATAATTAGAAATCCCCAAATCGAGTAAATGACGTTCTATGGTTAAGTTCCAACGCGCTACCTTTGTCTAGACACGCATAAATCCCTTTGCAAGAGACTAGTTACTCAAAATGTTATGAAAATCTTAAAATAAATTCATCACATCAAACAGTTGTGTTCTATTACCCTTTGCCTCATTCGGACAACATAAGAGCGTTAACATGCAGATACTGTTAAAAAACATTGAAGAAAGTGCAGAAATCCCCAAAAGGGTTATTTTGACCTTTTGTCAAAATAGTTGTTACACCGAGTCAGGAGTTTACTTTCAACACTTGTTCAGATATTAAAACTGCATTAGATGACTTTAAAAACAAATAGACAAAATATGGTTATCCATCCATAAATGAAAGTATAATTATTTAATAGAGCTGAAAACATTCGGCAAACGGAACATTTTATCTTCTGTTGCATATTTATTGTATGTGGGAACGGGTTTTCCATTTTCCCTCATTCAAACAACTTGTATGACTCTACAGCAATTAATTGAACATTGCTGCTTTATTCTGATGTTTTCAACCTTCCAAACAACATGAAAATATTATGAAGGTAACGGATTATTTTTTACATTTGACACGAAAAACAATATATTTACGAACTAAAGTAAACATACCTGCAATCCAAACTTAACGACAAACAAGGTTATAAACAGAATGCTAGCAACTGAACTAGTCGATATTTATATACATGGTATGGCTCATCTGCTGGGATATCGATTTGCAAAAGTTGTTTACGTGTAACTTAGGGTGTACATTGAAAAGGACCTGGTTTAGACGCGAATTTCTGAATCTCACGCCTCACTTCACCACACAGTGGCGTCATGACCGACCTTAACCCGGTCCAATAGTGTTTATGTAATACACATTTTCACGCATCTGTCGAAGACGACTTTTGAAAACATTGTGACAAAATGAGAAATTGCTGATAATGACAAACTTATTCATTTTGTCAAATTGTTTTCAACTGTATTAGTTAATTGTTTTTTCATTCATAGAGAGTTGTCATATATTTGCCCAGATGTTTACAGCGCTGTTATATGTCAGAAAGGGTTATATGATCTAGGCCGATTGAATGACAACCTTTGTGTATCAACAGTTAACCTTTTTTCCTAATACATACAGACTATTTTTGTATCCTTTACAGCACATGACCTCTGAAAACATTGCTTGGAGAGGAGAAATTGTGCAAACGGACCAACTTTTCCCCTTTTTTACAGTGGACGACTTTATAATTACCTGTAATCTAGTTTACAGTTACAAGCTACAGTGTAGATACTCCATGTATGCATCCTGTTAAGAGTCTTCATCGTGTGTACTATCATGTATCATCTACTAACACATATATATATATATATACATGTATTCAAACTGTAATGAATAGCTGGCAGTGCAGACCTTTTTTCGTGACAAGACGAAGTATGAATGTCAGATTAACTCACAGTTTGATACAGACTACTTTTGATGCCTCTCCTGCAGGTAAGTTTTGAAGACAACTCCGAAAGAGGTGAAACTGCTCAAAATTAATTCAAAAGTATCATTTTCCTACAGTGCTTTTCAGCCTATACAAAAATACTATGTTCAAAACACATCTTTCATAAAAAGTTATATATATTTTTTTAAAAAAAATCAACGTTTTCCGCATACACACTCCCGGCAGCAGACGACTTTCAAAACATCAACGAAACACTTTGGAAAGTCGAAACAATGTCGCCAAAAAAATGTCTCAATTTCGCTTCTTTAATTCAAATTTATTTAATATTCAAATATAATTTAGAGAAATGGTCAACATTTTTGCCAAGATGTTTTCAAAATCATCTGCTGCAGATTTGTTTGGAAAGGGTAAAGAGCAATAAGTTCATCTAGTCTGAAAGGCTGGTTTGATGACTTAAATTAAATATGAAAATTAAATAAATTAAGTATATAAAGAAAGAGGGGAGTGGTCAAAAAACAGACTGTCCAGTCCATATTCAAGTATTCAGGTAAAATGGAATATATGGTTAACATTGTTAGATTTACCATTTCAAAATTATCTGTGCAAACAGCGCGTCAAGACGATATCCCTGCTGTGACGTCATAATAGCATGTTCTTCTTGCGCGGTTTGATCACGCATCGGTCTATATAGCCGATTGTCAAATGACATCCAAAACGACATAGTAAAATAAATATATTGACGGCAAAGCGTATACATATAAAATATCCTAATCGACGTCATAAGACCAGTATCCACCTATCTTTCTCACATACATTCGCTTTCTGTCGCTTCTGTAACAGTCTTCTATTAACCCTTTCCCACATACAGACGCTTTCTAAGGCGTCTGTATCAGTCTTCTATTAATCCTTTCCCACATACAGACGCTTTCTAAGGCTTCTGTATCAGTCTTCTATTAACCCTTTCCCACATACAGACGCTTTCTATGGCTTCTGTATCAGTCTTCTATTAACCCTTTCCCACATACAGACGCTTTCTAAGGCTCCTGTATCAGTCTTCTATTAACCCTTTCCCACATACAGACGCTTTCTATGGCTTCTGTATCAGTCTTCTATTAACCCTTTCCCACATACAGACGCTTTCTAAGGCTCCTGTAACAGTCTTCTTTTAACCCTTTCCCACATACAGACGCTTTCTAAGGTTCCTGTATCAGTCTTCTATTAACCCTTTTCCACATACAGACGCTTTCTAAGGCTCCTGTATCAGTCTTCTATTAACCCTTTTCCACATACAGACGCGTTCTAAGGCTCCTGTAACAGTCTTCTTTTAACCCTTTCCCACATACAGACGCTTTCTTAGGCTCCTGTATCAGTCTTCTATTAACCCTTTCCCACATACAGACGCTTTCAACGGCTCCTGTATCAGTCTTCTATTAACCCTTTCCCACATACAGACGCTTTCTAAGGTTCCTGTATCAGTCTTCTATTAACCCTTTCCCACATACAGACGCTTTCTAAGGCTTCTGTATCAGTCTTCTATTAACCCTTTCCCACATACAGACGCTTTCTAAGGCTCCTGTATCAGTCTTCTATTAACCCTTTCCCACATACAGACGCTTTCTAAGGCTTCTGTATCAGTCTTCTATTAACCCTTTCCCACATACAGACGCTTTCTAAGGCTTCTGTATCAGTCTTCTATTAACCCTTTCCCACATACAGACGCTTTCTAAGGTTCCTGTATCAGTCTTCTATTAACCCTTTCCCACATACAGACGCTTTCTAAGGCTTCTGTATCAGTCTTCTATTAACCCTTTCCCACATACAGACGCTTTCTAAGGCTCCTGTAACAGTCTTCTTTTAACCCTTTCTCATATACAGACGCTTTCTAAGGCTCCTGTAACATTCTTCTTTTAACCCTTTCTCATATAGAGACGCTTTCTAAGGCTCCTGTAACAGTCTTCTTTTAACCCTTTCTCATATAGAGACGCTTTCTAAGGCTCCTGTAACAGTCTTCTTTTAACCCTTTCTCATATAGAGACGCTTTCTAAGGCTCCTGTAACAGTCTTCTTTTAACCCTTTCTCATATAGAGACGCTTTCTAAGGCTCCTGTAACAGTCTTCTTTTAACCCTTTCTCATATAGAGACGCTTTCTAAGGCTCCTGTAACAGTCTTCTTTTAACCCTTTCCCACATACAGACGCTTTCTAAGGTTCCTGTATCAGTCTTCTATTAACCCTTTCCCACATACAGACGCTTTCTAAGGCTCCTGTATCAGTCTTCTATTAACCCTTTTCCACATACAGACGCGTTCTAAGGCTCCTGTAACAGTCTTCTTTTAACCCTTTCCCACATACAGACGCTTTCTTAGGCTCCTGTATCAGTCTTCTATTAACCCTTTCCCACATACAGACGCTTTCTAAGGCTTCTGTATCAGTCTTCTATTAACCCTTTCCCACATACAGACGCTTTCTAAGGCTCCTGTATCAGTCTTCTATTAACCCTTTCCCACATACAGACGCTTTCTAAGGCTTCTGTATCAGTCTTCTATTAACCCTTTCCCACATACAGACGCTTTCTAAGGCTTCTGTATCAGTCTTCTATTAACCCTTTCCCACATACAGACGCTTTCTAAGGTTCCTGTATCAGTCTTCTATTAACCCTTTCCCACATACAGACGCTTTCTAAGGCTTCTGTATCAGTCTTCTATTAACCCTTTCCCACATACAGACGCTTTCTAAGGCTCCTGTAACAGTCTTCTTTTAACCCTTTCTCATATACAGACGCTTTCTAAGGCTCCTGTAACATTCTTCTTTTAACCCTTTCTCATATAGAGACGCTTTCTAAGGCTCCTGTAACAGTCTTCTTTTAACCCTTTCTCATATAGAGACGCTTTCTAAGGCTCCTGTAACAGTCTTCTTTTAACCCTTTCTCATATAGAGACGCTTTCTAAGGCTCCTGTAACAGTCTTCTTTTAACCCTTTCTCATATAGAGACGCTTTCTAAGGCTCCTGTAACAGTCTTCTTTTAACCCTTTCTCATATAGAGACGCTTTCTAAGGCTCCTGTAACAGTCTTCTTTTAACCCTTTCTCATATAGAGACGCTTTCTAAGGCTCCTGTAACAGTCTTCTTTTAACCCTTTCTCATATAGAGACGCTTTCTAAGGCTCCTGTAACATTCTTCTATTAAACATTTCTTACAAACAGTCGCTTTCAGACGCTCCAGGAGCAGACTTCTATTAAACATTTCTCACATACAGACGCTTTCAGACGCTCCTGTAGCAGACTTATATTAAACTTTTCTCACATACAGACGCTTTCAGACGCTCCTGTAGCAGACTTCTATTAAACATTTCTTACAAACAGTCGCTTTCAGACGCTCCTGTAGCAGACTTATATTAAACATTTCTCACATACAGTCGCTTTCTGACGCTCCTGAAGCAGACTTATATTAACCCTTTCTCACATACAGTCGCTTTCAGACGCTCCTGTAGCAGACTTCTATTAAACATATCTCACATACAGACGCTTACTGACGCTCCTGTAGCAGACATATATTAACCATTTCTCACATACAGTCGCATTTAGCACATACAGTCGCTTTCTGACGCTCCTGTAGCAGACTTCTATAAACCTTTTCCCACATTAAGATGCTTTCTGACGCTCCTGAAGCAGATTTCTCTTAAACCTTTTCTCACATACAGTCGCTTTCTGACGCTCCTGTAGCAGACTTCTATAAACGTTTTCTCACATACAGTCGCTTTCTGATGTCCTGTAGCAGACTTCTATTAACCATTACCCACATACAGACGCTTTCTGACGCTCCTGAAGCAGACTTCTATTTAACATTTCTCACATACAGTCGCTTTCTGACGCTCCTGTAGCAGACTTCTATTAACCTTTTCCCACATTAAGATGCTTTCTGACGCTCCTGAAGCAGACTTCTATTAACCCATTCCCACATACAGTCGCTTTCTGACGCTCCTGTAGCATACTTCTATTAACACTTTCTCACATACAGACGCTTTCTGACTTCTATAAACCTTTTCTCACATACAGTCGCTTTCTGATGTCCTGTAGCAGACTTCTAGTAAGCATTACCTACATACATTCGCTTTCTCACGCTCCTGAAGCAGACTTCTATTTAACATTCCCCAGATACAGACGCTTTCTGACGCTCCTGTAGCAGACTTCTATTAACCCTTTCTCACATAGAGTCGCTTTCTGACGCTCCTGTAGCAGACTTCTATTAACCTTTTCCCACATTAAGACGCTTTCTGACGATCCTGTAGCATACTTCTATCAAACACTTCTCACATACCGACGCTTTCTGTAGCAGACTTCTATTAACCCTTTCCCGCATACCGACGCTTTCTGACGCTCCTGTAGCATACTTCTATAAACCCTTTCCAACATACAAACGCTTTCTGACGCTCCTGTAGCAGACTTCTATTAACCCTTTACCACATACCGACGCTTTCTGACGATCCTGTAGCATATTTTTATTAACATTTTCCCAAATACATTCGCTTTCTGACGGTCCTGTAGCATATTTGTATTGACCTTTTCCCACAAACAGTCGCTTTCTGACGCTCCTATAGCATACTTCTATTAACCCTTTCCCAAATACAGACGCTTTCTGACGCTCCTGTAGCAGACTTCTATTAAGCATTTCTCAAATACAGACGCTTTCTGACGCTCCTGTAGCAGACTTATATTAAACATTTCTCACATACAGTCGCTTTCTGACGCTCCTGTAGCAGACTTCTATTAACCCTTTCTCACATACAGACGTTTTCTGACGCTCCTGTAGCAGACTTCTATTAACCCTTTCTCAAATACAGTCGCTTTCTGACGCTCCTGTAGCATACTTCTATTAACCCTTTCTCACATACAGTCGCTTTCTGACGCTCCTGTAGCATACTTCTATTAACCCTTTCTCACATACAGTCGCTTTCTGACGTTCCTGTAGCATACTTCTATTAACCCTTTCTCACATACAGACGCTTTCTGACGCTCCTGTAGCAGACTTCTATTAACCTTTTCTCACATACAGTCGCTTTCTGACGCTCCTGTAGCAGACTTCTATTAACCCTTTCTCACATACAGACGCTTTCTGACGCTCCTGTAGCAGACTTCTATTAACCCTTTCTCAAATACAGTCGCTTTCAGACGCTCCTGTAGAATACTTCTATTAACTCTTTCTCACATACAGTCGCTTTCTGACGCTCCTGTAGCATACTTCTATTAACCCTTTCTCACATACAGTCGCTTTTTGACGTTCCTGTAGCATACTTCTATTAACCCTTTCTCACATACAGACGCTTTCTGACGCTCCTGTAGCAGACTTCTATTAACCTTTTCTCACATACAGACGCTTTCTGACGCTCCTATAGCCGACTTCTATTAACCCTTTCTCACATACAGTCGCTTTCTGACGCTCCTGTAGCAGACTTATATTAAACATTTCTCAAATACAGTCGCTTTCTGACGCTCCTGTAGCAGACTTCTATTAACACTTTCTCACATACAGTCGCTTTCTGGCGCTCCTGTAGCATACTTATATTAACCCTTTCTCAAATACAGTCGCTTTCTGACGCTCCTGTAGCAGACTTCTATTAACCCTTTCTCAAATACAGTCGCTTTCTGACGCTCCTGTAGCATACTTCTATTAACCCTTTCTCACACACAGTCGCTTTCTGGCGCTCCTGTAGCATACTTCTATTAACCCTTTCTCAAATACAGTCGCTTTCTGACGCTCCTGTAGCAGACTTCTATTAAACCTTTCTCACATACAGTCGCTTTCTGACGCTCCTGTAGCAGACTTCTATTAACCCTTTCTCAAATACAGTCGCTTTCTGACGCTCCTGTAGCAGACTTCTATTAACCCTTTCCCACATACAGTCGCTTTCTGACGCTCCTGTAGCATACTTATATTAACCCTTTCTCACATACAATCGCATTCTGACGCTCCTGTAGCATACTTCTATTAACCTTTTCCCACAAACAGTCGCTTTCTGACGCTCCTGTAGCAGACTTCTATTAACCATTTACCACATACCGACGCTTTCTGACGCTCCTGTAGCAGACTTCTATTAACCTTTTACCACATTAAGATGCTTTCTGACGCTCCTGAAGCAGACTTCTATTAACCTTTTCCCACATACAGTCGCTTTCTGACGCTCCTGTAGCAGACTTCTATTAACCCTTTCCCACATAGAGTCGCTTTCTGACGCTCCTGTAGCAGACTTCTATTAACCCTTTCCCACATACAGTCGCTTTCTGACGCTCCTGTAGCAGACTTCTATTAACCCTTTCTCACATAGAGTCGCTTTCTGACGCTCCTGTAGCATATTTTTATTAACCTTTTCCCACATACATTCGCTTTCTGACGCTCCTGTAGCATACTTCTATTAACCCTTTCCCAAATACAGACGCTTTCTGACGCTCCTGTAGCATACTTCTATTAAGCATTTCTCAAATACAGACGCTTTCTGACGCTCCTGTAGCAGACTTATATTAAACATTTCTCACATACAGTCGCTTTCTGACGCTCCTGTAGCATACTTCTATTAAACATTTCTCACATACAGTCGCTTTCTGACGCTCCTGTAGCAGACTTCTATTAACCCTTTCTCACATACAGACGCTTTCTGACGCTCCTGTAGCAGACTTCTATTAACCCTTTCTCAAATACAGTCGCTTTCTGACGCTCCTGTAGCATACTTCTATTAACCCTTTCTCAAATACAGTCGCTTTCTAGCGCTCCTGTAGCATACTTCTATTAACCCTTTCTCAAATACAGTCGCTTTCTGACGCTCCAGTAGCAGACTTCTATTAACCCTTTCTCACATACAGACGCTTTCTGACGCTCCTGTAGCAGACTTCTATTAAACATTTCTCACATACAGTCGCTTTCAGACGCTCCTGTAGCAGACTTCTATTAAACATTTCCCACATACAGTCGCTCTCTGACGCTCCTGTAGCAGACTTCTATTAACCCTCTCTCACATACAGTGGCTTTCTGACGCTCCTGTAGCAGACTTCTATTTAACATTTCTCACATACAGTCGCTTTCAGACGCTCCTGTAGCAGACTTCTATTAAACATTTCCCACATACAGTCGCTTTCTGACGCTCGTGAAGCAGACTTCTATTAAGCATTTTTCACATACAGTCGCTTTCAGACGCTCCTGTAGCAGACTTCTATTAAACATTTCCCACATACAGACGCTTTCTGACGCTCCTGTAGCAGACTCCTATTAAACATTTCCCACATACAGACGCTTTCTGACAGTCCTGTAGCAGACTTCTATTAATCTTTTCCCACATTAAAATCATGCTTTCTGACGCTCCTGAAGCAGACTTCTATTAAACATATCTCACATACAGACGCTTTCTGACGCTTCTGTAGCAGACTTCTATTAACCTTTTCCCTCATAAAGATGCTTTCTGACGCTCCTGAAGCAGACTTCTATTAACCCATTCCCACATACAGACGCTTTCTGACGCTCCTGTAGCAGACTTCTATTAAACATTTCTCACATACAGACGCTTTCTGACGCTTCTGTAGCAGACTTCTATTAAACATTTCTCACAAACAGACGCTTTCTGACGCTCCTGTAGCAGACTTCTATTAAACATATCTCACATACAGACGCTTTCTGACGCTCCTGAAGCAGACTTCTATTAAACATTTCTCACATACAGACGCTTTCTGACGCTCCTGTAGCAGACTTCTATTAACCTTTTCCCTCATTAAGATGCTTTCTTAGCGGATTAAGTAGATTTATTTATGAGGCAATGTTAAACCTACATCACCACTACTTTGCTCTTCCGAAAATTGTATGTTTTCCTTTACGAAATTCATGTCTTTGTGTTAAACTGTATTTGCTTTAAACATGTATGTATGTTTTATGCAATAAAGCTTAATAATAATAATTTTAGGACAATGCTTTAAACTAAGAAATAAATTATTATGTGAATAACCATTGTTGAATTTATTTTTATACATCAATGTTCGTAAGATCGCTTTTTGTTATAATGGATATGCATATTACTAGTGTATTTGCTGTTTTTCTCTCTTGAATATGAATATGAATATACTTATGTTATATAATGTTCGGATGAATTTATACGATTCTATACATGATACATTTTCATCTACAAATGTTTGTATAATATATTTGTGTGATTTATATGTGAAATTCAAGTCTATGTGGAGCGTGTGTCACTTAATCATGATTGAAACCGGGTGTCCAATGTTCGATCCCCAATCGAGGCACTACGGTCATAGTGGTGCCTATTACTGGTTTGTTTGAGAGAGAGTTTACTTAGTATAATGTCTCACTATTCTATCAATCTAGTGGGGAGGAAATCGAAAGACCTATAGAAAGATATAAGGAGCATTATACAATGTAAACTTTGCATATGATGTATTGAGCGAGCTTAAAATAATATAAATAAAAACTCGTGGGTGAAATCAATTTGAGTGGGTATGTAAGTGAGTAAGTTGTGAATAAGTGAGTGAATGTCTGAGTGTTGATTGAGTGAGTGAGTGAGTGGTTTTTTTAATACACTAAACCGATGTTATATTTTGGAGTTGGTGATGTTAGGGTATTGCTGCACGATTAAAGGTTGTCGTGAAACCTGGTGAGGAAATAGTCGTTCGTAGATTTGTTTTCGGTTACTTTCCAAAGATAGTTAAATTCTTGTTTAAAAAGTCTATATATGTTATACGATTTTGTTCTGCTATGCTTTATATATGCAGAAACAATATAAAGAGAGTATGACATTAAGATAATAATAATTGGATTGGGATAGCTTATACCCCATTACCACTGTTTGCATAGAGCATACGTTTTTGTCTATTCAACACAAAAGGAGCAAATTGTGCAATTTTAACCAATTTGCTGTTACTATCGGACATCTTATAAATAAGTGTTCGTAAGATTCTGTTAAATTACAAATGTTGCAACAAGGACAAGAAGACATTTTCCATTTGAAACGCACGTCTTTCGACGGGATGATTTTGTGTATTAACTTGTACTTGAACTGTTTAATTATATTGTCATACAAAGTGTCATTGGAATTATATATTAATGACCAGTCAGTCTTTTGTTTGAATAATTTATCCCAGTTATCGTGTACATAAGGTACACTGAGCTGTTTATTTATTAGAGATATATAAACATGTTTATTACTATAATAAGTCAAGGGTTTATCGAAAATGTTAAGGTCGAGTTTGGTTTTGACATTTGTTTTAACGGACGCTTTAGTTTTAATAATATTTAACCAGATTTTTGGTATACAATTTTTTAACGAATTTATTTCAGATATCCAGTTAGTTTTTATCTTTAATTTATCGTATATAGTTTTGACACAGAATATGCCATTTTCGTCTATGAGATCATTTATGAATAGTATGTTACTATCGATCCAATCTTTAAACAATAAACATTTGTTGCCAAGTGTTATGTATCTATTGCCCCAGATAACTTGTTTTCTTATATCATAGAACGTTTTTGTATTTTTCGTAATTTGTTGTTTTAATCCATAGTTCGAGGATATTTCTGTAAAAATCACTCAATTTGACTGTATCTAGGCTTTTTATTGAGTCTATGTTCATACAAAATACCAAATAATTGCTTCCGTATCTATTTAAAAAGTATCTGGGAATAATTTGCCAGTGGGTGTTTTTCTGTAAGCGACTTAACACATTTTAACTTTATTGAAGTGATGTAAGAATCAAGTTGAATTAGCTTAAGACCGCCTTTCGACTTTGGACCTGTGATAACAGATCTTTTGATTTTATCTTTTTTGTTATTCCATAAAAATTTAAATATCATTGTATTGATTTCTTTTTTAATCAGCTCAGTTACGATTAATGAGTGAAATAAAAATGTAAACTTTGGAATAATGATGCTGTTTATAACCTGGATTTTACCGTAAATTGTTAATTTGCGTTTAGTCCAATTTTCAATAATGCTTTTACATTGTTTATTTTATTGTTCCAATTCAGAAGATTACAATCTTTAGGATTTGTTCCAAAATAAATACCAAGGGCTTTAATTGGACTTGAACTTCACGAAACATTTCCTGGCTTTTCTGTATTTGCCTTTTGTTTTCAAATCCACATAGCCTCTGTTTTATTTGTATTTAGTTTGAGTCCAGAATGCTTTCCGAACATATTTACTATTTCAAGTGTGTTTTCGACGTCAGTTGTGCGTTTTAAAAATAAAGTGGTATCATCCGCTAGCTGTGATATACGTATATTATTTTGATTGTGTTGGATTGTTATGCCTATAACAATTCGGCGTATTCTATTATATCCTTTATCTGTCTAATAGTGTAGCCTATAAATCTGTTCTTTATGTACCCTTGTTGGTCCTTGTTAATTATTTTATGAATAATTTTGTGTAACCTATTGGCTAAAACTCTAGCCGCTATCTTGTAATCCACGTTTAATAATGATATAGGTCGCCAATTTTCAAGATTTGTTGGACATCCTTTTTTATGAATAAGTGATAAAATACTAGTTCTTTGGGTATATGTTAATTCTGATTTTGTATAACCCTCATTTAATACACTAGTCAGAAGAGGACCTATTATATTCCAAAAATGCGAATAAAATTCAACTGTTAAGCCATCTGAACCAGGACTTTTATTAGATTTCATTCCTTTTAAAGCGATTTCGCATTCTGACAGACTTAAAAGACCTTCGCAGAGATCTGCGTCGTAACTTGAAAGTTTGCGATATATAATCTTTTATAAGAGCAGGATCTGTGTTATCAGAACTATATAGATTTTTGTAGAATTTTACTTCTTCTTGGAGAATGTCGACAGTGTTTGTTATTTCTTTACCATTTACATCAATTTTGTTTAATGTTTTCTTTTTTTGCCTTGATTTTTCTAAGTTAAGAAAGTATTTTGTATTATTTTCACCTTGTTCTATGTATTGAACTCTCGATCGAATTTTTGCACCTTCTGCTTTTGCTAAGTAAAGGTCATTTAGTTCCGTTTCGATTTCATGTAATCTTATTTCGTTATGTTTAATGTCATTTAACTGTCTGTATTCCGTTTCAAGAATGTTTATTAAATTTGTGTTAACTTTACTTTTGATTTGACCGTATGCTATAGAGTTTTCTTTAATTTCTATTTTTAAAAACTCCCAAAGAACTTGAATTTCCGGATTTCTTTGATTAAGTAAGAATCTATTCATTAAATTAGATATAAGTGCGATGTATTCTAGATCATGTAATAACGAATTGTTAAATTTCCAGTAACCTGGTCCTCGTTGAGATTGTTTAGCTATTTTAAATTATATTGCTAAGTGATCTGTGTATTTAATGCATGCAGGTAGAATATCAGTATGGAGTATAGTTGAAACTATGGACTTATCAATTAGCCAAAAATCAATTCTACTTTTTTCGGAATTCCATGTTCTTTTCCAAGTAAACTGTTGTTTGTCTGTGTATATTTCTCTCCATATGTCGCACAGATGTTTGTTTTGTATTAGGGTAGTTAGGGATTTTACTGTCCTACATGTTTGTGTACTTTTATGTCTTGACACTCTGTCATTGCTTGATAGAGATGAAGCCTATTATATAAAACGAAGTATTTAACGAAAGTCTTTTTCAATAGGTGAACCAGAGTACTCGTATGATATGTATTCCATAAATAAACATACAAAGATGCGATCCTTTCCCTAAAGCTACACATCCTTATGGCTAGATCGCACTTTTGTGACATAAATGAAAAATAATACCCGAGCATAATAGTCACAACCACTAATAAATTAAGTATAATCTCTAAGTGCACAAAGGCAGTAATTATAATTTGACATCTAGAGTTTTGAGAACGGAGCAAGTGAGCATAGAGAGCACGTGCTCCGTTTACTACACAAAAAGTCGTTAAGTCCGTATGAGGTAAGGGTAAATGCAATTTTGTTTTGTAACAACATCATCGAAACGTGTTTTGACAACACGATCTTCTCTCGATTGTGAAAATTAGTAAAGGTAAGACTGCTTTTAACGGTACTCTGATCCTTCTAACTCTCACTATAAGATAATATGACAAATCAAAGTATTCTATTATTTCATAGAGTAGGATGAGATAAATTTTAACATCGTGCGTACTTTGGCGATGATCGATTCTATTCTTTTGAGCATAATTAATCATCGAAAATCTTCGCAAAACAATATCACATATATTTTCAATAGTCAGTGTACAGAATATATTAACCGGTGTTTCATTAGTTATCATTATTCATTGTTTTAATGTATATTGTCATATCTATCATTATAGATCACGACACAACTGCTCTTCGAGCGTTTTGTTTGAATCATAGTCCAGAAATCGTAGTCAGTATAAACACGCATATCCTTATTACAAAAAGAACAGTTAGCCACTAGCATGTTACAATCGTGAACTATCCGCCGAGTCATGATGAATGCGGGATTTCTTTGCCTCGTCATTGAAAAATTCTGAAGGTGTAGGTGGAGATCGGCTGATACATGCTCCACGTTTCGCATTGATTGTTTATGTATTTTGTCCGACTATTTTGACAAACGTATCTATTTGCGTTTTTGTTTTTGTTTTTCCAGTGTTCTTTTGTTTTTTGGTTGGTAAGTGAACTGTCGCCGTGATATAACTGAAATAATGTTGAAAGCGGCGTAAAAACCCAATACAACAAACAAACAAAACACTAAATTACGAACTTCATTATTAGTCGCCGGGCAGAAGCCCGCGACTTCTGTTTTTAATAGGTTTTCGGAAATGACATGGGAGGGGGGATTATTATTAGAAAGAAACACATTTAGATGTCTTGAACATATTACAGTTGTGTTTGTTTAAAAACACTAAGTAATGACACATCTAAAATGAAATAAATATTCCGATGTTTTAGGTATTTTCAGTTTCTTTATTTTGACTCGCATTTATGTTTTTTTGTTTTATTTACGAAGACAAAACAGTCCCTATTAGCTAGACTGAAATACTTTATTTTACACCATATACTACATGTAATCAAAAGGCGATAACTACAAACTTTTACGTCGCACGGTCTAATTATTTGTTTACATACCAACTGCGTAGAACAATCTCCTTTGCAGAGAGCCGCTCTTTACACTCACTTACAAATAGTAAATCATAGGTGATTTAAAATGTTTATTTGGTTCGAAACAAATGAAGAAAAGAACAAACCGAGATAAAACTGGTTTTAATAGAAAAATTACTTTGAACGAACACTCTCTGCCTATAAAGAGAGTTTCAAGATCGACATCTCTGCGAATAAGAAAGAATCGGGTCTTTCGTACAAAATTATTTCGTCCTTGACAATTTTAAATGTGTCATTTAATTCCCTAAAGGTACATTGCTTCCGATCTGCATATTGTTATGCATCATTGACACAAGGGCGCTCATCATAATATAATTTTAAAACATTAGTAGTTTGTTATTTTCATTATAAAAAAGGAAGGAAATAATTAACATGTTGTAGGGCACAGTTTATGTTCGAAATTAAGTTTAAATTATACAACAATTTCAATGAGATTTAACTGTTTAGTTGATATAATATTTCGAAGGTGGTCTAATTTATAAATATTGGACTACATTTCAACATTTGTTCAACATTTGTTAAAGTATGATATAATTAGGATGCCAAGCTAATATCATGTTGAGAAAAAGAGAAAACTCATGTCTTAACCCTTACCTCATTGTTTTAAAAGTAGATTGCTGCAAAGATGTCCACTGTTGACTTTAATAGAGGAATGGTAAAATGACGTGCTATTGCATGCAAATCCTAAATTGTCTGTTTTGTGGTTTTATTGAAAAATAATAAAATTCAAATATACTGACAAACATCTTGAAAAGTGTATGTGTAATTCACAAATCTTATAATTATTCCTTAATGAAAGCACTGTATACATACTAAGACTAATGATTGGCAAGATTACTCATTTCTATTACTGTTTATGATCAATAATTAGTTGGTTGTGTGTATGGTCAACCTACTTTGGAATGGAGATTGGTCATAAACAATGAAAGGCTTCAATTATCATTCACTTCGTTGAGAAAACAATGCAAGTTATGAAACATTTTCACTTGACCCCACCCCTGATGTTCCAATATGCCCCTCAGTTGATAACTGTTTATTCAACTACTATAATGTTAGTGTTATGCATAACTGCAGTATGGGTTTCCGGCGACATTGATGCGTTGCATCAACTTTCTCTTGTACTAACCATATAAAGATTAAACCTAGTGTACTGGCTCGTTGTCCAACGCGACTATCCCATAGGCGTTTATCTTCACAGAGAAGAGCGTGTGATCAAGTATCGGTAAAATCGGAAACGAATATATTGCTTCCGTTGGCAGATTTAATGATTTAACTGATGATCGAAATTCTTGGGCTTTCTGACGCTCCTATATCGGACCTCTATTAGCCCTTTCCCACATACAGACGCTTTCTGACGCTCCTGTAGCGAACTTCTATTAACCCTTTCCCATATATAGACGCTTTCTGACACACCTCTACCACACTTCTATTAACCCTTTCCCACATACAAACGCTTTCTTATGCTCCTGTATCGAACTTTTATTTGCCCTTTTCCACATACAGACACTTCTATTAACCCTTTCTCACATACAAACGCTTTCTGACGCTCCTGTAGCAGACTCCTATAAACATTTTCCCATAAACAGACGCTTTCTGACGCACACTTCTGTTATTCCTTTTCCACATACAGACGCTTTCTGACACTCCTGTAGCAGACTGTTATCAAAACTTAACCACCTACAGAGGTATTCTGACGCTCCAGTAGCAGACTTCTATCAAACCTTTCCCACATACAGAGGCATTCTGACGCTCCGGTAGCAGACTTCTATTATCTCTTTCCCACATACAGAGGCGTTCTGACGCTCCAGTAGCAGACTTCTATTATCTCTTTCCCACATACAGAGGCATTCTGACGCTCCGGTAGCAGACTTCTATTATCTCTTTCCAACATACAGAGGCATTCTGACGCTCCAGTAGCAGACTTCTATTATCTCTTTCCCACATACAGAGGCATTCTGACGCTACTGTAGCAGACTTCTATTATCTCTTTCCCACATACAGAGGCATTCTGACGCTACTGTAGCAGACTTCTATCAAACCTTTCCCACATACAGAGGCATTCTGACGCTCCGGTAGCATACTTCTATTATCTCTTTCCCACATACAGAGGCATTCTGACGCTCCGGTAGCAGACTTCTATTATCTCTTTCCCACATACAGAGGCATTCTGACGCTCCGGTAGCAGACTTCTATTATCTCTTTCCCACATACAGAGGCATTCTGACGCTACTATAGCAGACTTCTATTATCTCGTTCCCACATACAGAGGCATTCTGACGCTCCGGTAGCAGACTTCTATTATCTCTTTCCCACATACAGAGGCATTCTGACGCTACTGTAGCAGACTTCTATTATCTCTTTCCCACATACAGAGGCATTCTGACGCTACTGTAGCAGACTTCTATCAAACCTTTCCCACATACAGAGGCGTTCTGACGCTCCGGTAGCAGACTTCTATCAAACCTTTCCCACATACAGAGGCATTCTGACGCTCCGGTAGCAGACTTCTATTATCTCTTTCCCACATACAGGGGCATTCTGACGCTCCGGTAGCAGACTTCTATTATCTATTTCCCACATACAGAGGCATTCTGACGCTCCGGTAGCAGACTTCTATTATCTCTTTCCCACATACAGAGGCATTCTGACGCTACTGTAGCAGACTTCTATTATCTCTTTCCCACATACAGACGCTTTCTGACACTCCTGTAGCAGACTTCTATCAAACATTTCCCACATACAGAGGCATTCTGACGCTCCGGTAGTAGACTTGTATTATCTCTTTCCCACATACAGGGGCATTCTGACGCTCCGGTAGCAGACTTCTATTATCTCTTTCCTGTAAACATATGAAGACCCTTTTTAACAATATTTTTCATACTGTCAGTTGGTGAGATTTTCCCTATGTTTGCCGATATGTTTTCAAAGTCGCCTGCTGCAGATTTGCGTTATGGGGAAAGGTTTAAGCCATGATATATTTTTCAACATGATTTATTGCAATAAATCTCATCCTTCATAGACTTTGTTGACTCTGAAATAAAAGAAGCAGACAAAGTTTAACCCTTTGGTTTCAACCTTTTCGCCCCACTCGCATTCGGATTTTATTTATTATTTCATCTATTAGATGTTTCCGTATTTGTGTTAATTTTACATGCTCTGCAAATTGTATGCAGCTGATTTTGTTTGGTATTCGGGAAAGGGTTAAGGAAGAAATAGTTAATGGGTAAATAAATACTTGGCCAAAATCATTTCTCAAGTATGAACTAGAGCAAACAAACACATTTACGATTACCAATTCACTCGACATGGATAACTGTATAATCTTATAAACTTTAATGTATAGCATATAATTTGGAAACTTCTTTTTCCGCATACAAAATATAAAATAGAAATTGCTCGTTTTGAGATTTAAATGTTTTCCCATGCATAGTAAATCTGCAGCAGACGTCTTCGAAATAATCTAGGTAAAACTCTTGAAAAAATCTATAAATGTGACTGTTTTTATTGAATAGAATTTAAACAATTGTGGAGAAAGGAGAAATTGCTCATAATTTGCTATAGATTTACTAACAAACTAAACGGTACAAAACCATATACACAGGGTATACTGTAATCTCGCTGAAAGGGTGGAGTTGAACAGAGACATATAAACACTGTCTATATGTCTCTGAGTTGAACAAGCATGACAACTTCTCAATAGTGTCTGCTTCTTTCGCACTGTTATCATTAGCTTGTAAACTGTTATATATACTGTCTTTGTGCGCTGTAAACATACAGAATAAAGGCTTTCTTTAAAATGCAAAGTCAGCCTTACTTCTATAATTTACTAACGAATAGGCATGGAACTTACACACATATATAAACACTCAAACCCGTCTTAAGCAGCCATCCAAATTTGGCTGCTTAATACAAGTCACATATAGAAGAGTATGTTATGTTGATCAAAGTTTACGTAGCTGCTTCATTCAGCTAGGCTGCGTAACAAATGTGACCACTAACGCAAGTTTGACTGCATACAGTGGGACCTCTGTTTAAAGACCAACAATGGGCAGACAACAATCTGCTCTTTATTTGCAGTGTCATTTATGCAGGAAATAAGTATTTGGGGAAGTAGAAGTATTGCTGTATTAACAGGGAATTGCTTTAAGCACAGATCAAATGTACTGTGCTGAGCCCCTATTGCTCATTCGGTAGCGCAACAGGCTGTTTATCCTCCGGGTTTTGAGTTTGAACCCCGCATCTGCCATCCTTATTTCCACTGTTTGATAAAAGTCAGTGACAATCGTCAGTCGTCTTCCAATGGGCTAATAATCTTTGAAAAAAAGGCAGTCAGTTGCTTGGAAAAGAGTGGAGTACTGGTGTAGGGAAGTATGGTGTGTGGAGTACTGGTGTGTGGAGTACTGGTGTGTGGAGTACTGGTGTGTGGAGTACTGGTGTGTGGAAAACGGTTGTGTGGAGTACTGGTGTGGGAAAGTCAGGAGTAGGTGAACTGGCTGTCGTGATATGATTGAAAAAACGTTTAAAGCGGCTTTAAACCCCAATAAATCCACTGTACTGGTTTTTCGCAGAAAGAGTCAGTTTAAGCATGACAAGTTCTCAATCATGTTAGCTTGATTTGCACTGTAACCCTATATATATATATATATATCAGGTCTGTGTATCCGTGTCTCTGTTATCTTATTTAGATCAGTGTGCAGTCTTATCTGGATTATTCCTTTAAACCAATGACTTTAAACTTATTTATTTTACATCGATCGAGAAACAAGCTTTAAGTTTATATTAATCATGCTCCATGTCTTATTCCTGGACACACAACCGGTGCTCGCAAAGCCCAAAGGCAGAACCCGCTCATCGCCGAAATCGAAACCGGGACGCCGACACTCTACCACTGCATCACTGTATTTAAATCAATAATGGCGCTATCTAAACTGCAAGCATTTTAGAAGCACCCCTTGAGAATGGTTACGATATAAAGGTAATGATACAGTTTGATCATACTTACTATGAATTAAAACAAATCTTAAAGGTCTGATTAAGTATAAATTAGCTTATATTTAATTTAACAGTAAAAATGATCAGATGTGTTGAAAGGAATCCATCAACATGATAAAGAGAAGAAATTATTTCAATCATGCCTGAAGTTCAGTACAACATTCAAAATGTAGACTATTACACTTACCAGTATTCGTTCATACTATAAACATGCCTCCAACACTTCTTCCTTAAAACATTATTGCAAGTTTTGAAATCCAATTTGGAAACATGTGTGCTTTATAATAACACTATTTAAGCTTCCCCTCACTTCTCCAAAATATATACAAACCAATACATAAAATAGACTGTAAAACCTGGACAAATGAAAAATGGTGTACCAGTCAGCAAGCAGATGGTTGTAACACATATTAGGTCACAGTTTGATGGCAGTGATTTTAGTTTCTTAGATGACGTACACAAACCGCTAAAACTAAGTTCATGATGTTAATTTGTAAAACTATGAACGGGCGTTAGATCCTTTGACAGTTAAACTCTGTATAGTGTGAGAAGTAGTCTTTGAATACTACTTTGAATATATTCTCTTCTTAAACTACTGGTATCATTTATAAATAACCCTCGGTGGTGTAGTGGTAGAGCGTCCGCATCGGATGTGGGAGGTCGCGGATTCGATCCTCCGCCGAGTCATACCAGATTAGTTAACAAGAGCACCGCCCGCGGGTGCCTGACGCTCGTCTGATATTATCCTTTTACTGTTTATTTATTTTATATAAAAAATATTCAAATTCGGAAAGAATATTTACATATTATAATGACCGCACACAACTGCTATTTTTCAAGTATTGAAACAAGATTAACTATGTGGAAATAAATACAAGTTCATATACATGATAAGGAAGATCTTCACGTTGGATGGCTGTCAAGATCATGAGCCGAGTCGTGTGTATGCAATGGACAGGCAAACGATATTGGTACATTAAGTCAACTTTAACTAAAGATATTGAATATATTACTATTTTCCTATTTTTAGTAACTCTGATTTAAGATATTCATAATGTGTTGAAGGACATTATGTTTTCATTGTTTAGGAGCAAGAGTAAAAGACAAAAAGTAAAATAACAAAACTTTAACTTTGAGCTAAACACAAAGTTATAAAATACAAGATATTCGATTTTTTTTTTTTTAGATAAACGCAAAGTTCAAAAATACAAGAAATTAAAAAAAAAAGCTTAAAGGTCAATTGAAACGCACTTTTTCAATTGTATTTTATTGTGACCTTTACTTTTATAATAACAACTGCGTAAAAATTGTCACTCAATTAGTTGAAATGATGTTGTTATCATGGATTTTGTGTTGGCGCACCTGTATCGGTGAACTAAAAAAATCTAGAGAATTTGTGTCACGTGATTAAACCGGAAGTGACATCAGTTGAAGCCTTACAGAAATGGTGGAATATTAGAGTTCAGAGGATTGTTTTCGTTGTGTTAATAATTTGTATCTATTTCTCGTGAACGCTGAATTGACACGACACAATGCCTTTTCGATGCTTTGCTCCAGGCTGACACCGATTTAAACTTGAAATGGAGGGTGAACATGAACCGTGGATTTTGTTTTGAGCTAGCGACATTTGTTGTGGAAATCTACTAAGTATTCATGATTATGTCAGGAACATTTTACTGAAGATTGTTTTGTAATAAGTCCCAGGCTAGCTGCCGATCTTGGGTTCAACCCCGGAAGATAAAAAGAACGCAGTGCCAACGATATTGAGGACTACCATTTTGAAGGAACAGAAAGTCCGTGGTGCTTTTGGGAAAAAACAGCGACAAGAGGAAGACAGGAAAAGTTTTTCAATATTTAACAATCGTAGATAATATTTAATTATTATTTATTCTTCTGATATAAGTGTGGTCAGATGAACAGTTGCTTTTGAATGTAATTTATATTTTAGTCTAGAAGCTCCAAGCCTATCGGGAAAGGGAGAAATTGCTCATTTTAATCCTTCCTCACACACAACAAATCTGCAGCAGAAAAACTGTAACTCCAGATACCCAACTGTCGAAAAAATGAAAAATTTCCAATTTTAAGAAAATAAGTGTTATTTTTGTATTTGGGACATTAAAATAAGATAACTGACATATTACATACCCCTATAATCGGTGAGATTTTCTTGTTTTCGATACTTTTTCCATCGCAAATTCTACCCTGTCAGTAACGGGGTAAGTATTTTTAAATAAGAAACCCCTTCATCGGGACAATTGAAAACGACTCAAGTTCACTTTATTGATAACAAATGATACATTTTCTACCCTGGTTTTACTTGGATAACATAAAGAATAACAATTAGGGCGAATTCGATTATATAACTGAAACATTTTTGGAACCGGGGTAAAACTCTAAACAATCAAAGAAGTCATCTACAATACTAACCAAAACATGAGTATATCAGCTAAAAACCTAGTCTGGTATCCAGCGTACTATATAGTTAATTGACGCCGCGTGGAAGCGCGGCGTCAGTATGGGATAGGTTTTAATTGTGTACCATGGGGTGACGTAAATCGAAAAGGGAGCAACCAACACTATTATTGTTAAGAAAAACTCTGTTATATGTTTGAAAAAAAAAAAAAAAAAAAATATGAATAAATATATTGTATAATATGATTTAAGAAACAGCAAGATACAAAATACGTATGTCTTCTACCGTTATTACAAAACTTTAGACACAGGTAATGGGTATTTAATAACTTTCCCCTAACTTCCCAGGCTACGTTTTTTTATAGTTCGGTTTTCATCAAAGCTCAGAAAAAAGTTTCTGGCGATTTTTTTGCCTATTTACGATATTGAGACATATTGCAGTATGATTCTAGAAACTGTAAAAACAACGTTAACCCAACTATGCAATACGCATGGCCGTAACGTGACCCGTTCTATTATTTGTAAATGCAGCATGTCATCGCTTGGCGATTTTTGTCATTCTTATTTAATAGACGACAATGTGTCATCGGTTCCCATAGAGTAATTAAGTTGTCTCTGCTTCCTTCCGCTATGAATACTTCGCTGTTTTCACGATTTCATCCGAACCCAATTTTTCATGTTTCGTTCGAGATGAACGATTCGTACCAACTGGTTTTCGCTCTTTGCTCTTGGGGAACCGACTTGACCATTTTCTTTTGTTTATTTTTCAGTTTTCTATTGGCATGTTCAAAACGTTTAAAGTGACATTACAAACAAACAAAACATACTTAATAATTCTTGCTATATGTTAACTATACATGTGAACTTTCATAATGCTCAATCTTGATCATACACATCTTTCTTTTCTTTTTTAATTACTTCGTATTTTTTGTTTATATACTCTCGTTTTTGCTATCAAACTTTGCTATCTTTTGCTGAACTGGAAGGAGAATAGACTTCCAACTCTCCTTCCTAAGTTTGTGTCACACATAACGTATAACTAGAGGCAATACACCTTAATATATGTTAATATTTAAACACCTATGTTTTTAGAAGATTTTAAAACAGTTTATTGGTAAAAAACAATTTAGAAACTTCAGCTTGTATGACACATTATAGTTGCAGTGAATGTTAAGCAAACCGTAAACAAAATGGTTTAATTACTAAACTTGTCATTTCACGACTAAACTTTACATGTATGCTGAATATCACATAGATCGTTGCATGTAAAACGTTTAATCCCTACGTCAATATTGACCCTTTCTGCTCTTGGTAACCTTTTTATATAGGCTATGGTATAAATATAGGCACATATTGGCCTTCTTGTTTGAAATAAACGGACATTTGGCCTTCTTGTTTGACATATTTACATCCTGTCTGCTTGCACAGGTTTTTTAAATGTACTGAACTGCATCTGCTTCCTTTAAGTCAGGCTTCAAAAGCATGCGCGGCGTCTTTGATGCTATGCATCAAAATTATTCTTGTTAGTTCGTCTGGCATGTACCAAAAACCTAATGATACATGTATTTGCATGAACCAACACTAGCGATCAGATTGGTCATCATCCTTACATTTATATATCGCTATCGTGTAAATGTATATATAGTTAATATACAAATGGTTTTAGTAAACAACACAGTGGATCAGTACAACTTCATGTTTTGAATCAATATATAAATAATGAATGAAACACTAACTAGTGTTTGAAAGGTTAATCGACCTGACCCTCTCTATGAATGGTCCACTGAAAAGGTTGTCTTTTAGTTGCTACACAGTTTCTAAAGGTCGCCGCCATTATTGACCCTATTCCGCATTAGTCATCGAGACAACATGCGTTGACCCGAGGTGGTGTGTGGTCCGTGAAAGTTGACGAGTGACGAACTTCAAATTATATGTGAAGTTAGGTTGACGAGTGACGAACTTCAAATTATATGTGAAGTTAGGTTGACGAGTGACGAACTTCAAATTCTTTGACGAGCGACGAATTGACTAGTGAAGAACTGCTGTAAAGTTAGTTTGACGTGTTACGAACTGATGCTGCTTCATCAATTCGTCAAAAATATTTTTCTGAAAACTTTATTTCTGTCTTTTAGATAATGTTTCTGGACGTATTGAATGCAATATTAGGGTCAAATTTCAAATTGCATGGCCATCAGTCATGATTGACGAAACGACCAAAAAAATATTTGCCTGAAAACTTTATTTCTGTATTTTAGATGTCTCTAGACGTATTGAATGCAAATTAGGGCCACATTTCAAATCGCATAGCCATCAGTCATTCAGAAGTCAACTTGTCAATTTGTTTGACGAATTAATCCGATTTTTTTTTTATGCCGCTTTCAAAATTATTTCAGTTAAATCAGGGCGACAGTTCACTAATTCGTGGTAAACAAACCAGTACTGGACAGGGACATTCCACAATGACCACAGCGCCGCGACTGGGGATCGACCCAGGCACCGGTTTCAAAACCCCGACGCTAACAACGGCGGATTCCCGATAAAGTCTCTAGATGTATTGAATGCTTGTTAGGCCCAATTTGAAAGTTCGTGGCAATCCGTCATTCTGAAGAGCATCGTGAACTCGTCAATTTGGTTGACGACAAAAATATTTTTCTGAAAACTTTACTTGTCTTTTAGATAATGTATATGGACATATTGAATGCAAATTAGGCCCAATTCCAAATTCCATGGCCATCAGTCAGTCAGAAAACCTTCGTCAATTTGGTTGACGATTTGACGGGGAAATCTTTTTATAAAAAAAAAAGATTTCTGTATGTTAGATAATGCATACAGATATATGCGTATTCTCACATTGATCTTCATCTAAACTGGTAGCACGTGCAGGTTGCATGTCACAAATAGAACATTTCTAACGGTTGGTCTTCATGGATCCGATCTCAAGTATATTATGTTAACGATCTCCCAAATACAAATAAATATGAAACAAACGACTTTGAAATCATCTAGGCAAAAGTATGGAAATTCTTTCACTGCGACAAAGTTTGAAAATTACCTGCGTCGTGTGCCTCAAAGTGTGTCTACATGAGTAAAATGGATGTGAAGTTTCTGGGAACCGTCTGTGACTCTAGATCGACTAGTGCAGATCCAGATCTATAGATGTGTCTACATGTGTAAAATGGATGTGAAGTTTCTTGGAACTGTCTGTGACTCTAGATCGACTAGTGCAGACCCAGATACAGATCTATAGATGTGTCTACATGTGTGAAATGGACGTGAAGTTTCTTGGAACCGTCTGTGACTCTATCGATCGACCAGTATAGGTCCAGATACAGATCAATAGATGCATCTACATGTGAGAAATGAATGTTAAGTATCTTGGAACCGTCTGTGACTTTAGATCGACCAGTGTAGATCCAGATCTATAGATGTGTCTACATGTGAGAAATGAATGTGAAATTTCTTAGAACCGTCTGTGACTCTAGATCGACCAGTGCAGATCCAGATACAGATCTATAAATGTTTCTACATGTGTAAAATGGATGTGAAGTTTCTTGGAACCGTCTGTGACTCTAGATCTACCAGTGCAGATCCAGATCTATAAATTTGTCTACATATGTGAAATGGATGCGTCTGTGACTCTAGATCGACCAGTGCAGATCTATAAATGTGTCTACATGTGTGAAATGGATGTGAAGTTTCTTGGAACCGTCTGTGACTCTAGAATCTAGATCGACCAGTGCAGATCCAGATATATAGATGCGTCTACATGTGTGAAATTGATGTGAAGTTTCTTGGAACCGTCTGTGACTCGACCAGTGCAGATCCAGATCAAAAGATGCGGTTTCTCAAATAGATCGGAGTCTCTACTTGGCGCACTTGCTTTGTTTGCAGGTTTAATTTTGCTTTGCAATGTTGAACAATTTCTCCTTGTGTCTCAATGTTTTCAAAACTGGTCTTCTTTATATACATGGACGTCAAAATGCGTCTTCATCTGCTGAAAGTCGAAGCATTTTCTAAGATCCCTCCGTGACTCGTCACGATTGTGTCATAAGGAGGAATTTCTCTCTTTAAACCATTTCACCGTTTGTCACAATGTTTTCAAAAGACACACCGTATGCATTGAAATGCGTCAACATGTGGGGGATGAGTTAAGAAGTTTGTTGGAACGTTCGCTGACTTGAGACAAAAAGACAAATTGCTCGATTTGAACAATTTTAAATTTGGCACAAGAATTAACGTTTACTTGAGGTGCGTTCCATGAAAGCATTCCATTTGTAATTTTCATGTTAAGTTTGTGAAGATAAAATAAACCTGCACGCATAGCATAGTGTATACCAGTGTAGACTCGGATCAATATAAGAATCCGCATATACCTGTATCTGGTTCTACACTGGTCGATCAATAGTTACAGACGGTTCTCAGAAAAATGTTCACCCTTTCACTCATGTAGACGTATTTTGATGCATTTGAAGCAGTCGATTTTTTAAAACACTGTAGCAAAAGTAGAAATTGCTAAAACAAGAGGGCCGTGATGGCCCTGGAATCGCTCACCTGATTTTTTTCCCACTTAAGCCATATATATAGTTTTCGACCAATCAAGGAATCTGATAAAGGGTCACCCTAGGAACATTTTTACAACAATTCTTTGAAAATCGACTCTTTTGGAGGAGAAGATTTTTTAAGTTTTCACTATAGCCATATAAGGCAAAATAGCCCCGCCCCCCTGGACGCCATGTTTTTCGAACAATCAACATGGCTTGAAGGAATCTGATAGAGGGTCACGTAAGGAACATTTCTACAAAAAAAATTGAAAATCGGCCAGACACTTTCGGAGGAGAAGTTTTCACTATAGCCATATACGGCAAAATACCCCCCCCTGGCGGCCATGTTTTTTGACCAATCAACATGGCTTGAAGGACATCCAAGGAACATTTCTACAAAATTATTTGAAAATCTGCCAACCAGTTTGGGAGAAGAAGAATTTTGAAGATTTTTCGTTTCGTTGCCATGGAAACCAGAATTCTGCATGGATCCCAACAATTTGAAGGAATTCTGGTGAAGGTCACCCAAGGAACATTTCTACAATTCTTTTTGAAAATGGGCTTCCTACTTTCGGAGGAGAAGATTTTTAAAGTTTTCACTTTAGCCATATAAGGCAAAACAGCCCCGCCACCTGGCATCCGTGTTTTTCGACCAATCAACATGGCTTGAAGGAATCTGATAGTGGGTCACTTAAGGAACATTTCTACAAAATTATTTGAAAATTACCTGACACTTTCGGAGGAGAAGATTTTTTTAAAATTCAGCTAAAGCCATATAAGGCAAAATAGCCCCCCCCCCCCCCCCCCCCCCCCCCCCCTGGCAGCCATGTTTTTTGACCAATCAACATGGCTTTAAGGAATTTAATAGAGGGTCATCCAAGGTACATTTCTACGAAATTATTTGAAAATCTGCCAACCAGTTTGGGAGAAGAAAATGTTTTAAGCTTTTTTCGTTTCGTTGCCATGGAAACCAAATTCTGCATGGATCCCAAAAAATTGAAGGAATTCTGGTAAGGTCATTGAGAGGATGCTTTCTGTGAAGTTTCATCTCAATTGACCAACTGGTTACTAAGGAGAAGATGTTGACGGACGACACACGACGGTCGATGGACGCCGGACAAAAGGTTTGAACTTTTATCAAGTATTAATACGTTCGTTTATGTATTTTCCATATTCCCGCCTGGATGTTTTCAAAGAAGTGTTTTGCAGATTTATTTGTATGAGGGAAAGATTTAAAGTGTTGTTGCGGTGCACTCCATGAAAACATACTATTTCTAATTTTCTTTCCGTGTAACGTTTGTGAAGATAAAATAAACCTGCACACATAGCACGTGCGACCAATGTAGAAGTAGGTCAATATGAGAATCCACATATATCTGTATCTGGATCTATACTGGTCGATCGATAGTCACAGTCGGTTCTAAGAAACATGTTCACTCTTTCCTCATGTAGACGCAGTTTCATGCAGATGAAGCAGTCCACTTTTTAAAACATTGTATCAAAAGTAGAAATTGTTCAAAAAGTCACCTTTTTGGCAAAAGCCAACCATATTCAAAACAAGACATGGAAATTCCATGAAACCAGGTTTTCTATAATGGAAGGTGTTTGATTAAGAATTAACAGATCTGTCAAATCTTTCTGTTAATAGTTAATCAAAGCTAGTAATTCAAGTAACAGGGAATATTTCTATTGATGAATAATCATAATTACTTTGTCAATTAAATATATCACAATTTTATCTAACAAATATCAGTTCAATACAGTTAATCGTGTGTTGATGGCCTCATTTATTAAGAACATATAATAGATAACAGATATTAAGCAACCTTTTGTTGTAAGCAGCCACATTTTAGGATCCCTAATGCCAGGTTGATAATCAGTGATCTGCCTTAACCCTTTACTTGATAGTAACGCGTTTATGCCTTTGCAAACAGACTAGATCAAGGGCCCGAGGTTATGAAACTTACTCAATTTGAGCATGTAATAGAAATATTGTTGTTGAATTTAGATGCTTGAGTTACAAGTTTATGAAATATGCTCATTGCAAAAAAGGGTGAAATTACAAACCAATGATGAGAATAAAATCCATGTTTGGATTTTTCGCCATGGTTACGAAGTATTTTTAGTTTGAGCATGATGCTCAAACTAAAAAAGCTCTGTTAGCTTGAGGACAAAGTTTGGAAAAAAATAAATCTACTTTTAGTTTGTAACTGAAATCTACTTTGCAACGAGCCAATTTCCTAGCCTTGTAATCTAAGTGTGTAACTACAATAGTAACAAGAGGTGTCGGAGGACAGCGCGCTCGACTTTACAACGCTTATTCACTTAGGCACTATTTTAGTATATTGCCTTTAAGTACTATAAAATCATATATACTCTTTATGTAAAAGCAACTGAAAAGATACATACATTTAAATATATGTAATTTAAAAAATCAAACTTCCTAAGTCAATCAAGGGCCATAACTCCATATTTAGGATTGAATGAAGGGTATTGGAGTTATAAATGAAAATGCCAGCTTGCCCTTAAACATAAACCGGACACCAACACTGGGGCGAGTAGTAAAGTCCAAAAATAGCAAAGCCAAATCATCTTCAACATACAATGTGAAAAAGGGTATTATATGTAATTATATTCCAAATATGAAAGCCCTAACACAAGTAGTTTATTGAGAAAAAGTAAAAAAATATATGAAAATGCCAACTTGCCCTAAAATTTTAACCACCCAAAATCATGTTTTTTACCCCAAAAATAAGGTCACACTCAGCATTTTCAGCTTACAATATAAAGAAAGGTATTAGATGTAATTATATTCAAAATATGAAAGCCCTAGCACAAGTGCTTATTGAGAAAAAAATAAAAATAAAATTCCAACTTGCCCTAAACATTTAACCACCCAAAATCATGTTTTTTACCCCAAAAAGAAGATCACACTCAGCATTTTCAGCTTACAATATAAAGAAAGGTATTGGATGTAATTATATTCCAAATATGAAAGCCCTAGCACAAGTACTTATTGAGAAAAATTAAAAATTAAAATAAAATTCCAACTTGCCCTAAAACTTTAACCACCCAAAATCATGTTTTTTACCCAAAAAAGAAGGTCAAACTCAACTTCTTCAGCATTCAATGTGAAGAAAGGTATTATATGTAATTATATTCCAAATATGAAAGCCCTAGCACAAGTACCTATTGAGAAAAATAAAAAATTAAAATAAAATTCCAACTTGCCCTAAAACTTTAACCACCCAAAATCATGTTTTTTACCCCAAAAAGAAGGTCAAACTCAGCATCTTCAGCATTCGATGTGAAGAAAGGTATTATATGTAATTATATTCCAAATATGAAAGCCCCAGCACAAGTACTTATTGAGAAAAATTAAAAATTAAAATAAAATTCCAACTTGCCCTAAAACTTTAACCACCCAAAATCATGTTTTTTACCCCAAAAAGAAGGTCAAACTCAGCATCTTCAGCATTCAATGTGAAAAAAGGTATAATATGTAACTATATTCCAAATATGAAAGCCCTAGCACAAATAATTATGAATGAAAATGCCAATTTGCCCTAAAACTTTAACCGGACGCCGACGTCAGGGCGAGTAGTAAAGCTCTCATATTCTTCGAATAGTCGAGCTAATAATTATGTTAACATGCTCAAATTGAGTAAGTTTCATGACCTCGGATCCAGATCAGACATTGTGCATATGACACAGCGTCTTGATATGGTGTATATCTGTTCCAAGCTATTTGAAAATATCTCTGGATGAAAAAGTTATTGTTCGGACAAGAAAAGTTCAACTGATGTCTATTTGTTGTCACTGTGACCTTGACCTTGAAGCTACAGACAAAAGTTTTGCATTTGGCACATCGTCTTGATATGGTGCATGTTTGTGCTAAGTTATTTGAAAATATCTCTATGCATGACAAAGTTATGGTCCGGACAAGACAAGTTCAATTAAAGTATATTTCTTATCACTGTGACCTTGACCTTGAATCTACAGAATTTATTTTTGCATTTGGCACATCGTCTTGATATGGTGCATGTTTGTGCCAAGTTATTTGAAAATATCTCTATGCATGGCAAAATTATGGTCCGTACAAGAAAAGTTGACGCCCGCCAGCTCGCCCAACCACCCGCCGACTTCGCCAAACTAATAACCAGATTTTTCCTTTGGAAAACCTGGTTAAAAAGATTTAATCCTTTTGCACATGTAGACGCATTTTATTGCATATGGAGCAATATTTGTAAATTTTGTGATAAACGGAGAAATTATTCAAAATGAACAATTCCGCCTTTTGCCGCAATGGTGACAAGTCACAGAGGGATATAAGATTTTATGTTAGCATTTCAGCACATTTAGACGCACTTTGACGAACATGGATATCAAGCAGATAACTTTTGAAAACATTGTGACAAAAGTAGAAATTGCTAAAAACGAGCGTTCACCTTTTGCCACTATGTGTTGAAATTTATTTCAAGTTATAATAGGTTCATCTAGGGATTTTTCCATATCTTGTCCTAGATGTTTTCAAAGTCGTGTATTGCAGGTCTGTATGTGGAAAAGATATAACGTGAACTTGAGGTGAGCTCTACGGCAGCTCTAAAGGGACACACACATTTTTATAAATGACATACAATTTTTTTTTAACCTCGTACACACAAGATAAAAAAAATCTTATGTAATTTATAACAATGAATGAATGAATGTATATTGTTTTATGGCGCATCGACAGCTAAGGTCATTTAGCGCGCAATTAATTTTAATTATTCATGATCCCTGGGTAAACAAACCAGTACTAGGCTAGAAAATGTGCCTTGCCCAAGGGCACTCCACCATGTAGTGCCGCGACTGGTAATTTATAACAAGAGCACCGCGTACGGCACGGACGCTCGACTGAAGAAAACAGAAAGAAAGCCGAGCTAAACAAAAAACCTTAACCGGACGACCATGCCGCCTCCAGGGTCATGACAATAGCTTTCAGAAGTCGAGCTAAAAATGTGTGTGTCCCTTTAGAGCTGCCGTAGAGCTCCATGAAAACAAACTATTTCTATTTTTCTTTTCGTGTAAAGTTTGTGAAGATAAAATAAACCTGCACACGAAGCACGTGCGACCTGCATAGTCTCAGATCACTGAGAATCCGCATAGTTCTGTATCTGAATCAACATGATGGTTCTCAGATTTTGTTTAACCTTTTCCCATATGTAGACGCAGTTTGATGCATATGAAGCAGTTGACTTTTGAAAACAATGTAGCAAAAGTTGAAATTGCTCAAAATTTCTCTTTTTGTCACAAGTCAACGGGGGTTCAAACATATTGGCCTTTTCCCACATTTGGACGCATTTAGACGCATAATAAGCCATATTTGAAACTGTTGTGACAAACGGAGAAATTATTCAAAACGAACAATTCCGCCTTGCGCCACAATGGTGACAAGTCACAGAGGTATCTAAAAAAATCTTAGCTTTTCAGCACATGTAGACGCTCTTTGACATACATGATTATCAATATGAGAATCCGCATATATCTGTATCTGGGTATACACCGCTCGATCGATAGTCAGAGACGGTTCTTATAAACATGTTCTCCCTTTCCCTCACGTAGACACAGTTTGATGAATATGAAGCATGTGCGACCAGTTGAAACATTGTAGCAAAAGTAGAAATTGTTCAAGTCACAGAGGAATATAAGAAAATGCTTAGCCATTCAGCACATTTGACGTACAAGCAGATGACATTGTGACTTAAGTAGAAATTGCTAAAAACGAGCATTTTCACCTTTGCCACTATATTCTGAACTTTATTTCAAGTAATAATACATGCATTTAATTATTTTCCATATTTCCGCCTAGATGTGTTCAAAGTCGTGTATTACAGATTTATTTGTATGTGTGAAAGAAGTAATGTTTACTTGAGGTGAGCTCCATGAAAATCTAGGATTTGTAATTTTCTGTTCGTGTAAAGTTTGTGAAGATAAAATAAACCTGCACACAAAGCACGTGCGACCAGTGAAGTCTCAGATCACTACGAGAATCCGCATATTTCTGTATCTGGTTCTACACTGGTCGATCGATAGTCAAAGACGGTTTGCAGAGTTTTGTTTTATCTTTTCCCATATGTAGCCGCAGTTTATTGCATATGAAGCATCATTGTAGCAAAAGTTGAAATTGTTCAACATTTCCCATTTTGTCATAAGTCAACGAGGGTTCAAATAAACTTCTTAACCCTTTTCCACATGTAAACGTATATGAAGCGTTTTTGCATACTTTCATATTGTCCCGTTAAATTTTCATTGAAGAAAGTGGTCATGATTTTTCGATCATGACCGGTGTCAAGGAGTGATCATGACCGTAGATAAGGACGTGCGGAGGTTCCGCATAATTAACATGCTAGGGACTACTTAACATAGCTGACCTAAATATCATTATTCTACCTTATGTGACTTTGTAATGTTAAATTCTCATATACTAATCATGGACAATTTCTTACTGTCTCATGCTAACATTACATTTTTGACCGGATAACAGTATACTGTTACATGGCACGAGCTTCTAAAATGTTGGTCATGCAAGTGCATGATGTCATCTAAAACAATAATGTCACTGTTATAATTCAACTTTTCAAACGGCATTTGCCACAAAATGACTACTTCGATTTCGGAAGCAGATTTATCAAATCAAGGTTAAAAAAAAAATCCACAATGCAAACCAAATAGTTTACAATATATGAAAGTATGCAATAATCTATATTATTGCATACTTTCATATTGTCCCGTACACTTTGCATTGCAGAATTAGAAACAAACTGTTTGTTTACATAAGTAGTAATTTGTTTTCAAATGCTGTTGAATTATAACGGTGACGTTATTGTTTTAAATGACGTCATGCATGTGCATGACCAACATTTTAGACGCACGTGCAATGTAACAGTATACTGTTATCCGGTCAAAATTCCAAATATGAAAGCCCTAGCACAAGTATTTATTGAGAAAACTAAAAACAAGAGGGCCATGATGGCCCTAGTTCGCTCACCTTAATTATACAATGTACTGCAATGAAAAACACATCAAGACAATTATTCTGAATGCAACCTCCACAGTGTTAACAAGATTTTCAAGTGAACTTGACCTAGATATCTTTAAGAAAAACTATCTGACAATATTTTAAACTTCTGAATAAAAAATTGCAGCCTCTAGGGTGTTAACAAGAATTTCCTTCAATTTTCCCTAGTGACCTACTTTTTGACCCAACATAACCCATGTTCGAACTTGACCTACATATTATCAAGACAAACATTCTGATAAAGTTTCAACATGCTCAAGTTGAAAATGTGGCCTCTAGAGTGTTAACAAGATTTCCCTTCAATTTGACCTAGTGATCTAGTTTTTGACCTCATATGGCCCAGTTTCGAACTTCTCCAAGATTTGATGGAGATGAATGTTCTGATAAACTTTCATGAATATTTGATTCAAAATGTAGCCTGTAGAGTGTTAACAAGCGCAAATGTTGACGAAGGAAGATGCACGATGGACGGACGCAAAATGTGATCACAATAATATTGAAATTGTCAACTTGTCCTAAACCTTTAACTACCCAAAATGATGTTTTTTACCCCCCAAAAAAGGTCACACAAACAGCATCCAATATGAAGAAAGGTATTATATGTAATTATATTCCAAATATGAAAGCCCTTGCAAAAGTACCTTTTAAGAAAACTAAATTGCCAACTTGCCCTTATATTTTAACCGGACGCCGCTACCCACGTCGACACCGGGGCGAGTAGTGAAGCTCTCATTATTCTTCATATAGTTGAGCTAAAAAAAAATAAAAGCGGTGTCAACTACCAATCAATCAATAAAAGCAAGTATTTGAATTCTCTGGAAAATTGAGACCGGTTTAAAATTGAATTAATGATATAGCGATGAGAAAAGACAAATTGATGGTTTTGTATAGATGGCATTGTTGTCCTTTATTAACAATTGTTTCAACATTGATTTGCTTCGGAGACTTCATTTCAGAGAAATAGTTGAAGTATTTTGAATTGATTCATTCAGGATCCAATTTACGACCTTAAGCTGTCACGATGAACATGTCTATATTGCTCGGTCATTCGTTCTTCCCCATGAATGAGGAAAGTCATTGCAACGAGCGTCGTTCATCTTCACACACTGGGCTAAATAGTATGTGTGGGAAGGTAGACAGTTACAATGGAATAATGTTATATAGATTACTGGTACGAGAAAGCATTGCAACACACGTTAGGTGAACTGGCCACTGTGATATAACTGAAATACAGCAATAAATTCGATCAATCTATATTTAGCTTGTCTGATTATATTGTAATTGACAAGCTATTGTCATCGTTGTGGGTTAACCTTTAGATCAGTTACATGCAAACTATCATAGATATCATTTTGAAACTTGGAATACTTGTTCACTGTTAAATGATTGTACAATATAATCACGCAGGAAGAGTTTTACAAGTTACACAACTCTTATCATTTATTTTGACTGGATATATTCCCTTCCCAACTTAAAACAATTGAAACACAAAAGTTTTGTAACTGAACAAAGTCACTCAGGACAAGATATTTAATGAGATTGTGTTTTTGGGTTACAGTTAACATAATTCAACACAAATGAGTTTGTAGTACAGGTAAGAATTTAAGAAGATCTTGAATTGGTCTAAAATAACAAGAGGGCCACGATGGCCTTAAATCGATCAGCTGATTGATATTAAATATTTAACTGCAAATATCTGGGGAAATTTGATCAGGAGTGCAAATGAAACTTCAAGGAGTGGACAATGTTGAAAAGATATTAAAATTGTTTATCAGTAAAGGCCATATATATCTTGAAATCTAACAAGAACTTTAATAAGAATGGAATTATAAAGTTTTGTCATTTTGCGCCTTTCCTGATACCGCCTTGCTGCCCTGTTTTTCACCGAAATCAATACAGATTGAACAGTTTTTGTAGAGGGTCACTCAAAGAACATTTCTACCAAATTATCTTGGAATCGGACAAGCAGATTAAGGAGGAAAAGGATTTTAAAGTTTGGGTATTTTTCTCACTTACTGATGCCGCAGTAAAGTTCTACACAAAATGCCAGTCTTTGAACAATTTTGAAAGAAGACCAACAAAGGAACAATCCTGTGAAGTTAAGTTGAAATTGGTCCAGTGGAATGGGAGGAGTTGTCATTTGAAGCTAAAAGTTCAATCTACCCCTTTTGTGATGACGCCTTGTAGCTATGATTTTGTAACCAACCAATACGGATTGAACAAAATTAAGTAGAGAATCACTGAAGTAAGATTCCTGTTCAATTTTCTTAAAATAAGACAAACACTTTAAAAACAAGAGCGCCAAAGATATTCTGCCCATCATCATATTGTCTAAATTGGTGATGATAATACAATGACTCAAGTGATATGGCTGATTATATCACTTGTCCGAGATATTATGCTCATACACATTCTGACTAAATTTGGTGATGATTGGATAAAAGCTTCAAAAGTTATTGATCGGACAATACCTATTTGAGGTAATTTCTATAATTAAAGGGCAATAACTCTAGATTGACCACAGCGATATGGCTGTTAATATAACTTGCCGAGATATTATGCCAATTCACATTTTGACAAAATTTTGTGATGATTGGACAAAGGCTTCTTAAGTCGTAGGGCTGACAAGACCAATTTTAGGTAACTTCTATAATTAAAGGGCAATAACTCTCGATTGACTTGAGTGATATGGCTAGTTATCGAACTTGTCCAAGATATTATGCCAATACACATTCTGACCAAATTTGGTGATGATTGGACAAAGGCTTCTAAAGCTATTTAGCTGACAGGACACATTTTAGTTGGTATATATAATTAAAGGCCGATAACTCTTGATTGACTAAAGTGATATGGCTAGTTATCAAACTTGTCCAAGATACTATGCCAATTCACATTCTCACCAAATTTAGTGATGATTGGACAAAGGCTTCTTAAGTTATTTAGCTGACAAGACCAATTTTAGGTAAATTATATAATTAAAGGCCGATAACTCTTGATTGACTAAAGCAGTTGGCTAGTTATCGAACTTGTCCAAGATATTATGCCAATACACATTCTGACCAAATTTGGTGATGATTGGACAAAGGCTTTTCAAGTTATTTAGCTGACAACATACTGGACGCCAAATCCCGCCAGCCCGTAGCGTATAAAAATGGAAATTTAAAACTTTGTCAATTTGCCCTTTTCTGATGCCGCCGGACGCCATGTTTTTCAACCAAAAGTATGGATTGAACACTTTTTGTAGACGGTCACCCAAGGAACAATAGCGACCAGATTGGTCATCACCATCCTTATATATCGCTATTGTGTACATGTATATATAGTTAATATACAAAAGGTTGTTGTACTATACAGTGGTTAAGTACAACTTCATGTTTGCAATAAATATATAAATAATGAACCAAACCCTATGACCCTATTCCGCATTAGACCCCCAAGACAACAAGCATTCACACAGGATGATTTGAGATCCATGAAGTTTAGTTGACAAACTTATTTGTGAAGTTGTTGACGAGTGACAAACTTCAAATTATTTGTGAAGTTTGACGAGCGATGAATTGACTAGTAACGAACCGCTGTGAAGTTGAGCTTGACGAGTTACAAACTGTTATTGCTTCATCAATTCGTCAACAATATTTGTCTGAAAACTTTAATTCTGTCTTTTAGATAATGTCTCTAGACGTATTGTATGCAAAATAGGCCCAATTTCAAATTGCATAGCCATCAGTCATTCCAGAGACATATATGTCTGTGTTTATATGTCAGGTGACAGTTGATGCTTATGGGGCTCATGCTTAATACTTTACACACAAACTTTGCAGTATCAGTCACTGCTTGGGTCGAGAGTTAGAGCTCAATTCCGTGTTTTTTCCAGCCTACCAACTGTAATACTGTTTACAGGATGTTAAACCCAAATCAGTTAATTAAAACAAACTATGATTTACCATGATTAATCACTGTATGGTAATAAACAAGTGTGTGTGAGCGCGCGAATACGTGCATGCGTCTCATCAGTCATACATGCATGCACTCTTATACTTATCCAACTGTCTATGGTTGCTATTTCTATACAAGTATTTATTACTGTCAAAATGATCTGTAACAACAATACAAACAAGCTGCTAATTATTATTGTTAAATTATTATTTGTACTTCTGTTCATGTTTTATTTTTCACGAAATGGGATACAAGAAAGCAGCTTCCAGCAACTGTTATGGGATCCGTTCTACAAGTTAATTTCACTGACAATATGACTTCTAAAACGTTCGAGACATCTCTTCTTATTTTTGTAATCATGACATCGTATAAGGTAGCAAAATGAAGAAAAGAGAAACAAAAATACTCAAACAAATTAACAGGTCGGAATTTGTTTTCCCCATAAAGTGGAAAGAACTTTTGGTCACTGACTGCTGAAAGTGAATGTGTTAGCACAGCTGGAAAGGGTGAAAGCTTCGAAAAAGTAATAATAGAAATTAAAAGCAAATTCGATACAGTGACGACCACAAGCAACAAAGATGAAAGTGACATATGTGCTGACAATGTCTGCAAGTCTGTTAGTGACAAAGTAAGGGACCAAGATGAAAGTGACATATGTGCTGACAATGTCTGCAAGTCTGTTAGTGACAAAGAAAGGGACCAAGATGAAAGTGACATATGTGCTGACAATGTTTGCAAGTCTGTTAGTGACAAAGAAAGGGACCAAGATGAAAGTGACATATGTGCTGACAATGTCTGCAAGTCTGTTAGTGACAAAGAAAGGGACCAAGATGAAAGTGACATATGTGATGACAATGTCTGCAAGTCTGTTAGTGACAAAGAAAGGGACCAAGATGAAAGTGACATATGTGATGACAATGTTTGCAAGTCTGTTAGTGACAAAGAAAGGGACCAAGATGAAAGTGACATATGTGCTGACAATGTCTGCAAGTCTGTTAGTGACAAAGAAAGGGACCAAGATGAAAGTGACATATGTGCTGACAATGTCTGCAAGTCTGTTAGTGACAAAGAAAGGGACCAAGATGAAAGTGACATATGTGCTGACAATGTTTGCAAGTCTGTTAGTGACAAAGAAAGGGACCAAGATGAAAGTGACATATGTGCTGACAATGTCTGCAAGTCTGTTAGTGACAAAGAAAGGGATCAAGATGAAAGTGACATATGTGCTGACAATGTCTGCAAGTCTGTTAGTGACAAAGAAAGGGACCAAGATGACCAAAGTGATCCTGAGTGATGATCGTCACTACAGGGAATATGATGACGTTCACAACAATCCTAAGGACCAAGGTGACCACAGACACCAAGATTATATTAAAACAGATAGGATTGACTATTACAGCGATATAAATAAAAGTGACATTATCAGCAACATCAGTATTTCAGCCTTTCTGGGTGACATAGACGAGTCTGATATTCTAAGCGAAATGATGTAGAAATCATATATTTCTAAAGACTTGGATCGCATGGTGGATGAATGGTCGTATCACAATGGTGGAAATGTATATATTGTATAATTGAAATGTGTTTGTAGTTTGTAAAGTTATAAGAAGGGGTTTCAACAGAACTGAGGGCAAACTTATTCATAAATTCAAAGGTAAAATAGTAATATAAAAGTATACAAAATCAACTTAAACACTTCTGTAAATTGATTTAACCATTTCAATAATATTTTTTTACAATAATTCACAATATATATTAAATTAAATAATTGATTGCTTTTCTGTTTAGTATAAATATATCTCGCGTTCAAATACTTTTTTTGGGTGTCTTGTTTATCGGGGTGCAAAACCCGGTACCTTGAACATATGTATTACAGTGCTTTAAACTAGTAACGAATTGTCATTTTAACGAACATCTTCCCTCAGGTTATATATATAGATTTGTTGTAAGGACGATTAAATGTAACTTAATAGTTTAACAATGTATAATCATGAGTTATACCAGGATACGCTACATTGCTTTCAATAAAACATGATCCTGGTTTTTTTTATAGTGTATGATAATATACAAGAGGCCAAATGGGTCTTGATCGCTTACCTGATTCCATGAAGAAAACAGATATAAAGAGGCATGGATTGTTCCAGGTCTAAGTTAAAATAAATGTAGAAGTTATGGTCTGAACACAGAAAATGAAATGTGTCTAGAACTCTGTGCATCACATTTAGTGCATGAGAATCTTTGATACCAAGATGTACATCTTTTAACAAATATAAATCTCAATTTGTTACAAATACTTAAAGAGTAAATTTGATTGCAATATAATCAGTAAGCAAAGTTACAGAGGGAGGTTGCGGCATGGATTAAGCTCGCTGAGTTATATAGCTCTTCTGATAACTGGTGAACATGAGATTTGAAATAAGGCCTAATATGCACTCAATACGTCCAGATACATAATCTAAAAGACAGAAATAAAGTTTTCAGAAAAATATCTTTTCGTCAATTTAGTTGATGCAGCTCTTCTAAATGATTCAATACGTCAAGAGACATTATATAAAAGACAAAAATAAAGTTTTCTGTTTTTTTCCCTGTCAATTCGTCAACCAAATTGAAGAACTTCACAAAACTCTTCTGAATGACTGATAACCATGATATTTGAAATTCCACCAAACTTACTTAGTGCTAAGTAATACTTAAATACTTAAGAGGATATTTCATCAATTTTGTTTTGCCTATATTTTGTAAAACATAAATGGTGGAATATATTTAAGTAAATGACTAAGTTAACATATTATAAGTAGTTACTTTGCTTGCTGACTTGTTAACAAATGAAATATTTTGGCCTTTTTATTAGGGAATCAAACATGATAAAATATGCTCTTAAGTATTTAAGAATTACTTAGCGCTAAGTATCGGTGGTGGAATAGGACCTGATTTGCATTCGATACTTTCAGAGACATTATTTAAAAGACAGAAATAAAATTTTATGATTTTTTTCCCTGTCAATTTTTAAACCAAATTGACGTGTTAACAATTCGTTAACCAAATTTAAGAACTTGACAAAGCTCTTCAGAAAGTATGATGGCCATGAAATTTGAAATTGGGCCTAATTTGCTTTCAATACGTCTTTAAACATTATCTAAATGACAGAAATAAAGTTTTCAGAAAAACATTTATTTCGTCAACCAAATTGACGAGTTCAGGAACTTGACGAAGCGCTTCTGAGTAACTGATGGCCATACAATTTAAAATAGGGCTTAATTTGCATTCAATATATCCAGAGGCAATATCTTAAAGACAGAAATAAACTTTTCAGAAAAATATTTATTTTGTCAATCCTACAACCAAATTGACGAGTTGACGAAATTGATGAAGCAGCAGTTTGTCACTCAACAATTCGTCGCTCGTCAACATAAATTCACAAAGAATTTGAAGTTGCCACTAGTCGACTTACTTCACTGACCTCATAAATAGAAGATATTACATGATCAAGACAAATGGAAGAATATTTAATCATAATCTTGGGTTAAGCTTAGCAGAAGTTGCTAATTCCCCAACAACTAAATAAACAGTATGCACTGTGATTTCATCAGGAGGTTGCATTAGCCCTAACTGCATTTTCAAGAATTTTTCTTTTCCATTCTTCATAATCTGTGGCTTGCTCTTCTTCTTCTACATCTTCATTCTTTCTTTTCTTCTCAGGGACTTCTTCTGATTGAAAAATACCAAAGCCAATGTTATTTGACCCACCTTTCCTACATGTCTCCATACAACAAACCAATGTTATTTGACCCCCCCCCCCCCCCCCCTTTCCTACATGTCTCCATACAACAAGACACTGTTATTTAACCCACCTTTCCTACATACAACAAGCCAATGTTATTTGACCCCCCCTTTCCTACATGTCTCCATACAACAAGACACTGTTATTTAACCCCCCTTTCCTACATGTCTCCAAACAACAAGCCAATGTTATTTAACCCCCATTTCCTACATGTTTACATAAAACAAGACACTGTTATTTAACCCCCTTTTCCTACATGTCTCCATACAACAAGCCAATGTTATTTACCCCCCCCCCCCCCCCCTTTTCTACATGTCTCCATACAACAAGACACTGTTATTTAACCCTCCTTTCCTACATGTCTACATACAACACGTTATGTTATTTACCCCCCCCCCCCCCCCACCTTTCCAACATGTCTACATACAACAAGCCAATGTTATTTAACCCCCCCTTTACAACATGTCTACATACAACAAGACACTGTTATTTAACCCCCCCCCCCCCCCCTTTTCTACATGTCTACATCCAACAAGCCAATGTTATTTAACACTCCTTTCCTTCATGTCTCCATACAACAAGCCAATGTTATTTAACCCCCCCTTTCCTACATATCTACATACAACAAGCCACTGTTATTTAACCCCCCCTTTCCTACATGTCTCCATACAACAAGCCAATGTTATTTAACCCCCCCTTTCCAACATGTCTACATACAACAAGACACTGTTATTTAACCCCCCTTTCCTACATGTCTCCATACAACAAGCCAATGTTATTTAACCCCCCCTTTCCTACATGTCTACATACAACAAGCCAATGTTATTTTACCTCCCCTTTCCTACATGTCTCCATACAACAAGCCAATGTTATTTACCCCCCCCCCCCCCCCCCCCCCCTTTCCTACATGTCTACATACAACAAGCCAATGTTATTTAACCCCCCCTTTCCTACATGTCTCCATACAACAAGACACTGTTATTTAACCCCCCTTTCCTACATGTCTCCAAACAACAAGCCAATGTTATTTAACCCCCATTTCCTACATGTCTACATACAACAAGACACTGTTATTTAACCCCCCTTTCCTACATGTCTCCATACAACAAGCCAATGTTATTTAACCCCCCCTTTTCTACATGTCTCCATACAACAAGACACTGTTATTTAACCCTCCTTTCCTACATGTCTACATACAAAAAGTTATGTTATTTACCCCCCCCCCCCCCCTTTCCAACATGTCTACATACAACAAGCCAATGTTATTTAACCCCCCTTTACAACATGTCTACATACAACAATACACTGTTATTTAACCCCCCCCCCCCCCCCTTTCTACATGTCTACATCCAACAAGCCAATGTTATTTAACCCCTCCTTGCATACATGTCTACATACAACAAGCCAATGTTATTTAACCCCCCTTTCCTACATGTCTCCATCCAACAAGCCAATATTATTTACCCCCCCCCCCCCCCTTTCATTCATGACTCCATACAACAAGCCAATGTTATTTAACCCCCTTTCCTACATGTCTCCATACAACAAGCCAATGTATTTAACCCCCCTTTCCTACATGTCTCCATACAACAAGCCAATGTTATTTACCCCCCCCCCCCCTTTCCTTCATGTCTCCATACAACAAGCCAATGTTATTTAACCCCCCTTTCCTACATGTCTCCATCCAACAAGCCAATGTGATTTACCCGCCCCCCCCCCCCCCCCCCTTTCCTTCATGTCTCCATACAACAAGCCAATGTTATTTAACCCCCTTTTCCTACATGTCTCCATACAACAAGACACTGTTATTTAACCCTCCTTTCCTACATGTCTCCATACAACAAGCCAATGTTATTTGACCCCCCTTTCCTACATGTCTACATAC